>JARHVA010003546.1:1037500-1637500 GCA_037957365.1 Torreya grandis | reverse complement strand
TGTAGCATTCTTCTTGCTTACTGATGACCATTGTAGCATCCAACTAGTTTGGTACCTGATCATTTATTTGGTCTTATGGAGACTGTCCTAGTTTTGTCATCATGGGGATCTCTATGTTTTGAGCCATCAAGGCTTAATTGTATCCATAAGCCATAGCTTGTTGCCATCAGTCATTGAATGCCTAGTTAAAACCATTAGTTGGGACAATGGATTGCCCAAAAGATTGATCCCAATGTATGGTCCCTTTAACGTCTTGAGTTGTATTGTTTTGAATAGGAACCAAGGAGTTGGAAGAGCCTACAACATTTGGATTATAATTATTTTGTCTAGCATAGTTAGGTTGTCCTTGTCCTTGACCTTGTCCTTAGAAATTTCCTTTGTAGGGTGGCTTATTTGCCTAATAAGACTATTGTTGAGGTCGATATGGAGCTTGGTAAGGCTTATTAAACTGAGCTTGTTGCCTCTTCATATTTACCATATCATTTCCCAAGGATTGGAACATGCTCTTAAGTTATAGGTAGTTTTTTCTCTTGGAAATCCCCTGATCCACTAGTCGAGGCCTTTTCTTGCTTAGGTGAAGGTATAACAACAATTGTTGGAGTTGGAATAATAACATCAAGTGGGGGAATAACTGCAAGGGGTGGTATAATTTTAGGGAAAAGAGGCATTGGGGTCTAGGAGTAAGCTTGTCATCTTGAACTAGGTAATTTTCTGTTTTAATAGCCACCTCATAAGCATCTGAAAATATGTCCCTTCCCATGGATTAGATCATTACAGATATAGCACTATTTAGAGCCTTCAAGTAGTATTGGAATGCAAAGTTAAGGGACGGTCTAAAAAAGATTGGAATTATATCCTAAGCTTTTTATAATCTTGTGTTGAAGTCCTGCATGACTTCATGGAGGGATCTCTTGATTGTGGTAAGCTATTCTAATAGTGACAAATGGTCACTCTTGTCTAAAAATATATTACACAAGGCCACTCCTAGTTGATTCCATGATTGAATAGAATTAAGAGCTAAGCCTCTATACTAATCTAAAGCTTTTCCCTTAAGGGATATAGCTAACAATGTAATAGATATATTTTCTACAATGACATTATGGATATTTCAAAAATTGGTTGTCATTGATGTGTTCAGCAGGGGTTATGGCTTGGTTTCTTATAAAATATGGGATTCTTTTGATAGTTACTACTGGCATGGAATCATATTGTGAAAGATTTAAAGGACTTTGGCCACTAAAGCCTACAAAATCTCTTTGGGGAATCATGGTAATAGGGGGAACTATCAAGAGGTTGCTTGCAAGGGTAGGCCTTGAGACTAGGTTAGGAAAAGGTTTCCTTACATATGGTAGAGTATTCATGAACCTTAACCTTTTGGCTAAATTTAAGGGAAATTCAACAAACTCAAAAAGAATACCTCTAGAAGTTGATCTTGTAGTTACCTTTGGCATGAAAGATAGTTACTATTCTGCCACCAGATTGCTGAGTGTTCTTCAGAGTCGCTACATAATAAAAGATGAAAGTTATAATCATTACAAATTGATCAAAATAGCATCAAACTTGACCAATCTTCCTCAAAATTAGTCCCATCGGGTGTGCCATAAACTATTTTAGGCTAGAATTTCACCCTTGTGGAAGAGTTTTTCAGGGTCTCTCACTCCCAGTTATAATATTGGAACAACCTCAAGCTATGGTTATCCTGTAGTGAGGTTGGACCTCTAGGTTTTTTGATAAGGCTAGCTCCTTAGATGCTTCACTTTGGCTTGTTTCCCACACTAGAATCTACTACTGACTAAGGAAAAGGGAGAGAAAGATAAAATTAAAGGGAAACCTAAGCTAAGGATGGTGATGCATCAAATATGAAATGATTCACTTCCAATCTGAAAGCCTTAATGACTACTAATGAATTTAAACAAGACACAGACTAATCTGATCCTATTTCAAGGCCACAAGAATAATTATTTGCATGGAGGTCGAAGGAAAACACTACAATTTGAAGGACAAAAAGAAATAGGTTTGTATGAGACACTATAACCTTATGACACTTAATAAGGCACCAATGTCTAACAGTTCACACAACCTGCAAGGAACCAAAAGAATTGAATAAAGGTGCATAGAGGATTCACAGATGATAAAAGGAGACATACATTCTGCAAGTTAAAACCCCAATAATGCACACTTGGCATCACACTAGAATCAAAAAATTCATCTTATTTCTTCAAGAGAGTGTTACAAGGCAATTTTGATAGAGTCACTCCATCACCAGTCAAGGGATCTCCTTTTAGGCTCAAAATCTTGTATATATATCAAAAAGGGATGAGAGAAAAGGGGGAAAGAGAAAGGAAGGGGGAGCCTATTTGAGACATGATAACTAAGCTACTACCTTCCTGTAATGAATGCTCCACTATCTTTTTGACCAATTAGGGCATTATTTTGCTTTGTACAAATGAAAATTTATTTTTCCTAATAACCTTGAACTTCCTCATTGATTATCAAATATTCTAAAAGACAAGACCTTATCCAAGAATGTCTTTAATGTCTGAGCTACCTTTTCTAATCACATGATCTTCATCTTTCATCTCCATGCCATCTTTCACGTGTCTTACATGTATAAGGACAATAATCCCCATAACATTCAATCTGGACTGAGCCATGTTGTTTTTGTGTTGAGAAAATATTTGTCAGAGATGATAGCCATGTCGAAGGATGAGAGCCTTCTCCATTAATTGCATACACTAGTTTCTTTTAATGCATCTGGTCCAACTCAGGTTTGCTTTACATTCAAGTCCCTATTTTAGAACTGACAAAACCATGTTGAAGGTAGTTGCATGTCCCTGCCAAGTGCGAATGATTTGATATTTACATTTAAAACTTGGTGTGCCCCTTCACTTTGCATGGCTTGTATGTAGGTTGTAGACCACATCATCGAAGTTGAAAGAAGTCCTTGTCATCTTTTGCTAATTGACTGGAGATCTTTTTGACATATTTTAAATGCCAATGACTATTTTAAGAGATCTATCTTTGACGTCTGCACAAATGTCTCAGGGTTTTCAAATTCAAATGGCTACTTGAAGGGGTTCATATTTTGACATTTGTGGGCCCGTCATGGGATATTTGAATCCCAATGGCTATATTTTGAGCTAGAACTTTAACACTGGTGTGAACGTCATTAATCCTTTTGGGTTATTTTCTCTCGGACATTATCCTACAAGATTTTTTCTTTTGGGCCTTTTTCTTTTGGATAATTTGTATGAATAATTTCCATGAACTTTTTTCTTGAAGGAATTAAACTTCAGACTTTTTGGGAATAACCCTTCGAATTTTAAAAAGTCCTTTGGAGAAGTTCCCTTTCCGAAGAAAAAGTCTCTTTCGGCCACTTCAAAAATGCCCCTTTCCAAAGGGAAAGTAACCTTCAGAACTTTTGTAAATGTTCTTTGGTTATTTGAAATGAACCATCAGCTTTTTGGAAAAGACCCTTCAGACAAATTTGCTTTGGCCACTTTCTTGAAAGAAAAAGTCTTCGGGACTTTTGCAAAGGTCCACTTCCTCAAAAGATACCCTTAGGAATTGTTGCATAAGACACTTTGGCATGAAAATGACTCTTTGAAAAAAGTGTTTTGGCCTTTCTGAACTTGAAAAGGTCCCTTTTTGATGAGAAAAGTGCCCTTCAGCATTTGGAAAATGGTCTCTCAAGTTTTTTTGTTTTTGCACTTCTTCTCGAAGGAATTCCTTCAGAATTTTTTCCTTCGGCCTTTTGTCCTTGGGCACTTTTCTGAAAAATGTACCTTCAGACTCCTTGCTAAGTTCCTTTTGAAAAAATGTAAGTGGTCCCTTGGCTTCTTGAAAGTGCCCTTCGGAAGAATTGAACATGCCCTTCAAAGCTTTTTGTATCAAACCATTTTCCCAAAAAAATCCCTTCAGGAAAATTGTCTTGGCCACTTTGCTTTAAAAAAGATATTTTTCAAAACTTTTGCTTGATACACTTTTTAAGAGAAAAAAATCCTTCGGGATTTTTTTTCGTACAAAATGTCTGAAATAATTCTCAATACATAGCCCTAAAAGACCCAAACAAATCTCTTGAAAGAAATAGGTCTTCAGGGAAATTATTGTGGAACAATTTTTTCAAAAGAATTCAGTCTTTGTCTTTGCTTCAAACATTTTATTTGAAAGAATTATCCCTTTGGAAACTTTGTCTTAGACAACTTGTTTAAAATAATTCAACACTTAGCCAAAAAGGGGTCCCGAAAGAAACTATCTTAGCAATGGAAAGGCCGAAAGAATTCCAAAGTAAAGACTTAGCCTAAAGGCTTTGTACTTAGCTTTTCCAAGGTCTGTAAGCCCTTCTAGACTTGTTCATGAAACTATTTTTGACCTTCAAGCTTTAGAATTATAATCAACTTATTCATTTGGGCATAAGCTTGGTATGTGGTTCAAAATATGGCCAACTCTCTCCATTTCATCCTTTTAACTATCCATGTACTCTGTCTGCAGGTTGTGTTGATTATGAAGTGCCTTTGGTCTAAGACAAAACAAAGGTCACTTCCATAGTTAGTCTATCCCAACTGGGACCATGGAGGTGTTTATCAAGTTTTGAGCTCCTTCTATATCAAGTTTCAAATATAGATCATGCTTTAATATCCCTCTACACCTTAAACTCTCAAGACTAGCTTCTTAAAACTATGATTGTGTGCAAGATTTGGTAGACTGAGTTTAAGGCTTTGAACCAATTTGCTCAACCTATGCCTACTCTTTCCCTCTGATAATCTCATGAAGTGGTGATATTATGACTCTGAGAGTGATTTCAATGTGTTCACCAATATTACACCTCTACCCACCTTTCAAACCTACATCTCTATTTGCTTAGGCTAGTCTACAGTCCTCACTTCAAACTATAAGTGTTTATTCAGGAATATAAGATATTTTTGTAGGTGGTGATGTATGTTGGAACATTGTGTTTCACACCTTTGGTTCTTCTTGAGATCACTAGGGTCATCTTACACTTGAATGTAGATGTTGGTTCCAA
The DNA here is from genome assembly GCA_037957365.1 of Torreya grandis. Taxonomy (NCBI): domain Eukaryota; kingdom Viridiplantae; phylum Streptophyta; class Pinopsida; order Cupressales; family Taxaceae; genus Torreya; species Torreya grandis. Next base: position 1,632,477 of record JARHVA010003546.1, on the reverse strand, counting down.
GTTGCGCACCTCTTTCACTCAGCCATGCATACTTGAGTGATGTGGTAAAAGTGGATGATAACCCTGAAATTATGTCATTATAACTAGGGAAGGGTTTAGAATTAGGATGGACTGAACGTAGACAATGACTGAAAGACACTGATAGAGGATATGGTTATCTCCCTACTACTTTTGGCTCTGCCTAAACCAAGGTAAAATGAGACCTAAGGGGTAGACTTATCACATAGAAGGATACTACAATTTAATCTCCATACGGATTATTGGCACATAAAAACATAAATCTAACCAAGGCATAACCAAGTTTGCATATTCCACTTGAGAAGAGTTGTCACACGGGCTGGGCAAATGCACTAGGCTGGACACAAGCTATTAAAAACATATGGGAAAGTGATTGCAACCTTCATTTTAAAAAATAAATCAACAACTAAGAGCCAAATGTGAGACTAAAATGTTGATCTTTAAATAACAAGACACTGACAGATTTTAGATATGCAAGATTTATGTATCTACAGGCAAACAATACTCAGAATATGCAATAGGGTGTATTATTTGTAGGGTAGGGCAAGTAGCATGAGTTATGTAAATTAAAGAGTGGTGTGATATTTTTCAAATAGTAGGATCTCTTTCAAAAGGCATGACATCAATCATTTTCAATAAATGTAGAATACTGAAAGATAAGCTAAGGAAACTACCAAAAATGAGTTACATCCATTGGTGCCAATATAATGCAACTATTCAGATGATCTTTGAAACCCTAAATCATACACTATAAGTAGAGGTTCATATGTTTTCTCATATCAAATCCATAAACAAGTGATATCCTTAAAAAGTTATCAATAACACATTTCCAAATCACAATGCAGAAAGGAATTTATAACCTAGATCTATGCCCAAAATGACCACCATTGATAAGCATAAAACTAAATACCTAATCAATAGAGCATGTAAAATATATTATTGCATTTTAATGATAAGATACAACAGAAATCATAGCTATTTTCTATTAATTTGAAAGTAAATCTTACATACATCATTGCTCAGAATGCTAACATGGAGAAATGCATGGTGGTTTTGCTCTTTCATAAGGGAGACATATACATGCTCTTAAAGATTGAAAATAGTTGTACAACTGCAACCACCTTAGCAAGAGAGACAAAATACACATAGTAAGGATCCAAAAAATTTGAAAGAGCTTAAGACCTACAAAAATCAATAACCTTGAAAAGAGGAAAAGGCTTCTTTTTATACAAATTTATCACCCCAAATATTTCAAGAATATGTTTTAGTTGGAATATACCCTTTGTCATGCCTAGAAGCTCTTGGTCTTGCAAAGGAATCATTCAGCAAACTACCTATCCATGTAATTATGAATATTTCAAACAAACCCTTGATCTCCTTGGCTAGAAATGTTTTGCCTTTGGGCTTGAGGGAGAATATTCTCTTGGGAGCAAAACAAACTCCTTATCTTCTTGTGAAACTGCTTGGCCATGCTCTCTTGTTAATTATTTTCAAATTTGGAAACTTGTGGACAGCTACCCTTCTCCTTGTGCAAATCGAAGAGTACCCCTTAATTTGTCATGATTGCATTGGAATACTCTAGTTGTGATGGAGGTAATGTAAGATCTATGGCCATTTAAGAAATCTCCTTCCAATGGCCCACCTTGGCCTCACAACCCCTTTTGACTTCAACATGCCGCCTTCTTTTCCATTTCACCTTTTTAGGGTTGTATCCAAACTTTATAATGTTTAAATGCATTATTTTACTCTTTTTTTCCTTATGCGGGACTTTAAACCCCTTTTGCAATTTTCACTTTTTGGTCTAGTGGGAATCCAGAGGTCTACAACACTTTTGCAATTTACAAGTTAGCAACTTGCAATTTGAAGTTACAAGTCTACCTAAAAGTTTCGTTGCAGACTTGGGAACTTCAAGTGCAATTTACAACTTACAAAAATGCAAAGTTGCATTTGGCGTTGAAAGTTCTACTTTGAACTTGGACCTCATGTTGAATGGCAGGTGGCAAACATTTGAGTGTAATTTGTAAATTGCACACTTGCAAAATGCAAAATAGCATCTTCCTTTGAAATCCCCCAAAAACCTCCATTTCATTGTTCGTATTTGAATCCTGACCCAAAATAAATCTTCCATACTCTATCCCCTCTTTTAATTCTCTCTTTGGCCTCCATGTAGGCTAATTCACACTACAAACTATTATTGGAAGTATTTTCAATTCTATGCAGAGTTATCCTAGAAGGTTCCATCTCACAGTCAGTCAATCCTAGATTTCTTGTAGCCCAAATAAAATGCCTCTGCCTCCAGGATAAATGAATAAATTCTCAAAATCAATCTTAAAATTGGGAATAGCAATTGCTCTAATAAGGGAAGAACCAAAGGACCCAAGGTGGTTATGTTGTCATTGAGTGCATCGCCAATAGATTCCATTAGGTCTCTCCATATAGACAATCCCTTGACCTCATTCTCATATTCCCACTCATAAACACATTAAAAACTTTGCCTGTTCTTCTCTATTTTGTTATCAAAGACCTCATTTCTAATAGATTTATTAGAGCTCCCTTTCTATGAGCTACATTTCTATGTCAAATTTTCAAATGCAATTTATCCATCAATCACCCCATCATTACTTTCAGAATCCAGGGAATTATCTTCATTGCTTTCAGGGATTTCTTCATAGGATAACTGATCCAATGTACCTCTACTAAGTAAAAGCTTGGTCTTTACCAATTCAGAAAAAGAGCCACCTACCCTCAAAATAATATATTGTTGTTTTGTATATTGACATAGCCCCTTCAATGTTTCCCATACCTTTCTCCATGTTTACACTTTTAACTATAGTTTTAACGAGTTTATGAGCTAACTCTCTAATGGTCTAAAATGTTGCACGTGCCCCATTAATATCACCAATTTGCTCCTTAAATTTTACAACAAAATTATGAATCTCCAAACACCTCTTAACAAATAATCTGAATAGTTGGCACAAGAAATCAATCATATTTCATATAGTTTTGGTCTTCTATAAACATCACCCTCTTTAATAATGAAATCAAGGCAATGATGCTAATATCGTAATGTGGAACCAGACCATTTTACCATTTGGTGTCACCCTTGAATTTCAAATCGTCATTGGATCTACTGAGAGTACATGGACTTTTATATGCCAAATCGATGCGTTGGAAAAAATGCTTGTAAGTTACCTATAGATCTAGGAACATTTCATGCATTTTACAATTTGAAAAATTGCATTCTCATCTCATTTCTCCACTATTTACTTTTTGTTGGTTTGGCGTGTAGGTTGTGGGCCTGGAGATCCATTTTCAACTTACAACTTGAATTTTGAAAACATGTGTTTTGCATGGTTTTGTTCTACCAAGAAAGTCCACTGGGAATGAGAACTTGGGAAACATATTCTAACTTTGTAATATGCAAAGTTTCACTTCATTGTGAAATTTTTGTCGGCCTTTTATCTTTGTTGGAATGTGGTCAACAACGTACTTATGGAGGACTTCGAAGACTCACAAGCAACTTGCACATTGCATTCTTATAATACTTGTTTTTTGATTTGTCATTTTCATTAACTATCATTTATGCCTTCCTATATCGACACTTTTACTCCACATAAATTGTATTTCATAATTGGTAAGTTGAAAAAGTGCTTATTGGATTTTGCTTTCTCAGCATGGAAGTCCGGGAGCTTCAGAACATAGGAAGCACATTACAAGTTTGCATTTTTACAAATTGCATTTCCTATCAAAAGCTTTGTCGACCCTTTAGGCTACAGGGTTCTGAAGTTGACATGCAATTTACAACTTGGATTTTTAATACTTGATTTCTGCAAGTTATTTTCCCCAGACAAAAATCCGATGGACTTTCATGTCTCATTTACAATTTGCATAATTGTAAGCTTGCATTTAACCTTAAAAATTCCACTCTACATATTCTTTTTGAAGATAGAAAACATCATACTTAGCATTATTTTATCTTCCTGGGCTAACATTTTTACCATGGACCCTACAATGTCATTAAAACATAAAAATGTAAAATGTTAGTTGGAACCAAGATTACATAGGGTTTTTACAAGGCAAGAGCAGTAGTTTATAACTTGACTACGAAAGTGATGTTTCGTAACCCAAGTACACATTTTCAAATAGGAGGCAACATTTAGATATTCAGGCATTAATTATCAAAAATAGGGAATAAATTACATAGTACAAGTTCAGGCACTAACACTGGCTCTCGCCCGGGGATGTACACCCCCTACGAGTATGCAAAGAACACTATAAAACAATACTAAGTGATAATCCCTTGGGCTACATAGTTAAAACTTTCGACAATTTCATAGCTAACACCCATGAAAACTCATTTCGAAAAGGGCAAACCAACAAAAATAGACCAGGAGGATCTGATAATGAACACATGACAAAAAACACCAAAAGTAACTATACAAATAAGGCCCAACATAGAGGGGAAACAAAACAACAAAATAATAAAACTATACACTATACATTACTATACACAATCATAGACTCAGTAAAGGAAGTGTTTTAGATGTTTATCATTAATTGGCAACTCTAGTATCTTGTCATCCCTTGATTTCTTTAACTTTTCTAGCAACTTGGTGGCCAAGATGAGTCCAATAAATCTTTGATTTTGCTTGAAATGTTTGTTTCTAAGTTGTAATGGGATGACATATTAAATAAAATCCTTTCTACATGATTTCAGTTCTAGATAAGACCAAGCCAAGCAATCTTGGTACTTCTTCAGCAGCTATATGTAGGCTTGTTTTTACTCTACAATATTATCAGTACCAAGCAAGAGTGTCTCATACTCAATAGTATTTTTCATGAACTCAAAGGATAGCTTGAAATAAAACTTGAAAATTTTCCCATTAGGGGCAGAAAAGACAATCTCGACTCCATTTACAAGATTGGAGCAAGCCCTGTCAAAACACATTCTCAAAACTTCACCTTCTTTGTCAAACCCAACATCAAGAACAACAGGTTGTTTCACAACGTCCACATTTATAATGAAGCTACCCAACTCTATGTTAGTCTATAGCACATCATTTAGAGCACACTTTGGATCTTCAAGTACATGCAACATCTTAGGATCTCTATTAAGATTAACCATCTTACCCTCCAAAGAAATGGTGGCATAAGAAAGATCCATATACAAACTGCTACCCATGTTGGTAGACCATTTTCATGATAGCATTATTCCCCACTTAGGAGGACAATCTAAAACTCCCATATCCATATTCAAGAATTTACCTGGATGAACTGCCAACTTCACTACCAACCCTTTAACTTATCCAATAATTGGCACCTCTCTTGAATCCATCGCATATCACTTATCGAAAGATGATGTGATTTTTACTCCAAGCTCATTAAGGACACCCAAGGGCATAAAATTGCAAGAAGATCCATAATTAAACATGTAATTGTGAACAATCAGACCATTGATCAGTAAGGTTGTGTAAAACAGATCCACGTCTAGCTGACTCTTTATCAATGCAAACCCCAAATAAACCTCTGGGGCGGGTTCCACAACCTCATATGATTATTCATCATATTCTAGGAGTGTTTGGGGTGAAGTTATCTCATTTTCAGCTGCATTCCCACTAAACTCCAAGTACTTAAATGCCCTCTTCCTTTGTTTAAGTATTCATAATAATTCAACAAGTAGAAAAAAGATTGTCCATTGACTCAAGCCCTGAGCCATATCACACACGTTGTACTAAGGGGCATATTTGGAGGAAGGGTGAGAACACCTTTAGCTAGAATACAATCATTCAAAGTCAGAAGTGGAACAACATGGGATGAATTAGCATTCCTAACATCAATCATCAAGGGCAGATTTCTTCTAACATCATTTGTACCCTTAGGAATACTAGATAACAAGGGTTTTCTATTCTTGGCTAGAGCACCTCTTTGTTTAATAATTTGAGAAATTTGTGCTAGCTTGGATAAACTAAGGATGTCTTTAGTTTTCTTAACTTCATTATTTTCATCCCCTACCCTTGGATTTATAGAGGTAATCTTTTAAGGAGCAGCACCTTGTTGCCTGCTTTTTAGACTATATTATTTCTCTTGGGAAACTGTTGCATTAATTAGCAGCTACCTATCCTCAACTAAAGTAATTCTCCCATCATATTTCTTAATCATAATTGAACGTAAGATTAGGTAATTCATACATTTGTGTCATGCTAACATCATAAATAATTTCAAAAAGATGGGACACATACCTTTTCAACTGCACTCCAAAACTAATCAATGGTAGTAGCACTTAATAATTTTGTGGAAGCAGACATTTTGCTTTGGGAGACTTGACAATCAAATATCAAAATTTCATCATCTTCAGATGCAGACTTGGGTTCCTTTGCATCTTCACTAATCCTTTCAGCAATATCACAACGAGGATGGGGAAGGAAACACATATCACACCAATCAATGTCAAGGTCTAAATTCATAATGCTCACTTTGACATTCAATGGATCAAGAACTTCCTTTCCAGCTCCTCTATTATGATTTTAATCGTTTTGGATAGGTATCTTCCCTCTATCATTATCTCATATGTGGAAAGAAGGCCTCCTTTGTGCTTGATTCTAGTTTGGAGTTCTCTCCTGACTATAATATCCATGAGGAATCCCCTTCTCAGCTCTAGCCAGCTTGGATGACATTTCCTTGATAGCGGATGCCAAAGTTTTCATAGTTTCCTCAAGGTTGGTTGTTCGAGTGGACTGAGTTTTTTCAAGATTGACTAACTTCAAATTACCCTGCCTATTCAATGGTTTTTCCATAGCCTTTATGTTGTTCTCAATTTTGATGGCTATATTAAATGTCAACCTCAGATTTGTGGGATCCTTGTCCCTCAAGTACTATGCAACCTTCTTTTCAAATGTATCACAATATTTAATTAGGCAAGTTGTATCACTAGGTCTGATATTTTTAGGCAACCTTATCATAGTCTTATTAAACCTCGTGTTAAAATCTTGCACACAATCATTAGGGTTATTCTTTATGTTTTCAAACTCAACAAGAAGGAACCTAAGATCAATTCTATCACCATACTAAATTTTGAAAACATTCTTCATTTCTTCCCATGAATCTATGCATCCACCGAGAAGGGAATTGAACCACTTATTAGTATTTTCTTTCAGTGTGTGCACAAATAGCTTAATGCATACATTCTCATGCTCAACCTCATATTATTCAATGATAATGTGAAAATCCCTCAAGTGTTTCTCACCAGTCACTGCATTGTTCCCTTGAAACATAGGAAGGCGATTCCTTACTTCATTTGGAATTTTTTTGGGATAACATTCCATTTCATCAAAATTAATTGGTTTAAATTTAAGAATCTTGAATGCAAGATGCTCATTCTCAACCTGATCTCTATGCCTTATGATTGGGTCATTGGTGCATTCAAGATCAGATGATAAAGGGTTGTGAGGGGGTTAAGTGAGGTGGACATGGGGGGTCAAACACAGGAGGAGATTCAGCTGGTTGAGAAGGTGTTGGGTAATAAATTGCACTATATGGCTCTAAGTTGTTAGGATAAATATGATAATATTTAATTAACGAAAGTTCAATAAATAAAAGTTCAGTTGTACCAAAATATTGGCAGTCCAAACACGTATTTGTTGTTGAACTTTGTCCTTTAATTGGCCTCCAAACTTGTCTCCTTCTCTTATGATGAACACTTAAGTGTGAGACAATCTTATTTAATGAGTCACCATTGAAGGATTATCAAGGGAGACAAAATACACACAACAAATATCTCAAAAATTTTAAAGAGATTAAGACCTAGGAAAACCAATAACTTTGAAAAGAGGACAAGCCCTCTTTTTATACAAATTTCTCACCCCAAATATCTTGGAAATATGCTTCAGCTAAAATATGCCCTTTATCACACTTGGGAGCCCAAAGTCCTGCTCTTACAAGAGAATCATTTAAAAAACTGCTTATCCATTTAATGATGAAGATTTCAAACAAACCCTTGAACTCCTTGACTAGAAATGCATTGTATTTGGGCTTGAGGGAGAATGTTCCCTTAGGAGCAAAACAAATTCCTTGTCTTCTTGTGAAACCACTTATCCATGCTCTCCCATTAATCATTTAAAAATATGAAAACTTGTGAACAATGACCCTTCTCCTTGTGCAAACCAAAAAGTGCCCCTTACTTTGTCATGATTAAATTGGAATACTCTAGTTGTGATGGAGACAATGCAAGATCCATGGCCATTTGAGAAATCTCCTTCTAATGGCCTACCTTGGCATCACAACCCCTTTTGACTTCAATGTGCCTTCTTTTTCCATTTCTCCTTTTTAGTGTTATCGCCAAACTTTTTAATGCTTAATTGCATTATTTTATTCCTTTTTTTAAAGAGCTTAAGACCTAGGAAAACCAACAACTTTGAAAAGAGGACAAGCCCTCTTTTTATACAAATTTCTCACCCCAAATATCTTGGAAATATTTGCTTATGTGGGAATATAAACCCCTTTTGTAATTTTCACTTTTTGGTTCGATAGAAATCTGGGGGTCTCCAACACTTTTTGCAATTTCCAAGTTAGCAACTTGCAATCTGAAGTTGCAATTATGCCCAAAAATTCTGTTGCAAACTTCAAGTTCAATTTACAACTTGCAAAAATGCAAATGTGCCTTCTTTTTCCAGTTAAACTTTATAATGCTTAATTGCATTATTTTATTCCTTTTTTCCTTATGGACTTTAAACCCCTTTTGTAAGTTATGCTTTGAACTTGGACCTTACGCTAACTGGCAGGTGGCAGACCATTTGAGTGAAATTTGCAAATTGCATATTTGTAAAATGCAAAATTGCATTTTCCTTTGAAATCTCTCATAAACCTCCATTTCACTATTTGTATTTCAATCCTAACCCAAAAGTAATATTCCATACTCTATCCCCTTGGCCTCCATGTAAGCCAATTCACACCACAAACTGGAACTATAAATATTTCCAATTCTATACAGAGTTATCCTAGAAGGCTCCATTTCATACTTGGTCAATCCTAGATTATATGTAGCCCATCTAAAACACCTTTGCCTCTAGCATGAATGAATAAATGCTCAAAATCAATCTTAAAATTGGGAATATGAGCTTTCATCTCCTTCATCTTTAGTACCCTTTTTACATAAAAGTGTATAAAGGAATAGTAATTACTATGATAAGGGAAGAACCAAAGGACCCAAGGTGGTTATGTTGTCATTGAGTGCATGGCCACTAACTTCCATTAGGTCTCTCGATATGGACAACCCCTTGACCTCATTCTCATCATCCTGCTCATAAACACATTGAAAACTTTGCTTGAGCTTCTCTATTTTGTTATCAAGGACCTCATTTGCAATAGATTTCTTAAAGCTCCCTTTGTGTCAGCTACATTTATGCGTCAAATTTTCAAATGCCGTTTGTTCATCATTCACCCCAACACTACTTTCAAAATCCATGGAATTATATTCATTGATTTCAGGGATTTATTCATAAGATAACTGCTCCAATGCACCTCTATTAAATAAAAACTCAACCTTTACCATTCATAAAAAGAGCCACCTACCCTCAAAATAATTTATGTTTGTTTCTTATATTGACATAGCCCTTCAATGTTGCCCAGACCTTTCTCCATGTTTTCACTTTTAACTATAGTTTCAACAAGTTTAGAAGCTAAATCTCCAATGGTTTTAAACGTTGCACGTGCCCCATCAATATCACCAATTTGCTCCTTAAATCTTGCATCAAAATTGTGAATCTCCAAATGCCTTTTAACAAATAATTTGGATAGTTGGCATAAACAATAAATCATCTTTCATATAATTTTGGTATTCTATCAAGATTGTCCACTTTCTTAATGATATCAAGGCAATGATGTCAATACCTTAATGTGGAATAAGACTAGAACACCACCTGGCATTACCCTTGGATTTCAAATAGCTGTTGGATCTACTAAGAGCACGTGGACTTTTTATATGCCAAATTGATGCCTTGGAAAAAATGCTTATAAGCTATTCACGGATATGGAAACATTTCATGCATTTTGTGATTTGAAAACTTGTGTTATCATCTCATTTTTCCATCATTTACTTTTTGTTGGCTTGATGTGTAGGCTGTGGGCCTGGGAAATCCATTTGCAACTTACAACTTGAATTTTGAAAAAGTGTGTTTCACATGGTGTTTTTCCACTAAGAAATTTCATCGGGAATGGGATCTCGAAAAGCATATTTCAACTTTTCAATATACAAAGTTGTACTTCATTGTGAAAGTTCTATCAACTTTTCTCTTTACTAGCATGTAGTCAATGACTTGCTTTCGGTGTATTGAAATAATTAATGGTTAAGTGGTGTTATTATGTACCCTTAATATATTAAATTATATTGGTTAAATAATAATATATTTTATTATTTATCATGAGTTTATCTTCATGTAAATAAATAATAAAATATATTAAATGGTCTTTGGAGAGGTTGGACCCATTAATGTGGCAGTTGGAAAAGGTGATTTATAATAGGCAGATTACCTATATAATAAAGAGTTTATATTGTCTAATGAAAAAATAGCAAAGAGAAAGAAGAGAAAGCTTTTATTTGATATATTTTATTTCTCAAATAAAGAATAATCTCGATGGGTTTTTTACCTCCTTATAAGGTTTTCCCACGATATATTATTATGGTGTGTTCAACTTTGCTCTCATTATTTCATGAGGAATGTCTTTGCTATTGGTCTCACATCTAGATCTAGCTAGTATTGCAATCGTATTTTTTGTTCTATCATGGTATCAGAGCTAGGTTGATGTGTGATCAAGAGGCAAGATTGAAGATTGGATTTTTGGCATGTGTTCAATCCCATATTCATCCATATTCCAAGCCATGGTGTGTTCATAAGTTTTTTCAAGCTTCTCCTTCTGTAAGAAGTAAGTTATTCTATTTTTTCTTCTCTTAAAAGTTTAGAGATCTCAGATCTGTGCAATTTTTTATATTTTAAACCTATTTTCATGTCATAGATCTAACTAATAATCTTAAAATGGGTTAAAATGCTTCTTTAAGCATTAAAAATCTTAGGATTGTCTTGTTTTTTACTAACAATCTATATGAAGATGTTTGAATCTCTCTAAGTTGCAGATCTAGCACATATAGGTAGTTGAAAGCATTAGGAGAGACAACAAGCGAGCATATCATTGCTTGGACATTCTTGGATGGTCTTTTACAGCATTTTTTTTAAATTTTTTGTTAAAATCTTTATTTCTAGTCTCTGTTGAATGGATCTTGTGTTCCAAAGAGGTTTAACCAGTTTCCAAGCCACCCAAAGCTTCCTCAAAGCCTCTAAGGCATCTCTTCTAATTTTTTTTTTTTTTCATGCTCTCAAGCTTGCTTTGTACAACATCTATGAAAGTTTTTTTTTTAAAATTAAAAAAATTGATTTAGATCATCTCCTCCCTGGGGTTGATCCCTAAAGAGGCTACATTATCATATTTAAGCTTGTTAAACTCTCTGCAAACCCCGCAATCTTTTCTTCCAGCGCTATTTTCTTTGCTAAAGCTCCATTAACATCTCAGTTCAAACTTGTATGGCCTCTAGATGAATGAAAATTTTGTATTTTTCATTTCTTACTCATTTTTTAATCTGTAAAATATGTTTCATTAGTTTTGAGGTATTCTAAAACTATCTAAAAGGTTATTTTAAGGAACAGGGAAGAATTTTAATTTTTATACTTTCCTTGGGCATCATAGTACGACCTAAAAGTATTATAGCAGTCAAATTCTATGCTCAAAATCAGATTTTGAAAGTTTCATGTGCTTTGAAGGGTCGTTTGGAGGTGGTTGCAAGCTTTACAAAATCCGTTTTGACCCCTATAGCTCTTGCAATCTCCTCTACATCTTCATTCAATGTCATTAATCTGGTATGTGCGTGAAAATAGAAAATAAACTGGTATGTCAATAGTTTTAAATAAAGTATTTAATAAATGAAGTTTTTATTTACTGTTTTATTTTCCACCCAAGCAGTGGACTCAACCTATGCATTATAAAATCTTTTTTTAAATTTTAAATAAATGTTTGAATTTTATTATTTTAATGAAAGTATTTAATTCTTTGTTTTAAAATAAAAATCAGAGTAAAAAATGGTAAAACATAAGTTAATGCATTTATTGTGTTAACATATTTAGTGGGTGAGTTGGCTAGCTTCATTTTTCTAAGTACACTTACATGAGAGAGGTCTTATGTTCAAATCCACTAATTCCTTCTTTTTGACCAAACTTAGTTTATTATTAAAAACTTTTTTTTTAATTTACGTGGAAACCTGTTCCATGTGTAATAAGTTGTTTGACTTTTGATCTTATCCACTGCTTATCGACCATAATCATCCAACTAGTTGATTTGTAGGTTTTTGCATGTTCTGGACACATTATGAAGGTCCTTGAGTTGATTTGAGACCTATTATTTTTACAATAATTTGGTCAAATAATGTAATTTATGACATTATTTACGACACTTGTGACCACTTTTATGACACTTACAACTTTCACCCTCGTTACAATCATTTATGCTTTTGAATTACTTTGCAATCAACTAAAGTGGCTAGTGTTGTTTACTCACTAGAATATATGTTTTTATTGCAAAATCAAGTATAAAACACATTAAGATTTTTGTTTTCCAAAAAAAAAGTTGTCAGTTTAATATAAAACACAAACTTATAGTGTCAACTTCAAAAGGAAAAAAATAAAATTCATGACTCAAATTATAATATGAATTATTCCTACTAAGATACGTAATATTTGATTAACTTAGTATCAAATTATTAGTGAATTTATTATATGTGCATCACAATACCTTCTTGTTAAATTTAGAGTCTTTGATTACAAGATTATATATACTTCTATTGAAGGTTGTGTTAAAATTTGATCCAAAAATTATGTAATAAAGATAACCCCTATTTACAAATATTTTATTGGTATTTTAATTTATCTAACAATTACTAGAATAGATATTTCATAAGATGTGAGTGTTGCTCCCAGATTCATGAAAGATCCATACTTTGATCATTAGAAATTAGCAAAGAAAATACTTCGATATATAAAAGGAACTCTAAACTTTGGTTTGTAATATTTTTTATTTGATTATGCTAATTTATTTAGTTATTGTGATGTTAAACATACTATGATGAATCTACTTTTAGATGTATTTAAGTTTGGTGTAGGTGATATCACTTAAAACACTTCAAGTGAAAGTTGCTAAAGATGCCTTATGGTTATGAAGGATGATAAAATAACATCATGTGAAAGTTTCTTATTGTACCAAACTTCTTGGTGATAGGCAAAATTGTATAGCTTTAGTGAAAAAACCAATGCAACACAAACAAACTAAAACTTATTAAAGTTCATTCAATGTTGTGCTTATCAAAGTTTTCATTAAAGGAGAGTGTGCATCACAATGTCATTTCTTAAAAGCCATGCGGGTCCTGTGTTTCCTTCTATATCTCTATACTTATCATTATAAAACATTGTAATATATCATTTTATGTGATTTTGGTAAACTTTATATGAAAGTCTGCATTGTACACAACACATATTAGCATGGAGGTCTTTGTGTTATAAAAGACTTCAATATGTTTAGTTGATTATTCATAAGAAATTATGAGATGTATTCTCACTGTGAGATGTAGTCTCGCGATCATGCTAACCTAAACCCACTTTAAGTGGTTTAGTATAACATAGTGTAATTTTCTTAAAGGTGCCTATAGGGACATAGTGCAAAACTTTTAAGTATATATAAGTGTATATTGTAATTCCTTTAAATGTGACTATGTGATTATGGTTACATAGTGTAATACCTTTGGGTATTTATAGTTGCATAGTGTAATTCTTTTAAAAGTGACTATGTGATTGTGGTTACATAGTGTAATACATTTAGGCGTTTATAGTTAAATAGTGTAATACCTTTGGGTGACTATGTTTACATAGCATAATTTCTTTAAAGGTAACTATGGCATGATAAAGGATGTGTCTTTCAATTATTACTTCCTAAAACTCATCATATAAATAGTTTATGGAGTGTCAGTTTGTTATAATGTTACCTCCTAAAAATCATCATGTATTTCCACTTAACATTAAGGTAGAGTATTGAAATAATTAATAGTTAAGTGATGTTATTTACGTACGTTTAATACATTAAATTATATTGGTTAAATAATAATATATTTTATTATTTATCATGAGTTTATCCTTATGTAAATAAATAATAAAATTTATTAAATGATTTTTGGAGAGGTTGGACCCATTAATGTGGTGGTTGAAAAAGGTCATTCATAATGGGTAGATTACTTCACATATTTAATAAATAATTTATATTATAAGATGTAAGGAAAAAAAGAGAGAAGAGAAAGAAGAGAAATCTTGTATTGGATATATTTTATCTCTCAAATAATGAATAATTTTGGTGGGTTTTTAACCTCTTCATGAGGTTTTTTCATAGTATATTTATGTTATGGTGTGTTCAAATTTGCTCTCATTATTTCATGGTGAATGTCTTTGCTATTGGTCTCACATCTAGATCAAGTAAGTGTTACAATCGTATTACTTATTCTATCATGGCAGACTTCAGAGACTCACAAGCAACTTGCACATTGCATTCTTATAAAACTTGTTTTTTGATTTGTCATTTCCATTAACTATCTTTCATGCCTTCCTATGTCGACGTCTTTATTCTATGTGGACTGTATTTCACAATTTACAAGTTGAAAAAGTGCTTTTTACATATTGCTTTCATGTTGTGGAAGTCTTTAGGCTTCAAAGCCCATGAAGCACATTGCAAGTTTGTATTTTTTCAAAGTGCATTTCCTATCAATAGCTCCATCAACCCTTTAAGTTGTTGGTTCCAAAAGTTGACACGCAATTTACAATTTGTGTTTTTAATACTTGATTTTTGCAAGTTATTTTCCCCAACCAAAAATCCTAGGAAATTTCGTGTCTCATTTGCAATTTGCAATATTGCAAAGTTGCATTTAACCTTAAAAATTCTTCTCCACATATTATTTTTGAAGATGAAAAACATCATACTTAGCACTATTTTATCTTCTTGGCCTTACATTTTTACCATGCACCCTCCAACATTATTAAAACATAAAAAATGTTAAATGTTAGGTGGAACTAGAATTACATAGGGTTTTCACAAGGCAAGAACGAGATTTTTATAACTTGACTATGGAAGCAGAGTTTCATAACCCAAGTACACATTTGTGAACAGGAGGTAACATTTAGATATTCATGCATTAATTCTCAAAAATAGGGCAAAATTACTTAGTGCAATTTTGGGAACTAACATTTACCTTGAGATCTTGCAACCATTCCTTACCATCAATGCACTAAATGTCACTTGCAGTGTGCATTATTCTAGATTCATTTGGACCTAAAGGCACTGTAGTTTTCTAAGTGTTTCAATCAAGATTTGATTAAGTTGAAAATCCAACCTACCATCATCCTCTCTCAACCAAACATCTTCCTCTTGTGTCAAGATGTGACCTCTCCATCTAAGCTACAAGAACAAAACCATCAAGCTTATCCAAAACTCATAGACACTCACCGACAGATGACATTGTATGGAGCAAAATATCCTTTTGAAGAAGTTAAGGTAAAACTTCCCTTTAAGCAACTTTTATCAACGTTGACTGACTATAGGTGTTGAATTGACTACAAGTCATGAATCAACCAACCTCTAATCTCTTGCAATGGCTCAGTCTTACTATTGTCACCTTGAGAAACTTCTTAGACTTTGAAACTCCTAAATTCATCAATACTCCATCTCAATATTCCTACATAGTCCTGTAGGTGATTGCTTGTATGTGAGTTCAATCTTCAACCTCACTTGGTTTCTAATGCTTTGAGGTTTCATCTCCATTGGTCCATTGAATTTTGCTTAGACCATCACCACGCTCTAAGAGATTGAAAACAAGTATATCACCTTTGATTCGAAGTTACAGGAGAATGAATTCTACAATTTTGAAAACAATGTTCTCAAACCATTAGTGTTCACTCCTAGCACGAGCTATCCTTCCATGATCACACATTCTAAACCAATTGAATTCAACATGAAATGAGTGGACATTCTCTGCAAGACTATATGTACTGCTTGACTCACACATACTAATGCAATCAGATGATAAAACCAAGGTGTTGGGGTTCCATACGCAGTTTAGAGTTAACAATCTTAGTGATTTTTCATATAATATAGACCACCAACCTAGAAACCATGACCATGAAATGGAAGTACACAAGGATCCCTAACATCCACCAAGTGCATTCACTTCAACTCTTCTCACCTTGTCTATACCAGCAAAAAATTGTTGACCCTTTTTGACCTATCCAAGGGAGTAATAGGAGAGAGAAATTGATTTTTGCCACTTTTGGATCTGTTGAAGCTATTTGACCCTGGAAAAGACCTATGGAGATATCAAGAGACCTTCTTCAAGCCTTCACATGTGCCATATGAGTCATAGAGTCTGTATAAGTACCTGAAACTACCATTTTTGCAGTTGATCTTCTTATTTTAACATTGAACCTATAATTTTTTAGTTTTAAAATAGTTTTCTAACATTCCTTGTCAGGAAGTGCAATAAGTTGAGCCTTGGAAATTATCTTTTTGGTGAAAATTATGTACAAATCCCTTAGAGTGACCAATATCAGAGTTATTGCCAGAATCCGGATAATGCGAATGCAATAGAGACGTGATCACATGAGATGAAGCAAGTGCACACCACATAGATGCTAAAGTAATTTGAAATTATACAAGAAGATATATTGCACAAGAAAAAATGGAGAAAACTAAAATCTAATTAGCATGAGATGGCCAAAGTGAAGAATACATATAGGAGAGCACGTAAGTAACTCCTCCACAAAAAGTAGTCAAGGCACTCCAAGAATAGACTAACTCCTCCATAAAAGGTGGTGACAAGGTGCTAAGAATAGAGAAATAACTCCCATCAAGGGAGTTACTTATGACACCTATGACACATCCATGACACACATCTCTACATAAGCTAGCCTATCCCACAAATGTAAGAAAACTCCATGTATGCACAAAAATACAATTTCCCTAATTAAAAAATAGAAAAAAATAAAAACCTACACTAATACCCCCCATAAGCACAGCTTAGGTGGGCAGTGTGGAAATATAAAATGGGTCCCAGCAACTAGGCATGATGAGTTACCCATGTACAAATGCAATCTCTCATAAGATAGAGAAAAAGAGAAAACCCATAAGAAAAAACTCCCCCCCAAAAAAGAGACAAAAGAAAGAAGAGGCTAGTGGGCCCCCTCCGAAGATGATGTTGCTACAGATGTGGACCGCACCCCAAGAAGAGCTCATAGATGAATGAACTTGCTCTCAATGAAAGGTTTGGTGAAGATGTCTGCAACCTACTCCAAAGATTGGAAAAATATCAAGTCAATGACCTGACTATAAATAAGCTCCCGAATGAAATGCGTGTGAATCTCTATATGCTTGGTCCGCTGGTGCTGAACTGGATTTCTGTAAATCTGAATGGTGCTTTGATTGTCACAATAAATGATGGTAGGCTGCCTGATAGGAATGCCAACTCATAAAGTATCCCTTAAAGCTAAATAGTCTCAGTAGTTGCATTAATAGCTCCCTTGTACTCTGCCTCTGTGGATGATATAGCAATAGTATTTTGTTTCTTGATAGACCAACTGATACACCCAAAACCTAGAGAGAAACTATAATCAAAAGTGGACTTGCGAGTCTATGAATCGCCAACCCAGTCTGAATTTGTATATCCAACCAAGTCAACCTCTATGCCAAATCTGTAATGAATCTCGTATCTCTGTGAACCCTGTATGTAATGCAAGATCCTCTTAGCTACTTTCCAATGTATCTCATGAGGTTCTTGCATAAATCTAGAGACAAGTCCCACTGTATATGATATGTCAGGCATGGTGTGAGTCAAGTAGATGATACTACCAACAAGTTGTTGATACCGAGTGGTATCAACAAATGGTGAAGAACAGTCAGCCTCAAGCTTGACTCCTGATAGAAAGGGAGTCGGAGATGGCTTGCAATCAGCCATGTGAAACTGAGCCAATAAGTCAAGAGCATACTTAGGCTATGTAAGAGAAATCCCTGAATCTAACTGTGAGATCTCATTGCCAAAGTAGTGCAACAAACCCAAGTCTGTCATGTCAAATCTATCTTGGAGAGATGTCTTCACCGCTGCAATAGCCGATGAAGAACTTTCGGTGATCAAAAGGTCATCAACATATAGAACCAAAATTAGGAGCAAATCATCCTGCCACAAAAAATAGACATTGGGGTCAGAATGGCACCTAGTGAAACCCACTGTGAGAAGGAATGAATCCATCTTGGCGTACCATGCCCGAGGGGCTTGTTTGAGGCCATAGATAGATTTCCTAAGTCTGCATACTAAGAATCTTGAACAAATTTTAGAAACTACTCCATGTAGATCTCCTCCTCTAAGTTTTCCTGAAGAAAGGCACTCTTCACATCCATCTGGTGCACATCCCAACTATGTGTTGTGGCAATAGCCAAGGTGAGTCAGATAGAAGTCATCTTTGCAATGGGTGCAAAGGTCTCTAAGTAGTCAATGCATGTCACCTGTGAGAAACCCTTGGCGACCAATCATGCCTTGTACTTATCAACCGACCCATCTGTTGCAAACTTGGTCTGATATATCCACCTACATCGAACCATGTTTCTTCTCTTAAGAAGTGAAGTCAAATCAAAAGTGTGATTTTTGATTAAGGAAGAATATTCTTCCTCCATAGCACTATCCCACTCAGGTACCCCAGATGCCTCTCGAAAAGTCTATGGATCTGAAATTAAAGCAAAGAAGGCATGTAGATCTCTCTGAAAATCCCCCTAGTACATCTGTCATCTGTGGGATCTCCTACCCAAGTGCCAGCACTCTCAAGTGTCTGTCTAGCCCAAAGTGGCCCAGAAGTGGGCGAGTCAAGTGCTAACTCCTCATCCTCTGACTGAATAGAGGTGGATGAATCTGCATCATTGTCCTCACTGTCTGAACTTGAAGAAGATGTCTCTAGCTCAAGAACCTGTTGTGGCTGATCTGAATTTGATGAGAAATCATCATAAAGAAGTAGATCCAATGAGGGAGAAGAAGTGTCAAGTGTTGAGTCTCTAGGACTCTCCTGAAAATGGACACTTCTCTTGATGAACAACTCATGAAGGATTGGATTTAGAAGGCGATACCCCTTAATACCATCTGGATATCCTACAAAGATGCAAGGCTTGGACTGACGTTTCATAGCTTTGCATTTCTTCTTCAGAATGCGGGCCATGGTTGGGGATCCTAAAACCCTAAGGTGCTCAACATCAGGTTTCTTTTTATGCCAAGCTTCAAAAAGATGTTATCCCTTTCAAAGCTTTGTGAGGAACCCTATTTTGAATGTACCAAACACAATTGATGGCTTCAGCCCAGTACTGTGGTGCTAAGGATTTAGGGTGAATCATACAGCTACCCATCTCTTTCAACTACTTATTTTTGCGTTCTGTAACCCCATTTTGTGAAGGATTGTAAGTGATTGTGCGTTGCAAATCAATCCCCTCTGTGGTGCAAAACTGCTCAAATCTGTTGCTGACATACTCCCCTCCATTATCAGTTCGAAGAACCTTGATGGATTTCTCACTCTATTTCTCAACAAGAGCCTTGAAGTCTATAAAATTTTCAAACACTTCAGACTTTTGTTTGAGAAAATATATCCAAGTGTACCTAGAGAAATCATCAATGAAAGTGAGGATGTACTTGGCCCTTGTGAAAGATGGTTTGGGAAAGGGTCATGATACATCACTGTGGACTAAATCCAAAGGTTGTGAAGCCCTCCAAGCTTTGCCTTTGTCAAATTTTGCTTTGGGATGCTTCCCAAGGGAGCACCCCTCGCAAAGTCCTTTGGAGAATTGAACACGAGGCAAGCCAATGACCATGTCATGTTTGCAAAGTTGCTCAACATAGTGGTAGTTAAGGTGGCCAAACCGCTCATGCCACAATTTGCTAACTCCATCTGAATGAGTCAGCAATGATGTTAGAGAAGAATTAGGTGCAAAATGTGAGGTGTATAACTTTGCTTGGTGATCTGCCCTACCCACTACCACTGTAGTATCACTATGCAATTCTCTGATAGCCATTGAATCTAATGAAAACTCAACTCTCATGCCCTAACCAATGTGAGTGATTTGGTACATTGATAGGAGATTGGTTGAAAGAGAAGGAACACTTAGAACATTATTGAATGTTCCTCCTTCCATTTCAACTGACCCTCTCCCAGCAACAAAAATTGATGTGTCATCACCCAAACTAATTGAAGTCATGCTACAAGGCTCTAAAGATGAAAACTCAACTAGTGAAGAGCCCATGTGGTGAGAAGCACCCGAATCAATGACCCATGATATTGCAGAAGTTGTAGTTGCTACAAGGGCCTTGCCCTTTTCTTTCTCCTTACCCTTGCCTTTTGCCTTGGTAAAATCTTAGGTAGATAAATTCTACTCGATGGACTCAGAAACACCTATGTTGTGCTTCTCTAGAAGATGAGTTAGGTAATCTATTTGTTTATTCATGCATTTGTGTTCATCATGCCCTATCTTTTTACAATAGGCACACTTAACCTTCTCCTTCTTAGGTTTAGCATTAGAGGAAGAAGACTCAGTGTTGTTTTTGGCAGGATTGTTGTTTTCTTTCTTCTTTTTTTTCTCCTGGTCCTTGTTCTTTTTCTTCTTCTCTTTTGTTGAAGTCTTATCCTTACCATTTCCATCTATCAAAGCTTGGGGTTGAATAGACTTCATTGTGCTCATTTGAATTAGTTTATCTTGCTCCCTAGTCAACTCAGCAATGAATGAATCCAAAGAAAGCATTTTCCATGTAGTGCAAAGGGCACTTTTTGTGGCATGGAAAGTGGAGACAAAGACTGAATAACGTGAACCTAACTTTGCGAGAATAAAAAGGATGAGTTGATCATCTTTCTTCTCTATCCCGCATTCTTTCAATTGCAATCTAAGGGCCTTAAACTTAGTGAAGAAGTCCTGTAGGGTGTCAAAATTGCTAGGACTTAGACTTATGAGTTCTTCTTCGAGCTCATGACCTCTCATCTCATCAAGCTTTCCAAATAAGAGTTCTAAAGTGTCCCATATGTCTTTGGGAGTCTTGGAGGTTTCTAAATAGAAGAGAAGTTCTGGAGACACGGACAAGCTCAGTAATCCATAGACTTCATCACTACGGTTGTACCACTTGACCTTTTCAGCATCAGTGTTGAGTTCTACTTCAGTATTCATGGTGATCCTATACAACCCTTTACATCTAAGAATGATTGACATTTTAACATTCTATTCATGATAGTTGAAGGGTGTTAGGGGTTTAAGTTGAAAAGAATCTATTTTAAGCTGAATTTAGGTGAAGTTGTGTTGATTGCAAGTTGTGAAATTATGCAGAAAGGAGAATGAAAGCAAAGATTTGCAAGTTGTGAAAAGCAATCACACCTCCTCAGAATGTTGAGCCCCCACCAAATATGCAAGTGCATGCTCAAAAGACATCGGTCTTAGTCGAGAATGCGTCTTAGAGCAATCAATGCAAGATTTAATCAAACAGGACGTCGAACTCAGCAGAAAATGCGTCTCGAGAGACCCAAATTTTTGGCACTTTAAAAATTAGTGCATTTTTAATAAATAAAAATCTTATGCTGTGGAGAATTGAATTACAAACACTTTTGCAAAAAATGACACCCAAATTTGAGCTACTATTTACAAGATATTAAAGATCTAATTTTCTCGTAAACTAGTGTTCTTGCAAAAAAAGCACTAAAATATTAAAAAAATGTCTGTTTTGAGAGAGAAAGTGGCCTTCCAACCACTCGTTGGATTTGGCATGGAGTGAAGAATCCAAAAGAGATCTTTGTGAGGGAGAATTGGCCTCCTGCCAACCCGGGCCTCACCCTTCGTCTTCGTAGGTTGAAGATACAAGTTTTTTTTTAAAAAAACCTCTAAACTATTTTTTTAAGCTAATTTCTAGTTTGACTTTAATTCAAAAAATTAAATTACTGATTTATAAATATCTAAATAATTATTTGACAAAAGCAGAATTACCAATTAAATAGCAAGAGAGAGAGAGGGAGGGCCCACCAAATAGGCGTTGGAAACCAAAAAAGGTCGACTGAGTCTGAAGGGCGGTAAGGTCCGTTGAGTCTGAAGGGCGGCAAGGTCAAAAGTGAGTCAGCGGATCACTGCCAACGTGGCAGCAGCGCCCATGCCTTCCTCCTCCCAAACAAGCATTACGGCGAAGCCCAAGCCGTGACTGGCAACCCCAATGTCAGCTTGGTGTCGTTGTCTTCCTACGCCATCTCTCTGCATGGTAAGTACAGCCAACACGTGATTGTCAAGGTTGTTGTGAGTGGGCAGCGCCTGGACTGGTAGTCCACACCCCTTCCTACCAGATGCCCCACACTGAAAGTGGCGTCCAAGAATAGAAACCAGATTGTAGAGATCTATCTTTTCCTGTAGAATGACAAAAAAAGAATTCTACTGCCTTTGTTGAAGCCACAACAGATCTATACAAGATGTCTTGACAAATTTTAACTCAGAAATAATTTTTTTTAATAAGTTTTCGTATGGATTTACATGAGTTTTCAAAAAACTCTACCAAAGCTTTCAAATGCAACAGAGTTAAACAAAAAAAACTACTAAAAAAACAAAGTAAGAATTTTAGAATAAACTAATAGCATAACCAGACACACGATTACCGAAGTGGCTCTGATACCATATCGGAGTTGTTGCCAGAATCTAGATAATGCAAATGCAATGGAGACGTGATCACACAAGATGAAGTAAGTGCACACCACGAAGATGCTAAAGCAATTTTAAATTATACAAGAAAATAAATTGCACAAGACAAAATGGAGAAAACTAAAATTTGATTAACATGAGATGGCCAAAGTGAAGAATACATATAGGAGAGCACGTAAGTAACTCCTCCACAAAAAGTGGTCAAGGCACCCCAAGAATAGACTGTAACTCCTCCATGAAAGGTGGTGACAAGGTGTTAAGAATAGAGAAGTAACTCCCATCAAGGGAGTTACTTATGACATTTTTATGACACCTATAACACATCTATGACACATATCTCCACATAATCTAGCATATCCCACAAATGTAAGAAAAATCCATGTATCCACAAAAATATAATTTTTCTAATTAAAAAATAGAGAAAAATAAAAACCTACACTAATAACCAAAAGGTGCCATAAAAGGTTATTAGGACAAGTGTACAAATATGATAACAAAGGTTATAACACATTTTATGATGCTCAAAATATATTTTGACCTCATTAATGACCGTGTGACCACTTTCAAACCTAGAATGACCCTATGATAAGTTTGAATATGCAAGGGGGTTGACTTAATTTGACTTAGGGTTAAATCTAGTCAACAGTTACTCATGAAGGCTTAGATGTAAGTCTTGACTTTTATGTCAACCTTGATGGCATAATTGATCATCTATAAATAGGAATAAATAAATTGTTTGTCATCTCCAATAGTGAATCATTTTAATGATTGTTTGTAATAATATATCTTTTGCAAATGACCAAGATAAATTAATTAAAGGTCATAATGGATTGAGTGTACTTCACTAGGCCAATTCTAACTTATGGAGCAAGAAGTGGAAGGAGCAAAAGGCCAAAAAAGGAGGGGGAAAATTCAAATTTTGGATTCTACAGATGGCAAAGCAAATCTAATTCATGGGGTATGAATCATGAATGCCCTACCAGGAGAAGAGATCAAGGGCGAGAAAGCTATAGTGTCATAGGTGGTGTCTGATCAATCCTCTAATAGGACCCCACGGACCACAATGAAATCCCTTCCAAAAATCTCCTGGGTAGAATGTGTTTTAGGCAAAAGGCCCATGGATCAAAACTAATCTGAATTCTATATTGAACCCACCATATAAAATGATGAAACTTGCATCAACAAACCAAATGTTGTGGTGGAAAATATAGACAACAAATGTGTAAACTCCATCGCTGCAAAAGTCAAATGTTTTCATCCCAATATTGATTCTTTTTGAAAGTGGGCCAACAACAAATGGTGCCCAAAAGGTCAAGTAGAGGTGATGACCATGGGTATAAATTTATTCCTCGCCAACTTTAACCTGAAGGAAGATTACTTCAAGGTACTCATAGAAAACCCTTTATTCACGAGAAAATCAAATGTTAGCCTAAAATGGAAAGTAAGGACAAATTTGAGTAGTTTGGTAATTGAGGATATTCTGATGTGGGTTCTTCTGTCTGAGCTTCCTTTGGAGTTTTGGGAACCAGAGGAGATTATAGGTATTGTAAAAGAATTGGGATAACCCTTTGCTCTAGATCTTGTTACCAAATCTAGAAGAAGGATGATCGTGATGTGCTTCCATGTTTTCATCCTAGCAAACAAACCCCTTCTGCATCAAATCAAGATTAAATCAAAATATGGTGATTGGACCCAACCCATTGAATATGAAAAAGCTAATTATTTTTGCAAGAAATGCAACATCTTGAGTCATGTGTGCATTGATTGCCCTCTCACTCAACCTAAGACCCAGGGTCCACTTGTTAAACCAGTTTTTGTCCCAAAATTGCCCCTCTTCCCTCCCCTCCCTTCCTCTTCCTTGGAAAAGGCCCTAGCTTTGGATCCCCCCTTCTTGTGTTTCCCCATACCCTAACCTTGCCCCCTCCCCAACCCCCTTCCCTATTGGCCTCAGTGAACCCCTTATCACTGAATGACCCTACACTTCCCCTTCCTCTTTGTGTTGGCCCCTTCTTCCCCCCCTTTTCTCTCTCCCCTCATTTCAATTTCACCCCCAAAATCTAGCACCCCCCTTAAGGATAGGGACTTGACCCCCTCCTCCCCTTATTCTTCTCGTCGGGTGCCTGCCAAGCTTGAGCCCAACTAGGCTGGCCTTGCTCTGGTACTCAGTACCGATAGGACTAACCCAGGTCTATTACCCACTCAACCCAAATTAGAGATGGGCTCCCCTCCCCCTTCTGGGGGTGGCTTCTCCTCTCCAACCCCCAATTTCATGCGTATTAAAGATAATATCTTTGAACAAGGACAATGTTCTTACTCTCTAGTAGGTAAAATAGGAATAAAATTAGAAGAAGATCAATGGACATCAAGTAAGTACAGAAGAGGACAAGAAAAATCGATGTAGGTGAGGCACCAAGATCTATAGGAAGAACTTCAAACCAGGCAACCAAAAAAATTGTAAATGAGATAGAAAAAGGAAGCCAAATAACCTTTAAAGGGCACTTCATGAAGCCCAAAAAATGAAGTTCATCTCATGGAATATAAGGGGCCTCAACCACCCCAACAAACACAAGTTGGTCAAAAATCTATAAAAGAAACACAACCCTAAAATAATAATACTACAAGAAACAAAGATGTCGGATATAGTTATTAGTAACTGTAGTAATAAACTCTAGCCTAATTTATATTGCATCAGCATCAATTCCACAGGGACTTTCAAGAGGTTTGGCAGTCTTATGGGATAGTATATTCATTGAAGGTATGACTATAACTGTTGACAACAATCACCTAGACATATTATTCAAATAAATAGACACCAAGGAAGTGTGGATTATCTCAAACATCTATGCCCCCAACACCATAATAGGGTGGAAAAAGTTGTGGGATGAATTGGTACTCTTCAAATTACATTACTATGACTATAAATGGATCGTGATTGGAGAATTTAACTCACCTCTTACTCCATTGAAAAAGAAAGGGGGAGCCTAGGATTACACTAATAGCATGGCATACTTATATGAATTTGTCACAAGTGTTGGGCTAGTTGATATCGACCTCAGAGGCAACCCCTTCACCTAATCCAACAGAAGGGTGGGGAAGAGTCAAATTCAATTCAGATTCGATAGAGCTATGGTCTCCCTCAATTGGTATTTACACTTCTCTATCTCCCTCTCCTCCCTCCCAAAGATCGGATCCGACCATAATTTGATGATTTTTAAAGGCGACAATTTTTTTAAAGTAAAGAGAACCCCCTTTAGATTCGAGAGCGCATGGCTACACCACCCAGACATACATAATACCATCAAATAATGGTGGAAGGAACCAATGGAAAGAACGAACATGTTTATCCTAGTTAGAAAATTAAAAAGAATCAAAGAGAAACTCAAAGTCATAACAAAGAGGTTTTTGGGGATATATTTCTTCAAAAGAACATTATCAAAGAAGAGCTTCAAATCATTGAGGAATAAATGGCCACTAATGGAAATGATGAAAACTTATCCACCATGGAGAAACACCTCCTGAGTTCTTTCCACAATCTAAATCCTAAAGAGGAGGCCTTCTGGAAATAAAAATCCAAATGCAAATCATTGAAAGAAGGGGACAGGAATACCAAATTTTTTCATCAATTAGCTTCTCAAAACAGGGATTTCAATAAGATCTCTGAACTCTTACTTAAGGATGGCTCCTTAAGCAGAGAGGAGGAGTCCATTAATGAATATATCTTCCACCACTTCAAATATTAGCTTAGATAGACTGCTCACTGCAATAGGTAGATGGAAGACAACCTCGTCAAAAACATCCCTTCGATCATTTCCCTGTCAAATAATCGGGAGCTCCGCAATCCTCCATCTCTCAAAGAAATTTGAATAGTTTTTTCTATGGAACGTAAGAAATCCCCCAAGCTGAATGGCATTTCCCCCTCTTCTTGTAGAAATTTTGGGAAATAGTACAACTTGATGTGGAAATAGTTATGTGCAAATTTTTAAGAGCAGACACTATTCTCAAAAAGCTAAACAACACCTTCTTGGTCCTCATCCCCAAGATATAGGGTAAAAACTAGCTAAAATGCTTTCAACCCATTAGTCTATGCTCCACTACGTACAAAATATGTGCTAAAGCCCTGGCCACCTGATTACAACCTCTCCTATTGGGTATAATTGTAGAGCAACAAGGAGAATTTATGGTGGGTAGACAGATTATAAATGGTATAATAATTGTTCACGAAACACTACACTCCATAACTAACTCCAGTAAGGTAGGTATGTTCATTAATATTAACATGAACAAAGCTTATCACAAAGTGTCATGGAGTTTCTTAGACAAATCCCTCAACAAGTATAGCTTCAAGACAGATATTAGGGGTATGATCCATAACTACATCTCTACCCCCATGTATTTCATTATTATTAATGGAACCTGTAAAGGTTTCTTCTCATCTAACAGAGGAATCAAACAAGGATACCCCCTCTCTCCCTACTTGTTTATCATTAAGGAAAAAACACTAGGAAGGATCATTTCTGAAGCTAGGGAACAAAGTTTAATCCAGGGGTTAAAGGTGACCTAGAATCTGGATCCGATCACCCATGAACAGTTCGCGAATGACACTTTTCTTATGAGTGAGGCCTCAATTTTGGAAGTGTCTTCCTTCAAAGATATCCTAGTGAATTATGAAAAATCTTCTAGTCAATGTATAAAATTTAGTAAATGCCCGGTCCCCCCGCCACCCCCGCCCGACCTTCAAAAAAGACTAGTAGGATTCTTTAGGTGTAGATTAAGTTTGTTCTCATCAACTTATCTGGGTGTGCCTCTCTTCAAAGGCAAAACATTTGAAGATATGTGGAACCCTATGGTGGAAATAATCTAACAAAAGATTACAAGCTGGAAAAGAACCCTCCTAACTCAGACAAGTACATTATAGTTGCTCAAAAGTTCCCGACAAAGCATTCCCATCTACATGATGACCCTTTTCCAAATCCCCAACAAAGTTGTAGATAGAATTGAACATATTCATAAAACATTTCTTTGGATTGGCACAGAGGAAAGATTTTTTTTGCCTCTGCTAGCGTGGGATAAAGTCTACCTCCCCAAGGCTTTTGAAGGTCTTGGATTATGAAGGGTTAAAATCATGAATCAAGCACTGCTAGCAAAATTTGGGTGGAAATTTATGAAGACAACCATTGGATTAGATTAATCAAATCAAAATATCTAGTAAGAAATGAGGAGGATAGTTTATTGTGGTAGGACAACCCCTTGAATGGGTTGGCCTTCTGGAAGTTTATTTCAAGTATTAAGGACCTTCTAAAAAATGATACAGACGGTTGGTGGGTAGTTGAGAAAAGATAGATTTTTGGGAAGATTGTTGTCTTTCTCCCTCTCCTCTTGCTTCCCTCTACCCCTGGGACACTCTCAAGGGAACCTTTAAGGCCACTTTAAACAGTAAGGTTAAGGACTACTAGGTCTTATCCAATGGTAAAGCTAGGAGGGTGAAGCTGCATGAGGTGTCTACCTCTGAGGATATCAATATTGAAATTGCCAACCTCAATTCCTATATACAACAAACTCACATTGCTTTATTCCCAGTTGACAACTCCCTCATCTAGCTAGTAGAAGAAAGTGGTGAGTATTCAATCAAATCAATTTTTCTAGCCAACCTGGTCCAAGCAAAATATTGGGATTTTTGAAAAAATCTCTAGGTTAAACGCCTCACCCCAAGGTAAACATCTTCTGTTCGACACCTCACAACAGAATCTTCATGATTGATAATCTTGAAAAAAGGGGATTGACCATCCCCAACACATGTGTCCTATGTTTTTCTACCCTGGAATGTAAGAATCATCTATTACTCGATTGTTTGTTCAGAGCTCAAATTTGGAACCAACTCCTCCAGTGCTTCAATCTAGGTCAAACCCAACTCTATCTTAGACCTAATTCTTCAATGGAGACCCCCTTGGAAGCTCCCTTTATTAGCATTCCTTTGGCACCTTACCTTCCCCCATTTATGTTAGACCATTTGGACCAAACTTAATGCCCACATCTTTGGTCATAAACATTTCAGCCTTTCGAACTCCTTTAATCATCTCCTCTTTGCCCTCATAGAGAATTGGCAGACAACAATTCTAAATGACAAAGTGGGAGCTTCTAAGGAGGAACACGGCATTTTGGCTAAGTGTAAGCTCACTCCCCCAAAAAAAAAAAACCCCTTTTCGTATAGAAAACATATGATATGGGACTGCCCCCATCAAGCTAGCTAAAACTTAACTTTAACGGAGCTTCTAAAGGTAACCCTAGAAGGGCGGGAGGAGGTGGTGTCATTAGAGATGAGTTTGGTAAGGCAATTACTTCCTATGTTGGGCCCATGGGCACCCAAACCAACCACATTACAAAATCCCTAGTGGTACTTTGGGGTATTAAGCTTATGGCATGGTTAAGCATCTCGAAGATGGCTATTGAAGGCAGCTCACTCAACATCATTAACGCCCTTGTAGGGAAAGTTCAACCCTCTCAAACATCTCCTTCTCCCCCATGCCTATACCATCTCTCATATTTTTCGTGAAGGGAACAAGGTGGCAGACACCTTGGTGACCTTGGGGGTTGTCAGCATGGACCTAACCACATGGACTAAACTCCACAACTTACCACCTTGTATCCAATCCCTACTTGTTGATGATGCAATTATTATAAAGTCACAGGCTGATGATAAAGAGACACATGGGAACTCCAATCATGTCTTATAGAGGGCCTAAATCCACTCAATGTCATAAAAATGACACGAAGTTTGAACTTGAGGACTATGAACGTCATTTAAAAAAAGCAAATCCCAATGGCAGGGGAGAAAAACAAAAAATTGGAATTGTGGCTAGATACTCTACTAATGACCTGAAACATAGTTACAAAAGTAATAAGAATGTCATGGGGGGAGAGAGGGGTTGATGCGAGCATGTCTCTTTTGCAGATATTTAGATTAATCATAAAGTATGGATAAAACTTTAGAGGGGCAGCCTTATTAAATTCATGCTTAGGATCAAGGGCCATGATGAGATCCTCGCCAAAGACTTCGTGATTAGATAGAAGCAGAGGCAAGTATTTTTCAAGGGGCTATGGTGACTATTTATAAGGAATTTATAGAAGTGATTGGTATGACCTATGATGGTATGAAGGCATTAAAGGACAAACAATGCAAGTAAGAACTAATGCAAGTGTTTTTCTAATATGACACTATCTACCACACAGGCAAGAAGGGTTTTCCCTGAGCTGACCTAGGCCAAAAATGGCCTAAAATATTCCTTTAGGTAATGCAGTATCTCACTCTTGAATGGAAATTTCACATTTTCTCACATCACTTTTTACTATTAAATTATTTCAAAGGAAATAGGATAAGCCTGCCCTATTATTTGCTCATGTTCTTATAATCAATAGTCCTAGGCTTTCAAGAAAGACCCTCTATGGACATTATCCATCAAGGTCTTTTCCTCCTTCTCATAAAATGGGAAACCCCCTGGAGAAGTAAGCAGATTCACTTGTTGGAAAGTAATAGAGAGGAAACCCCTGAAATAAGCCTCTCTACAGGGGCAAAACAAGCAACACCTCTCCTTCCACCCACCTGACCTCATGGGATGGATGGAAAAAGGAAAAGAGAAAGGATCACGATCCTTTTCCCCCTCAGAAAAGCACCAGTAAGAAGACCAACAGGAACCTCCAATTCTAACAAGATATTGAGAATCCCAATTTCAAGCTTCATGAACATGGCTGAAATTTGGAGTAGAGACAAGGACACTTTCAAACTCCCATAGGGCATTAGACAAAGTTTATCAGAGCTTCATGAAAACCTATGGAGATTAGGTAGATAGATGGTTACGTACATGGATCAATGGAACAAGCTAAAACAATAAATTGATGACATAAGGGAGTAGACTAAGGATCAACAGATGACATGTGGGGCAAGACTGTGGGTGCCCCCAAAGGCAAAGAGGTTAGCACTAGCACCCCAAGGGATTGCAGCACTAAGAGTGAAAAAATTAGATGTATGACAGGACAGAGCAAGAATTTAGCAAGATGTCAAAGCCCTAAAATGAGAGGATTGAATAACAGTGTGAAGAACTTGGTGGGAGGCAATAGAGAGGAAAATCAATAGGAGGAAATTTAGCTAAGTTTTATGTCTGGTTAGTTGGTTTTGTTTCTCTTTTATTAATAATTTGCTGAAGGACTATGTTTTTTAGGTCATATGGACCTTGTTCTTTTTTGTTTCATAGAAATCGTTTTCAGGGCCTTGTAAAATCTGAGCTTAACCTATTGTTCACCAAATTTTGTCCTAAGTCAAATTAGGTCAACCCCCTTGCATATTCAAACTTTTCATAAGATCTTATAGGTGTGAACATGGTGAACATGGTCCTAAGTGAGGTCTAGTCACACTTTGAGGGTCACATACAACATGTTTTAACCTTGTCAAATTTGTCATTTGTCTCAATGTCATTTTATGCCACCTTTTGGTCATTATAAGGAAGTTGTATGATTTTTCCATAAAAGAACAAATGTCAAAGAGCATGCTAATGTAATTATTGTCAGGGAATGTTAGAGAACAATTTTGAAATTGACAAGTTGTAGGTTCAATGTTAAAATATGAAGATCAATTGTAAAAAGGGTAGTTTCAGATATTGTACAGACTGAGGTGACTTATGTGGCATGTGTGAAGGCTTCAATAAGATGTTATGACATCCCCACAGGTCATTTATAGGCTCACGTGGATTTAAAAGATCCAAAATTGAGCAAAACTAGTTTCTCTCTCCTATTGCTCCCTTGGACAGGTCAAGAAGGGTCAACGGTTTTTAGTTGGTATGGACATGGTAAGAAGATTTGAAGTGAATACAATTGGGGGATGTTAGTAGTCCCTATGTAATCTTATTTCATGGTCATAGTTTCAATATTGATGTTTTGTATTGTATGAAGAATCATTAAGATTGTTAGCACATCTAAACTACCTATGTATTCCCAATGGCTTGACTTTCTCATTTGTTTGCATTGGTACAAGTGAACAAAGTGATGCATATAGTCTTGCAGAGCATGTTCTTACTTTTCATGTTGATTTCAACTGGTTTGGCATATGTGTTCATAGGAAGATAGGCAGAGGTATCTCATTGTGCTAGGAATGAACACTAATGGTCTGCATAATAATGTTTTGGTAGTTATGGTGTTTTAATCTTCTCTGAATGGCTTCAAGTCAAAGGTAATACATTGGTCTTCAACCCCTCAGAGCCTTGCTATTCATATTCTCCATTGAAGATTGTATCGAAGAGACCTCTAAGGTACCTCAAAGACAAAGAAGTGCAAATAAGTAAGCATACTTATTGGAGACCTAAAAGACTGTGTAGAAGTATCTAAATAGTGGGTTGATGAGAGATTTGAACTTCAAGATAGAACCTTTTACACATTTTTGAGATTGGATTGAAGGTCTAGAAGCCTTAAACATAGTTTAAATTGCACTTAGACCTCGATTGACACCTATGGCCAGTCAAGTTGAAGAAGGTTGCAAATGGGATGATTTACCTTAACTTATATGAAAAGGATTCTGCTCATACACAATGTCATATGTCAGTGGAAGTCTATGAAGTCCAAATAAGCCAAATACTTTCATTATTGCAACCTAGATGGAGATGTCACATCTTGACATATGAAGAATATGTTAGGTCAAGAGAGATGATGGAATAGGTTTCAACCCAATCAAGTTTCTATTGGAAACACTCAGAGAATTGCAATGTTAAGAATCCAAATGAACTTGGAACTTCCAAGTGACACCTAGTACATTGATGATAGAGGGATTATAGTATGGTCTCAATAAAGAAATGGATACATTCAAGTGTTAGATGACCTCAGTGACCTCAAAAGGAATCAAAAGAGTGAACTAAAATTCTCAAGCATATACCACCACCTACAGGAATCCCTTATATTCCTTAATGAGCACCTACAATTTGAAGTGAGGACCCAGACTAGCCTAAGCAAATGGAGAATGCAGGTTTAGAAGTTTGACAGAGGTTTAAGATGAAATTTTCATGTTTAATCCACTATTAGAGTGATGATATCACACTCCATGTGATTCTCAGAGGGAAAGAAGCAAGCAAAGATTGAACTAAACTAGGTTTTCAAATATCATACTCAATCCACCAAAATCCTACACACAGTCACAAGTCTAGAAGCTAATTTGGAGAGTTCAAAGTGTTAATGCTTCTATGAGTATGATATAGCTTTTAAAATTGATACAGAGTGTCATTATGAGTTGGACTAGACCTCCATGGTTTCATTTGGGTCAGACTAATAGGGGAAGTGCACTCTGTTTTGTCTCACACAATACGCACTCCACAAACAAGGTAACTGCAGACCTAGTGCGTCCATGGTGAAAGGATGAATGGGAGAGCCAAGAATGACTATAGAATGATGTCTAGGGTTTAATTTAGGATGTAAAAAAATGTTTAGAAACACCTATATCCACTGTAACACTCAAAGGTGGTCACATACAAAGAAAACTAGTTTATGCCTAGTAGGCCTAAGAACTAAGCATGAACCATCAAGTGCCTAATGTCATTTATATGATCATGTGATCTCTCCAATAAATGTAGGAGATTTCATGGGAGAGTGGAGGATTGATAAGACCCATCATTTTACAGAGAGCAACTCAGAACTAGTCATTTGGTCCTAAATTTATGTTAGGGTTGTCCAGAATGTATAGTAAGAACTTGAGAAGTAATTTATTTCACTCATATCTATATGGACAATGTGCATGGTGTCTCAATAATTTAGGGGTAGTTGAGAAGGGTCATGTACTCAAACTTAGTGGCATTGGTTCATTGGTTAAGGGCTTAACCTTTATGAATAATTTTTAACTACCTAAATGACCTAAAACCCTCATAAGAGCCTGATGAAGAAGATATGAATAGAAATTCATCCAGAAGGAGTCAATTGGCCAGGAAGATGATTTGGACCTACTTGACACTCTCTTAGGATCCCTACCACCCAGTCTTTCTGTACCATCACTTATATGGATAGGCCAAAATCTATGTTTTTTGCAAGATTTGAAGAGATTTGAAGGTGCAAAAAGGAATTAATATGTGAGAGACATTTTGGAAGGTGTATAGAGATGTATTTTAACTCCTCAAACCTAATTATCACCCCATTTATGCATGAAAACCACTCTGCTAAACTATTTATTTTAGGCAGTCTTGAATGGAACAATGAGAAAGAAGGTGACTGCCCAATTAGAAGTGAGAGGTGTGATATTGAGTTTTATTGAAGTTTATATGATAGACTAGAGGACAAAGAAGGTATAAATAGGTGTCTCATATATATGCAACGAATCTCCTTTATGAAAGTCACAATAGTGACAAGTGTGAGAATTGAGGCCTAGAGGGCTAGTGAGTGAGTAAGGGGAAGTGAATGGCAATTGGCAAAGAGAAGGTCATCATCTAAGGGATGTATAATGACTTCACAAATCATTTTTCCACCTTCCTTAGTCAGTGGATATGTGTCAAGGACTTCTAAGATAGTTCAAGACAGATAGCTAGATTCCTCATCAAGAAAATAGTTTCAAGAAGGATACTGAAGTGTCCCTATGCCAACTTGAGGAGTATGTCATACTTTAAATGGACACATGTCCAAGATAACTTCATAACCTATTTTCCAACCCTTTCTCTTGCATTTTAACTAGTTCTCATGACTTGACACTTGGCATGGTGACTCTTCAACGTCACTCTTTCTCTCTCTTTTCCTATGTTCCATATATTGAAGCCATTTTAGCATTATAAAAAGAATCCAAAATTGGTATGAAGAAGCCCTATTGGTTTGACATCTTGTTTTGACTTTGAATAAAGTTTTCTCAAGCTAGTTTAATCTATGCAATTATTTCCTAAGCATGTCAAGTATTCTATTTGGATGACAAATGATGATGATTGTTTTTCCTTGCTTCTTTTCTACTCTTGTATGCATTGTGTTAGTAACATTTCTTCTAACAAGTCTCCTGAAGTGTATATGTTTTTTAGGTTTATTTTTAAGTGTGAAGGAGATTAGTAGTGTCTAAGATCAAACCTCCTAGTTAGGCACCCTTAAAATTGCATGGCAATCTGCCTCCATGTAGAAACACTTATGCTATAAGAACCCGTGAGTTGAGATCAGTTTTAGCAATCTGTCTTCTTAGTAAAAATGAAAGTATGTTTGTAGAGATATCTTTGGTGTATCGCCTCCATTAGTGTAGCTTACTTTTATGTTTCCTTCTTCCCTTTTCACCTCGAAACAAGTGATCAGTCTAGTGTAGTGTGTAAGCCTAAAAGATAGATCAAGGCAATTATTCCATAATCTAGAGAACTATCTCTTGTATCTACTGGCCTATATGCAAAGATAGTTCCAAGTTATCCCAACTTTGAGAAGGTCTATTTGACTTCTTCATGGTGTAAATTTTGGCTATAATAGTTATGGCACGTCCAATGGGATATAAATTCTAAGAAGGTCGTTCAAGGTAGATGTTGGTTTTGACAATAAGGAGGTTGTAACAGTCCAGTTCTTGCAGTATCTGATGACTCCAACAATTAACTCTTGGTGGCAGACTAGTACACTATTTCATTTCTAAGTTAAACACAATATCTCTTACTAAATGCATTCCTTCTGAATTCCAAGAGATTCTTTATTATTCATACAAAGCAAAACAGATTTGGTAACACCCATCCTTACCCAAAGAGATCCTACCTTGCTCACAAACCTATAAGAAAGTTTTTCGTTGGCCCATTCTTGTAAAGTCCTAAAGCTACCATGGCAAGGAACCTTCAATTAGTTGCCTTCAATGGATATATCCCTCTAAGAATTTCCCATTATGATGGCATTCCCATATCTTCCCTCAAAAGTGTGCCCTCATACACCGGTGAGACTACCATTACCCTTATTGATAAAATTAGAAACATTGCTAAGTTCTACAATATACATCACATCTATAAGAGAACATACCAATTAGGTTTTTGGATGTCTCTTTCAAGCAGAAAGATCTAGATTGGTATGGTACACTAACCCCTAAATCTATCACCACAAGGGATGAGTTGGGAGATGCTTTGAGGAGAAGATTTGAAGACAAGAGTGACAACTTGTTATTGACTGAGTAGTTGACCAACATAAAGACAGAACCTCAAGAAGATATCCAAGACTTCGACACAAGATTTTAGAAGACATGGGATAAGATCCCAATCCTAGTAAGGCCTACTTCACATCATGTTTTCCTTTATTATCTTAAGGCTTTTGATAGTGACATTTCTATGATGATACAATCTATGGGAGGGATCACATTTCCTAATGCCTATGAAGTGGCCATTAGGGATGAGAATTATTTGATTCAAGCTAGGAAGATTACCCAAAGACCCTCTATGCCTCTATTCCTTGATTTTCAAACCTCTACACTTGTTGTTGCTCCCGTTCTTACACCAAACCATAAGCATGTTGCCCCTAGTCAGCCAAGCAAATCCAATGAGACAGGAAAAATGAGAGCTTCTGAGAAAGATATCTTAGGTCTCAATAGTATAATACAACAATAGCAAGTGAGGTCAAAGCCATTACCAACACAATCAGTCTTATCCAAACTATAAATTCTATAGACTACCCTTTCAAGGTCATCCTCAAGGTCAAGGATAGCTAATTCAAGCAAAGTCATATAATGGTTATAATCCCAATGCTCCCTCCACCTCAAGAGAATTAGTGTCTACTCAAAATAACCTTTCCCAAGAGCATGATAGTTAGCCTTCATGGGATCAACCTCATGATCCATGTACCTATGTCAATGAATTATTCAATCAAGCTTTCATGGAAAATTTGGTAACAATATCAGCCATGACTCAAGATGAGGTACCTAATGGAGGAGAGAACAATATGAACAGTGCTCAAGTGGGGTCTACCTTAGTAAATTGGTAGAAAGATGACCCATGTGTTGTGAATTACCAAGGTTAGTCAAGTAAAGATTCAAGTCTTACAACTGCAAACACAAGGGCAAAGAGGAAGGCAATTGAAGAGGTTCAAGGGGATGGTAATGGTTCATCAATGAGTGTTTAAACATCCCAAAGGGCAGGTATGTCTAATGCAGCGCCAAATGCACAAGTAGATCAAATAATTCATAATGTTAAGAACTCTTTCACACTTCAAAATTCTAAAGGTAGAGGCAACATCATTCTTATTAATGGACAAGCTAAGGTCAGTTGCTCTTTCAGTAACATTATAGAGTAGGTGAAGAAGGCTCATGTGAATGTATAAATATGGGATACACTTAGAATATTTCGACAAGCAGACCTACTCAAAGAGGAGTTTCCCAAACTGATAATGCCAACCAAGTAGCCCAGTGGAAAAGAGACAGCCTTGACAAATATATTGAGGCCTAGTGAGGGACAGCCAAACAAGGTCAAAGAAATAAACAAACCTCCTCCATTATATCTCTCCATCATCATTGGAGATAATTTAGTACACAATTTTTTGATTGATAGTGGATCAAGTACTTGTGTCACGCCCAAGCAAGTAGTTGATAAGTTGAACTTGAAGTATAAGTCTCATTCTAAGGGACTGTTACAACTGGATGGATCAATTGCAAAGAGAATTGGTATAATCAAAGGATTGTAACTTGTTCTTCATGCTTTTCCTACTTTCACCATTTCTCAAAATATTGTGGTTGTGGATATGCTAACACATTCTGCCCTTTGCTTGTCAAGAGAGTTTACTACTAATATTAGAGGATATTTGACTTCAGATTGATCCTATATGGAATTTAAGACTAGATATGAAGCTAATGTGTCAATCAAATATAAACCTCTATTTAGTTTTCATGTGGAGCCATATGTGCCTTATACAACTAACATGAATTGTAATATCAATGATGAAGAAGATCACCCTAGTGATCAATAACGTCTAACAATTCTTATGGCATAATTGACTTATACCTTGATGAATGGGGAACTGAGCAATATAGATTTGAATAAATTGGTCTTGGTACTTACATCATCTATGAAAAATGTGATGGACCTCTTGAGGCAAATTCTGATGACACTCTAGAATAGGTTGCATGGGGTAAATAACTTTTGCACATGGACGATGATTTTCATATCCCAGTCGTGATAAAGCATGATAGTCCTAGTGAGTAGTCAATTTTGCTTGCCAAGAGAACACTCATGAGCATGAACCTCATGAAGAGGTGGATGATATGTGGCAACAATTCAATGCCATAGTGCAGGAGTTTGAGGAGGTATGCAAGTTTGCAACTCTTCAAAAGGAATACAGACCTGATGTTGAGATCAATCATGTACCTAATGAACACAAATAAGAGCTTGAGTTCTCTACCAAACAAGAAACAACTATGATAAACCAAGAAGTGTTTGGTAAACAAGAAGACAGCCTTCATGACTCCCAACAACAAGCATATCATGATTCAAACACATTTGAAGTTGGGAAGGGTTTCATGACTCCGATTGATAAGATTGAGTCATGCCAAATGAACATGATAAAGGTCAAGCAAGATGCAAGCTCAAACAAGCCTCTTGGAAATATATATGGAGTGTTCATGAGATTTTTAAATGACAAATTTGTTGTTAGAAGAAGCTCCAAATATGGTAAGTCATTTGACTATCTTCATAAGCTAGTTTTCATTAACAAACATTCATTCCATGATGGATTGTTTTCATGGAGCAACAATGATTCTAGAAGCATTGTCTTTGACACTAGTTGAAGCAATGAAGAGTTATCTTTCACCACAAGAGTTTTGAGGTCTTGTACATATTAGGATAGGTGTGTTTTTTTTTTTTTTTTTTGAGTTATTTGTGTGTTTTCCCTAAGTTCTTAGAAAGCACATGTGTGTGTCTTGGTGTCTTGTTTTATGTCTTTTTTTCTTCTTGTGTTTAGTGTGAGTTTGGCATATTTTCAAAATCATATCAGTGTCAATTCTAGTATATGGGTGACTCTATTTCCCAATGAAAGGAGAAGGCATTTGGTTCTTAACACAACAGCATGCTACCCCTTAGAAATCGCCAAAATGTTAACCAAATTTCACCCTAGGTCAAATTAGGTCAACCCCCTTGCATATTCAAACTTTTCATAAAGTCTTTTAGATTTGAACATGGTCAACATGGTCCTATGTGAGGTCTAGTCACACTTTGAGGATCACATACAACATGTTTTAACCTTGTCACATTTGTCATTTGTCTCAATGCCATTTTATGCCACCTTTTGGTCATTATAAAGAAGTCCAATTTTTCTACAAAATAACAAATGTCAAAGAGTAGGCTAATGTACTTGCTATCAGGGAATGTTA
The DNA here is from genome assembly GCA_037957365.1 of Torreya grandis. Lineage (NCBI taxonomy): Eukaryota > Viridiplantae > Streptophyta > Pinopsida > Cupressales > Taxaceae > Torreya > Torreya grandis. The sequence goes on along the minus strand of JARHVA010003546.1, from coordinate 1,593,344 downwards.
GAGAATAGTTTTAAAACTAAAAATTTATAGGTTTAACATTAAAACAAAAAGATCAACTGCAAAAAGAGTAGTTTCAGATGTTGTATGGACTGAGGTGACTTATTTGGCACGCGTGAAGGCTTCAGGAAGTTGTTATGGCATCTTCACAGGTCATTTCTAGGCTCAAGTGGATTCAACATATCTAAAATTGAGCAAAATTGGATTCTCTCTCCTATTTCTCCCTTGGACAAGTCAAGAAGGGTCAATAGTTTTTAGTTGGTACAAACGGGATAAGAAGAGTTGAAGTGAATGCACTTAGGATATGTTTTAGATTAGAGGTAAAAGCAGGTTTTGAAGGGGCCCCGAAACCCTTTAACAAAGAGCAAAAAAAGAGCAATCTAAGCCCACAGGCAACGCCTTAAAAACACTACATAGAGGTAGTAATAACAGATATAGAATGGTCCCGAAACCATTGAGATACAGCCGAACAAGACCCAAAAAACAAAAGTCTGAAAGAACAACAAACTGAAAACTAGCAAAATAAAACCAGAGATCAGTACCAGTTTCTTAACCGAAAAAAAGGACTGGATTATTCATCCAGTTCTAGAATCAACTTCATGGCTTCTTTTTCTTTCAAAGCAATTTCCTGGGTGGAAGCCTCCAGCAAGTCTCCTTTTTGTGTGTCTTTCTTTCTGGAACTTTGCCTTGTCCTCTTGCAGGGGCCCTCTATTACTTTCGTCTCCTCATTGGCATGTTTCCCAATATTGATAGCAGCTGCACAAAAGTTGGATGTTACTTCATCCATTTTCTTTCTGTTATCCTTTATAAGCTCCCGGAGGTTGTTTTCATAAACTTTAAGCTTCACAGGGATCTGGCTTAACTAATTTTCCATGTCATTTACTTTGTTCCAAGCAACTTTCATTGATTCTTCCAATGTTTCTGCTTTTTTCTTTAGCTCAATGATCTCCCTACACAACTAGGCATCTAATTGGGAAGAACACTCAGCTTTACTGTTAACCCAAATCAAAGGAGTGTGTATTTCCTCCTGTTTCTTCCCTTTCCAGTCCTCAGCCTTTTCGTTTGGGCTATTTCTAGCTTCTTCAAAGAAGTCTTCTTGGCTCTTTAATTCCCGCTCGTTGAATCCTTCTTCAATTTCCATCTCCATGTTTTGAATATTTTCCTAGACTGGGATTTCCTTTTCATTCTTTGACGTTGGGTCCTCACCAGAATCTTCCTGGATAGTGTCATCCTCCTTGTCTTTCTGGTCTTCCTCCTTCTCTTTTGTTCTGGTAACAGAGTCCTCCTCAGTATTGACTTTATCTTTTTCCATAACCTCAGGTCCTTCTTCATCATTACTAGAATTGGTTTCCCAGCTCTCTGTTCCATCTTCTTCCACCCGTTTTTCCTCCACGGGTTCTCCAATTCTCTCCCGACCCCTTTCTCCTACTGCATTCTGTGTATTGGGATTAGGGGTCTTAATTTTACCTCTTCTGCTTTCATTTTCATCCTTTTTATTCCCTGTCAACTTGTTTTTCCCCTGTTTGGGATGCTTTACCAGTGCCCTGTTCTTGCAAAAGCCTTCAATGAGCAGAATAAGGCCTTCATGAAGAATAGGGCGCAAGTCTTTCTTCTTATGATCATAAAGGCTTTGAATCAAGGAGTAGCGAAGGTAGAAAGGAAAAGATATTCTTACCTTATGCCTGAAGTGGTTGAGGAAGACGAAGTGGAACTTATGCACTCGTTTACTTCTACCATCCAGGATGAAGTATTCCCTAATACAGCTTAGGACGTCCCTCCAAATCCCTTTTATCTGGTCCAACTCATAAAAATCCCCATTTTTTACCATTTTCTGCTCCTCCTCATCCGTTTTGGGGAATTTGCAGAATGCTTCGTTCGATATGCTGGTTTGCTTTGAAAATTTGATTCCTTCCATTGACAACCCTGTAACCTCGGCAAGAAAATCCTCAGTTAAATTAACAGTTACGCCATGCAGGGTGACCCTGTCGTCAGACCAATTTTTAAATAAGGCCGTCGTGATGTGCGGTTTAGAGCCGTGAAGCCTTTCCATGTAACTCATGACATTTCCTTTCTGCAAGATTCTCCAGATTTGGTGTTTCTCTCTCCATTCTGCACAACTCTTGGGTCCCTGTTTATGGGGTTCGCCCTTCCTTTCACGCGCCATACTCATTTTCTTAGAATCCTGTTTACTGTGGATGTTACCCTGGATCCTGCTGCTGTCAAATTGATTTGGACGTCGAATTTGTTTATGGCTTTTTAGGGTCCGCTTCTCCCTCTTGAGGGCCTTGCTTATTGATAATTGGGTTTCTTTCCCCGTGCTGCCACTCCTACTCATTAAGATTTTGATACGCTCCAATCCTTCCTTCATTCGCATGTGTGGCATCAAGAAGAATGATCGCCTTTAAGTCCACGTTCCTTTCTAAGGTTTCATCCCACCTCACTTTATGCCCCTCCCGGACAGCACAATTTTCAAGCCAATCTGCGACACCATTGGCTTCACGGTAGGTATGGGTGATTTTTATTTCTTTAAATTTCTTCATAAGGGTTTTCATCTCCTTAACCTTATCCTCTATGGTCCAAGACACTGAATTCTTATTATTAAGGATATTAATAACATTCAAAGTGTCCCCTTTGAGCCACAATTTAGAATATCCCGAATCCACAGCTAATTTAAGGGTCTGTAGAGCAGCTGTAGCTTCAGTAATATGGCAGTTTGATATACCTATGGGAATTGCAATAGCATCAATAACCATTCCCACATGGTTTCTCAGAACACCACCACAACCAGCATTTCCCGGGTTCCCTTTTGCTGCACCGTCAAAATTACCTTTAATCCATTCTTGAGGCGGACTAATCCAAGTCACATCTGATCTGGGGTTATCATGTTTACCGAGAGTAATGTCCTTCCTCAGGGGATTATCCACATTTAGATTAGAGCTTAGATTTTTTTGACAAGAAAAATTTTCCTTTAGAGCTCTAATGATGTTCTGGCCAACCACCCATCCAGGGAGCTCTTTGTTTCTGAATATTCGGTTATTTATTTCCTTCCATATTCCCCACCAGATATGGGGAAGAGTAATTTTCCATAAGAAGATAACTTCAGGATTCTTTGAAGGGCAATACCAGCTTTTAAGAGAAAGTTCAACATTTTTTTGATGAACCCAAGTAATACCCCACATATTGAGAACCTCCTTCCAAACAAGCTGAGTGAAGGAATAATTCACAAACAGATGATCTCTATCTTCAAGGTCTCTCTTACACAGAATACACCTGTTAACAATATTGATTCCACGTTTCTGTAAATTATCCAGAGTCAAAATTTTGTTTTGGAGGAGGGTCCAGCAAAAGAACTTGATTTTAGGAATGAGCCCCTTGATCCAGGCTCTAGTCCAAATCGGTTTTCTGTCGTTTCCCTTAGAGATGAAGAAGGAAGAGACTTTAAACTGTCCACTTGGCTCCTGATACCAAACAATTTTATCTTCTTGGTTAGGATTTAGGGATATAGCATTTAGGGATAATTGAATATCCTTGAGATCTTGATCATAGTCAGTGAGGTTTACCCAAGTGTTGTTCTGCCAATAATGATTAACCATAGTGCCCACTCTTTGTTTACATCTTTCTATAACATCTTTATCTTGGATTTCTTCCTGTAAAGGTTTATCTCTTACCCAGGTATCTTCCCAAAATTTTACCTTTTTACCATTGCCAACTTTCCATGCACTTCCTTCTTCAAGAACATGTTTTGTTCCCTGGACTGCCCCCCAAATAGCAGACGGATGAGAAATATCTGGAGTGGAAAAGAAATCATGGATTGACTGTGCCTTAAATAAATACTTATGCATCCATATTTTACTCCATTCATTATTTTCCTGAAAAACCCTCCACCCCTGTTTAGCTAGAAGGGCAGTGTTCATACTTCTTATTTTCCTTATGCCAAGTCCACCATCCTTAATCGGTTTGCAGATATTATCCCATGCAATAAGTGGCATTCTCCTTTTCTCTTCAGATCCAGACCAAAGAAAGTTTCTTTGGATTTTTTCTATTGCCTCAGCAAATTTGGAAGGGATTTTGAAGAGACTCAACGCATACGTAGGTATACTTTGAAGACTTGCTTTGAGGAGAATTAACTTTCCTCCTTGACTAAGAAGACAGCCTTTCCATCCCGCTAACTTCTTGCTGAATTTATTGATAAGACCTTCCCAAAAAGCTTCGGGGGCTTTCAATCCAAAAGGGAGACCAAGGTATATGGAAGGAAAAGAGCCTATAGAACAATCAAGAATTCTAGCGATTTTGTTTTGTCTATGAACAGGGGTGTTAGTAAAGAAAACTGCACTTTTATTCCGGTTTATCAGTTGTCCAGAAGCAGAGGTATACAGATTAATGGCTTCCTTAAGAGTTCTTGCTTCAGTGACTTAGGATATGTTATTAGTCCCTGTGTACTCCCATTTCATGGTCATAGTTTTAATATTGATGGTATATACTGTAATAAATATCATTAATAATGTTAGCACTTCCAAACTATCTGTGCATTCCCAATGGCTCAATTTTCCCATCTATTTGTATTGGTCTGTGTGAAGCAAGCGATGCATATAGTCTTGAAAAGCATGTTCTTCTTTTTCATGTTTATTTCAACTAGTTTGGCATGTGTGGTCATAGGAAGATATGCAAAGGTATTTCATTGTGCTAGGGGTGAACACTAATGGTCGACAGAACAATGTTTTGGTAGTTACAATGTTTTGATTTTCTGTGAATGGATTCAAGTCAAAGGTAAGGGAATACATTGGTCTTCAACCCCTCAGAGCCCTATTGGTCATATTCTCCATTGAATATTGTATTTGAGAGACCTTCAAGGCACCTTAAAGAAAAATAAGTCCAAATAAAAAAACATACTTAATGGAGACCTACAAGACTGTGTAGGAGTGCTTAGACAGTGGGTTGATGAGAGATTTGGACTTCAGAACAGAGCCTTGGACAAGTTGTTGAGATTGGATTGAAGGTCTAGAAACCTTAGACATAGTCAAAAATAAACTTAGACCCTTCATTGACACGTACAGTCAGTCAAGTTGAAGAAGGTTGTAAATAGGATAATTTACCTTAACTTCTCCGAAAAGGATTATACTCATACACAATGTCATCTATCGGTGGAAGTTATGAAGTCTAATCAAGCCTAAGAATTTCATTCTTGTAGCCTAGATAGAGATGTCACATCTTGGCATACGAAGATGTTAGGTCAGGAGAGATGATGGTAGAGTAGGTTTCAATACAGTTAAGTTTCTACTAGAAACACTCAAAGAATTATAGTGTTAAGAAGTCAAATGACCCTGGAACTTGCAAGTGACACCTAGTACATTGATGATAGAGGGATGATAGCATGGTTTCAAGATAGAAATGGATACATCCAGGTGTGAGATGACCTTAGTGACCTTAGGAGGAATCAAAAGAGAGAATTATAGTGCTCAATCATATACCACCACCTACAGGGATCCCTTATATTCCTTAATGAGCACCTATAGTTTGAAGTGAGGACTCAAACTAGCCTAAGCAAATGGAGAATACATGTTTGGAAGTTTGAAAGAGGTTTAAGATGAAATGACCATGTTGAAGCCACTCTTAGAGTGATTATATCACATTCCATGTGATTCTCAGAGGGAAAGAAGCAACCAAATATTGAACTAAACTAGGTTTTCAAATATGATACTCAGCCACCAAAATCTTGCACACAATCACAGACCTAAAAGCTAGTTTGGAGAGTTTGAAGTGTTAAGGCTTCTATGAGTATGATCTATATTTAAAAACTTGATACAGAGTGTCACTATGAGTTGGACTAGACCTCCATGGTCTCATTTGGATCAAACTAACAAAGGAAGTGCTCTATGTTTTTATCTCAGACCAAAGGCACTTCACAAGCTAGGTAATTGTAGACCTAGTGCATCCATGGTGAAAGGATGAATTGGAGATCCAAGAATGACTGTATAATGATGTCTAAGGTTGAATTGAGGATGTAAACAAATGTTGAGAAGCACCTAAAACCAATGTAACACTCAGAGGTGGTCACATAACCAGAAAACCAGTCTATACCTACTAGGCCTAAGAATTAAGCATGAACCATCAAGTGCCTAATGTCATTTATATGATCATATGATCTCCCCAAGCAATGTAGGAGCCTTCATTGGAGAGTGGAGGATTGATAAGACCCATTATTTTGTAGAGACAGCTCAAAACTTGTCATTTTAACCTAAATTTGCCTCAGGGATGTCTAAAATGCATAGTAATAACTTGAGAAGCCATTTCTTTCAGTCATATTTATATGGATAATGTGCATGGTGTCTCAAGAACTTAGGGGTAGTTGAGGAAGGCCTTGTACTCAAACTCAATGGCATTGGTTTGAGGGTTAAGGGCTTAACCTTTATGAATCATTGTTTACAACCTAAATGTCCTAAAACCCTCATAAAAACTTGATGAAGAAGATATGAATAAAAATGCATCCATAAGTAGTCAATTGGCCAGGAAGATGATTTGGTTCTACTTGACACTTTCTCAGGATCCCTACCACCTAGTTTTTCCATACCATCACTTGTATGGACGGGGCAAATTATGTGTTTTCTGTAGGATTTGAGGTGACTTGAAGGTGTAGAAGGGAATTGATAGGTGAGAGACATTGTGGAAGGTGTATGGATATGTATTTCAACTCATTAAACCTAATTCTCGCCCCATTTATGCATGAAAACCCCTATGTTAAATTGTTTGTTGTAGGTAGTCTTGAATGGAACAGTGAGAAAGAAGGTGACTATTAAATTGCAAGTGAGAGGTGTGATATTGATTTTTATTGAAGTATATATGATAGACTAGAGGAAAAATAAGGTATTAATAGGTGTCTCACATCTCTGTAATAAATCTCCTTGAGTGTGTGCAAGTCACAACAGTGACAAGTGTGAGAATTGAGGCCTAGAGGGCTAGTGAGTGACTACAGAGAAGTGAATGACAATTTGCAAAGAGAAGGTCATCAGTTGAGGGATGTATAATGACTTCAAAAATCATGTTTCCACCTTCCCAAGTTAGTGCATATGTGTCAAGGACTTCTAAGGCAATTCAAGACAAACAGGTGGACTCTTGATCAAGAAAATAGTTTCAATAAGGATAATGAAGTGTCCCTATGCCTACTTGAGGTGTATGTCATACTCCAGATGGACACTTGTCCAAGACAACTTCATGCCCTTTTTTCCAACTCTTTCTCTTGCATTTTAACTAGTTCTCAAGACTTGATACTTGGCATGGTGACTCTTCAATGTCACTCTTTTTCTCTCCTCTCACTATGATCTATATATTGAAGCCATTTTGGCATGGTAAAAAGAATCCACAATTAGTATGGCAAATCCCTACTAGTTTGACATCTTGTTTTGTCTTTGAATAAATTTTTCTCAAGCTGGTTTTGTCTCTGTGATTCTTGCCTAAGTATGTCAAGTAGTCTATTTGGATGACAAGTGATGATCATTTTTCTTTGCTTCTATTCTACTATTATATGCATTGTGTGAGTAGCATTTCTTCTAATAGTTCTCATGAAGTGTATACATTTGTTATGTGTATTTTTAAATGTGAAGGAGATTAGTAGTGTCTAAGATCAGACCTCATAGTTACCCACCTTTAGAATTGCATGGCAATTTTCCTCCATGTATAAACACTAATGCTAGCAAAACCCTTGAGTAGAGATCAGTTTTAGCAGTCTGTCGTCTTGGTGAAAATGCAAATATGTTTTTGGAGATATGTTTGGTGTATCACCTCCAAAATTTTAGGTTACTTTTATGTTTCCTTCTTTCCTTTTCACCAAAAAAACAGTGATGAGTGTAGTGTAGTGTGTGAGCCTAAAAGATAGATCAGGGGAGCTAGCCCATAACCTAGAGACATATCTCTTATATCTGCTTGCCTATATGCAGAGATAGTTCCATGTTATCCCAAATTTGAGAAGAACTATTTGACTCCTCTACGGTGCAAATTTGGGCTATAACTCCTATCAAATAAAAAATGGGCTAAATATAATTTACTTATCTTGCTTAAGGAATTAAAAATCAGTCCATAACATGGATTATCTTATCATTGGTGCAATCGGTAGTTATACCAATTACATTGATGGAAAAAGATGATTTACAAGGATTCACATGCAAAATTTAAGCATGGTTGTTGAAACATTAATACAAAATAGATTTCACACTATAATGATATGGTTCATTAGTGTTGCATGTAGATTAATTAAGTGATGCATAAGACTTGCAAGTAATGGTTTGATCTCTATTCTAAGGCTTATGAGATGGTTAATGGGAAACCTGCATGAAATTGATTTAATATAATAGTGATGAAATGGCCACTTATGTAGTTATGTCCATCATTGTGAAACTAAATAAGACTTGCCTAAACTCTAAAAAGTGAACATATGATTATAACCTAAATCTATAATTATTGTCATTTCAATAGTATGAGAATATAATGCAAACAGTATTAACCATGATCGTGGTATAATGATCGTATGGATATCACTTTAGTACAGTTTCTATATGCAATAAAATTAAGTAAAATATAATTTACAAAATACCTTAAATTGTATTGCTTTTGGAAATAGTCCTCAAACCAGAAACTAGTTATTATCTGAAGTTTTGTAGATCTTGCTTAAGCAAGCTTAGTATGATGATTCTTCTGATGAATATGTTTCTCCCTTTGCATTATTTATTGAACTTTTTTTGGTTTACCCTATGAGGTGGAGACTATTTTATAGTCTGTACAGGTACTCGAGTAAAACTATAAGTTGGTAATGAATCTACTAAGAAGGCCATATAAGTGGAGAGGAGTGTGAGGGTATTTTTCGTACATTGACTCATCCCTATCTGAGTACTAAGTGGATAATTGCTTCCTAATGTTGTCATTAGGGATTTATAGCTTATTATAGTTATTGTATTGGATATAATACATTTATGGGTCTCATTACATTTTTGTGTTAGGTTTCTTTGTAATCCTTGCACCGTAGTTACTTTATCTCGATGTTTTAAAAAAAAAATTGAGTTATTACATTGTAGTATCAGAGCCCAATTTTAACTACTCTAGGGAATTTTGTGAGATATTTATTATTGTTTTTCTACAGAATTGTCATTTGTTTCACCTCAGGATAGTGAGAACAAAATTTGAATTAACAGACAACCCTAGACGTGTTAACCCTGGTAGAGGTAGAGGTAGAGGTAGAGGTCATAGAGATAATGTTCTTGTAAGATATGAACCTCCCCTTAACAATGCTAGTAGCAATGTTAGAGTACCTAATAGTGATGAAAACAATCCAAATGATATCTAAGAGGTAGTCTTGAATGGGATTCTAACTGCTTTAAATACCCTTCAAAACAAGCTGGGAACCCAATTGAAAAGTCTAGAGGGTATACCACCCAAAGAAGTACCCCTTATAGAAGAAGGATAAAGTGGTGAGTAGGAGCCCCAAGACAACCCTGTAAATATGGTTGATCCCATTATCAAAGAATTGAAAAAAAATCCCCCACCAACCTTTTTCAGTGACAAATTAGGTGATGCAGTTGATACATGGTTGGTTAACCTATAAATATACTTTAAACTGCATAACATTCCCTCTAATATGAAGATAAGGTGGTTGCATATCAGCTCATTAGAGCTACAGCTTTATGATGGAATCATCTATGTGCTTTAGAGGGATACCAGTCAATGACTCTTACCTAATCTACTTTTGAAAGGTAGTTTAGGAAAAGACATCTAAGTTCTAATTTTAAAAAACAAAAAATAACTAACTTTCAACTATTAAAGCATGAAGGTATGTATGTACTGAGTATGTAAAATAAGTTTTTGAATTTTTTATGTCATTGTAACTACATGTATGACGAAGAACCCAAAGTGACTAAGTTTAAGTTGGGACTGAAGGAAATATTGATGCATGATGTCAATGTGATCAACCCAAAGAATCTGACTGCTACTATTGAATCTATTCATAAGACGAGAAATAAAAAGTTTGTCAAAAGGCAAGACAAGATTTTAAGTAGAATAAACAATAGTCTACAAGCAAAAAAAATATCCCATTCACCCAAAAAAATTAAGAAAACTAATCAAAACTATATATTTACCAAAAGTACCACTGGTTTTAATAAATTTTAGGAGTAGAACAAGAATTTCAAGAATCAGAACTTTTCTAAGACTGGAGGCTATAATAAAAATTAGACCCAAGGAAGTCAAAAGGTACTTGTCACTAGGACAAACACCATTGTGTAGCACCCGAAAGAACTATAGTGTGTTGGGAATGTGATGAAAATCATTGTTGCAAGGACTATCCAAAACTACCACTGGGACAATCAGTGAACCATAGAGTATATGCGACTATAGACAATTGTAATGCGGAATATTAAACCACTCCTATAGATATCATATATAAATTAAATGACTTTTCAATTTCTATCCTGGTTGATTCGAGTGTAACATATAATTATATTTCTCCTAAGGTTATAAATAAATGTAATATGAATCTTGTGACAAGAAGAGAAGGTTGGAAGGTCAAATTCGATATAGACAAGAGGGTACATGTATCCAAATGTCTTGAGAAAATACAGTTAAATTTATGGAGTTTTCAGACCAAAACTAATCTATTCTTAGCTCCCCTTGGATCCTACAATTTAATTTTGGGAATTGACTGGTTGCAACAATATAAAGCCATCTTGGATTGTTGTAATAAATTGATAAATTATTGTGATGACTTAGGAAATACAACATAAATTTAAGGTTTGCCTAAAACTAAGATATGTAAGCTTCTATTAGTTTTACAACTGAATAAAGTTGTATGAAAGGGCTATAAACTATATGTTATTCAGATGTTGAAAATTGCACCTAAAAATGAAACTGCTTATAAAGAGTTTCTTTTTTTGAACGAATTTTATTATGTGTTTCCTAAAAGGTTAATTGGGTTGCCTCATCGGAGGGAATTTGATTTTTATATTAATATAATCCCAGGGGCATTTACTGCATCAAAATATCCCTACCACATGAACATAGTTGATTTGCAAGAACTTAAAGTTCAACTACAATAGTTTCTAGAAAATGGCAACATCAGGGCACGTGTGTCTCCTTAGGGTGCACATGTAATCTTTGTAAAATAGAAGAATGAAACTTTATGATTATGTGTTGACTACTGCATGCTTGATAAAGTTACCATAAAAACCCGTTATCATTTATCGAGGCTAGATGATTTATTTGATCAAATAAAGGATGCAGCTATCTTTTCTAAAATAAAATATAGATCAAGGTATCATCAATTGAAAATCAAGAAAGGCGACATTCATAAGACTGATTTTCATACTCGGTATAGACATTATGAGTTTATGGTAATGCTATTTGATCTAACTAATATGCATGTTGCATTTATGTGCCTAATGAATAGTGTGTCTAGAGACTTTATAAATAAGTTTTTGTTAATTTTTTTTATGACATCTTGATATATTCTAAGAATGTAATTGAACATGAGCAGCACTTATGTTTAGTTCTGCAAAAGTTAAGGCAGTATAAACTTTTTGGTAAGTTGTCTAAATGTGTCATTTATCAATCTAAGATTCATTATTTGGGGTGCATAATTTCTAAGGATGGTATTGTTTGGATACAACTAAGATTAAGACTATCTAAGAATGGCCCTCCCCTAAAAACGTATATGAAGTACATAGTTTTACGAGATTGGCTAGCTATTATACAAGATTTGTGAAAAAAAAACCATAATATTCAATCCAATGACTTCCTTGCAGAGCAAGGGTAAGAAGTTCATTTGAACTTTAGATTATGAGCAAGCTTTTCAAAAGCTTAAAGAGATGTTAACAATAGCATATGTACATATTTTTTCAGATCTAAATGGAAATATTGACATCTGGATTGATGCATCCAAAGAAGGCTTGGGTGGCGTATTGACACAAGAAGGTAAGGTGATGGCATATGAGTCATGGAAAATTAAATAACATGAGAAAAATTATACTAATTATGATCTTGAACTTGTTGTCATTATACATGCACTTAAGCAATAGAAACATTTTCTGTTGGGCAAATATTTTAAAGTCAAATCTAATCATCATAGGTTGGAATACTTATTTTTCTAGAATGGTTTGAATGCACGTGAGCATAGATGGCTGTAATTTTTAATTAATTTTGATATAAATATTGCATATGTGAAAGGTAAGGATAACAATGTTATTGATGTCTTCAGTTGATGCACATATCTCATTGCCTTGTTTATTTTGCATAATAATTTTAGAACTAAAATTTTAGAATAACAACATTCTGATAAATTCTACCATGAGGTAAGTGCAAGCTTGGTTGATGAGCCTAAAAAAATAGAATTTTATATTTTTATTGATTATGATGGCTTAGGCACAAAATTAATATGTGCCTAAATCAGATAATTCATAGACTATTTTGTTAAAAGACGTACATATAACACCTCATTTTACTCATCCAGGTGTCATGAAAAAGACACAAGCTGAAAAGATGGTATTATTGACTTGGTTTGAAACACGAAGTTGCTAACTTTATGGCTAAATATTTGGAATGCTAGTGTGTAAAAGCTAAAATTGCCATCTAAGAGGACTGTTATATCCTCATGATGTTCTACGAGGTAAGTGGGTTGTTATTTCTCTTGATTTCATAGTTGGTTTGTCAAAGTCTCGAAACAAACATGATACTATTTTGGTTGTAGTAAATAAATTTACCAAAATTGGGCATTTCATTGTTAAAAATCTAACTGATGATGCATCTGTGTTTGTTGAATGGTTTGTCAAATAAATAGTAAGACTGCATGGCATGAGGAAAGTCATTATCTATGATAGATAAACTTTTTACTTCAAGATTTTGGAAAGCATTGATTGTTGCTTCTGGAACAAGATTAAATTTTAGTTCTTACCACCTAGAAATGGATGGTCAAATAGAAAGGCTTAATCAGATTGTGGAAGACTTATTAAGAATGTATGTGATTGATCAACAAAGTAAATGGAAAGGTTATTTAGACTTAATTGAAATTGCTTACAATAACACATCATTTTGTAATTAAAATGACTCCATTCAAAGTTCTATATGGGCATAAATGTAGAACACTTGGTTGAAAAGTTTAGAAAAATAGAACTATTTATGGTATTGATATTTTATAAGAATATGATAAATAAATAAAAATCATAAGGTAAAATCTAAAAGCTAACTCTGATAGACAGAAAAGCTATGCAAATTTAAAGAGGTCACTACGATAATTTGAAGTTGGTGATAAAAAAATTATGCATGTTAGATCACAGAATAGTTCAATAAAGTTTGAAAAATCTTTCAAACTATCTCCCAGATTTGTTCAACCCTTTGAAATTTTGTAGAAAAGTAATCATGTTGTCTATCGACTAGCCCTCTACCTTCTCTGTCTAGAATTCATGATGTTTTTCATGTTGCATTATTGAGAAAATACATCCCTGATCTTTCTCGTGTTTTGGATTGGACCCATCTTCAGGTTTTGAAAGAGGAAAAGATTCAGTAGGAACCAATGAAGATCTTGGATCATCACAACATTAGACAAAGACATTGTGAAATTTCTCAAATTTTGGTCCAATTGGATCCTTTGTCTGAAAGATGTGTTGCTTAGAAAGCTGAAAGTCTTTTTAGACAACACTATCTTTGGCTATATTAGTTGTTGGAACAACTCTTTTCCAAGTGGGGGAGGATGTCATGACCCTAGATACTTGCCATTTAAATTTTTTTGATAGTATTATTTTATGACTCAACTAATGATTGTTTCATGGATATTTGACTACATTTACTACTTTGATCCAATAGCTTATATGTTGAAGTATATTGCTGAGGTTTAATATGTGATACAATTAGATGATCTATGGTTTAGTTATATGTTGAGGCATTGTTGTTTCATTGAAATATTGATGATGTTGTGAACTTTTACAATGACACTTGATTTTTAAATGTTTTTATGAATTTTATTTTTTGAATTCAATATAAAATGAATTGTTATTTGATTCAAATATATTACTTAGTGCATTTATTATGCTTATCTTGTCCAGATACGGTTAATGGTTTGTTTGATGACCATAGGGACAGGTATTCATGAGCTAAGTTGTTTACAGATCTCGACAGTCAAGACATGGTGTATGGATGAGAAATAATCTCATCAATTTTTAAAAAAAAATAAACTTCTCTTTTATTGTTTTGTTCACTGAGATTAGTTATTCACTTGTTTGTTGTCTTGTTATGGTTGTTATTGGTCTTGTGTTTGTCATTAGTTTTTGCATGTTGTGTTGATCTTCCACTTCATGTTGAGTAGTCTTAAGTGCCTTGGTTTCATTGATGTTCTACTTATTTGATTTAGACTCTTTGGGGGTCAGGGCTTTTTTGCCAACCAATGACTAATGTTGAATGTGTGCATATTGACTTGGTCTTTTATGGCTTTGATTATATTGTTTGGTTGCATTATGAGTTAGTGTTATTGGTGGCATGTTGTTTTGACTTAGTCTTAATTAAAACTTGTCTAGATCTTGGACTTTGTAAATGGACCTCAAACCACCATTAGACTTGCATTTGTTTTGATTTTTGATATGGCATTAGACTTTAGATGGCATTGATTCGAATTTTGATGAAGTGGGTTGAAAGACTTCAACTTGGTTATATTGTTTTGATTTGGTTGTTCGATGTCATTTGGAAATCCTAATTTTGACGGGGAAACTCTACCAAAATTTTCTTGTGGCCGCCATTGAAGGTTTAGTAGAAAATAATGGCCATTATGGCTTAAATTTTTTCACACAGACTTCTTTTGTAGTCATCGTTTTATTTGTCAGCCATGAATAGAGACTTATGTGGAGTTTGTTTGTGGTTTTTATTCTTCTAAAGGCAAGCTAGAAAATACACAACTGTGATCTCAGAATTTGACTCAAGAGAGGATGGTTAGTATGGTGTTAGTTTCAAAGTGAAAATAAAATGAACTAAAGACACTAATAGCATAACATCTCTAGGCCTAGACATTAGGGAGAGCTTCGTCAAAAAAAGCAAATGACAATCGCAACTAAAAAGCAAGGAACGAAAACACAAGAATTCCTTTCACATTCCTTGGATTCTATAAATGCCTTTGTAATGGTGGCTTGCTCGGCTTGTGCTTCAAGAGGTCTTCTTCAATGGAGTGTGGCTACCTTCATCTCCTCTTGGCACCTTTGACTTGTGGCTTGGCTTGGATTAGAATTAATTTGGCATTATAACACTGATTGTATGAAGCTTTTGAAACCAATCTTGCATTATAACTTTGCACAAATTAAGCTTAGAAATAATGTTCTGAGGTCTCTTATTTATAAATTTTTGGATTTGATCATAATCAACCTCAATCGTCTATCTCAAGATTGAGATGTGTAGTTGAAGATTAATTCAATTTTTAAAATTAAGTTTGTAATTATCCTCATCATGGCATTGGAAGAAGGGGCAATTAAGAGGCATGGAGGGCATCATGGAAGGTATTAATGAGGCATGGACGACATGAATCTTGATATTTGTGGTATCTATGGCCTAGGGATGTCTTCCCAAAAAATGAGATCACTTGATGATATCAATATTCAATATTCATTACCAAAACAAAGTATTAAACAAGTTTCCATGGAATTTTTGATTAGCCCTTGATTTGGGTTAATTAGCTCTTAAACAGATTAAGCACTTTATGCACAAATTACTCAAATTGATCAAAATGCCTTATTATTGGTCTTAAATTTGATTGGATTAAAATTGGAAGGCATTGTCAGATGCATTGGAACCGTATTTTCATTTAGAATGTTACCAACAACAAATAACAAAGGCATGCATCTTGTGTAGAAGATTAAATAGGAAAGAGTAGCCCAAAGCACATAGGTGCAATTTTATCATTCTGAGTTGGAATGGTCTGATCAAAGTTAGCTGGCCCATAAATTGCATTGCCCCATTTAGGGATACCTTGGCCAAAATTAGCATTTGAATATGTCAGTGTCACATTATTTATCATGTTTTAGTATTTTTAAGTCAAATTGTGTATTTTAGATGAAAACTAGCTAAAATCCTGTTTAGAGGTTATCGATGGCCAATTTTAAGTGTCTATAGTTCGCCCTTCTTTGAGAAGGTGTTGCAAGCTATAAGCACAGTAAAATCTTCTCAAAGAATGAGAAATGCCCTGTATGCCTACAGTTACAATGATGATAAACTAACTGTATGATGCCTCCTCAAGGAAACAGTTGGCACAAGGAGGTCGATGAATGGTCCCTCAAAAATAAAGAAGTGAAATGAGGGGACCAAAAAAATAAAAGATGATGGGGTGAACACACAATGATAGTGCAAAAGTAGTCAAAATCATTGAGAATGCAAGTGGGATAACATGCAATGATTTGCCCAAAAGCAGTTATAAACATTGTACCCCGATAGTGGCAATGTGGTATGATAACACAATGATTTTTTCAAAGGCGGTTATAATCATTGAGAAGATGGAGCTACCCCAATTAGGAAAGACAAACAAGGTAATAACATGCCCCTGTATGGGAAAAAAAAAAGTGGTGACAACTCAATGATTTTCCCAAAAGTGGTTATAATCATTAAGAAATGCAGTTGGGACGGTGTGCAGTGATTTGCCCATAGGCGGTTATAATCATTGAACCCCGATTATAGAAAACATGATAAACTTGGTCGAAGATGATAACTTGACACAAAGGGTAATGATGAATTCAAACAACCTACTTGTAGGGAGATGCTCATCTGAACTGATAAAGGTTAGAATTCTTTCGTGGTTAATTACTTTGTTTGGGATATGATTGAGATGAAATCAGGATATCAATGCCGAAGAGATATTGCCATTGTTGAATAGACTTCTTAAAGCTAAAGTTTGTTGTAGCATATGATGGTAGGGTTTATGATAGAACACTATAAAGAATTGGCCAAAATATGCATAACAATTGAATCTCTTAATCCAATACTCAGTAGAAAACAATGCACCAATGATATAAACCATGATGACAATGTAAACATATGAATATAGATGGATTCAAGTGTGTGGGCAAGGAATCACCAAATGAATACACATAAACTGAATCAAGGCAACAGTGCTAAAAGAAAACAAAATAGACAAACAAATAAACAAAATAAGCATAAACAAATAAACAAATAAAGCAATAGAAACCCTACGAACATTGCCCCTAAAAAATAGGTGACCACTTAACAAACTAACTAAATGGGGGAATAAAAGATAAGGAAGGGGTGGTCGAGCTATCTCCATATGTACTAGACAAGTGGACGTTGTCTACATAGTTTCATAGATGTAATATCTAATAAAAAACTTCAAGCTAAATGTAGTTCTCCCAGGGAATGAAAAGAATATGATAACTGAGGAAAACAAATAGAATGAATGTGATAGAAGAATAGGAATGGTCTTGAAAAATGATAAGTGCATGAAAGAAAAGGCCAAAAAAATATGGGAAAACTAAATGACAAGTGATTTTCTTGTAACTTAGTAAGGGTTTCCAGAATCCTTAAGGCAAATAAGTGGTCAATGTTTTTGTGATTTTCTAACAATTTTTTGCAAATATTTTTGGAAGTGTTTTGGAGTGTCACAACTCAATTGAGAATGACGAGACACTAAATGCTTCAAACTCATAAAATGGTGAGAGCGTGGCCTAAGTTGCTCACAAAATGATGAGAGCATTCAAACTTAGGTTGCTTCCAAAATGGCAAGAGCGTGCCTTAGGTTGCTCATAAAATGATGAGAGCATGCAAAGGGTGACTGAGCTGACCTCAATAAGTATTCAGCGCTGCCTACATAGTCCCAGAATAGGACCTCAAATCACTATAGTTATGCCCTTACAATGGAGAAATTTGACTAGTATAGCAGTCAATTCAAACAAATCAGGAACAATTGGTAAAAAGACACAGTATGGTATAAAAAGTGGCAAGTTGGTACGTCAAGGCTTAGTAATGCCCCTAATTTGCCCATAGACGGTAATAACTAGGACACAATGACATAGATCAATGGTACTAATTTGTCTAAAGGCAGTTATAATTAGTAGCAAGACTGGTGGTAAAAAAGGACTAACAAATGAAAGATGCAACTACTAAAACTTCTGTCACACTATCCCAAGATACGCTCCCTATTTGAAATACTTAAACCAACTAATGAACTGATCAGATACCTTGATGTTGAAATTGTGTAACGAATGATAAAAACCAAGGTCAAATGGGCTAGGTTTTTAGAACACACTGGGTTGATAGGTCGAAAATAGAAAATGGATATGGCAAAGAGGATGAAAAGGGTAGTATTTGTACAAAGAAGAATAGTGTCAAAATGGTATAACTGAAATGGTCTTTACAGAAAATACACCTTAGCACTCAAGCATAGTACCGCTTGAGATGAATAATATTCATTGGCTCTGGAAGTTCTTCATCATCTAGTGTGGCAAGCTTGTATGCTCCTAATCCATAATCTGCAGTGATGACGAAATTCCCTATCTAGTTTGGTTTGAATTTCCCTTTATGTTTCTTCTCAGCCATGGTATTATTTTGGTTTTCTTTGAGAACAAGATCACCAAGTTCAAATGTTTGATACTTCACATACCGATTGTAGTGGCCTTTGAGTCGATTCTGGTATGCTTGAAGATTGTTGAGCGCGGTTGTGCATTTTTCATCAAATAGATCCAGCTCTTGCATGCAAGCTATTCGATAGTCATGATCATCCATGACATGCTTGAAAGAGATGCATAGTGAAGGCGAACGATCATATTATACTATATCCCTTTGGACCTCATACGAAACAGAGAAACACCAACAGACTCCATGTGGGAACGCCCATATTCTTCCAATTTCAATAACCACACGGGAAGGATGGCTTCAGTACCATAAACGAGTATGAAATGGCTATTGTGGGGATATGATGATTAGTACGGTATAACCAAAGGGCAGGGAATGTCTGGAGGTGCCAATCACGATCGGTATCATTGACAATCTTTGTGAGAATGTTGACAATGGTTTTATTGGATGCCTCGCCCTGGCCATTACCTTGAGGGTAATATGTTGTAGAAAAATGTTGGGTGAGTTGGATTTAATACATAGCTGGTCTACATCTTTGTTCTTGAATGATCCTCCATTATCGGCTATAATATCAGAGGGAATACCATAGCGACAAATGAGATGGTTGAAGATGAATTTGAAAATTTGTTTTCTAGTCATGTGAGGAGCATAACTTCAACCCATTTAGTGAAATATTCAGTGGCAATAAGGATATGTTTATGGCCATCAGATGAAGTGAGGTTAATCTTCCCAATAAAGTCAAGTCCTTATGTAGAAAATGGCCATGGTGTCAACATCAGTTTTAGAGTTTTTGTTGGGGCATAAATTAAATTAGCATGGCATTGACATTTGTCACATTTCTTTACATATGCAGTGCATCTGCGTCCATTGTGGGCCAATAATAACCAGCATGCAAGAGCTTTTTGGATAGGACAACCCCACTAGAATGGGCTCAAAATGCTCCTTCGTGAACTTTTCTTAACGCTAATGTAGACTCTACCGAAGTTAAACTACGACAGTAAAGAGTGAATCCAAGTAAAGTATAATGAGTGGAATGATGAATAAAGGCTTTGGTTTATTTTTGAGATAGGTTAGATGGCAGAACTCGGTCATAAAAGTAAATGTAAAGGTCTGAGTACCAGATAGAATTAGGACCAACAATATCACAAATCATGGCAACAATTGTCATTTCATGAGCTGGTGCTGACAAATTTTTGACAAGGCACTGGTAATCTCTAGCTCTATCTTTTTGTCGAATCAGTGAGCCAATAGTAGCCATGACATCTATAGTTATGTTACTAGCCCTTGGTATGTGCTCAAACTGAATATTGGTAATTTGTTTTTTAAGAGCGTCGACCATGGTTTTATATGGAACTAGCTTGTCATCTTTGATTTGAAAATGATTTGTGACCTAATTGATGATTAACTAAGAATCACCATAAACTTGAAGATGAGATATATTCCACTGTACTACTTGTCGAAGCCCTGTAATAGGTGTTTCATACTCCATGTTTTTTGTATAAGGAAACTTGATTCTGAATGATTTAGGGATTAGATCCCCCTATGGTGTAATAAATAATGGGCTTGCCCCTGATCCATGTGCAGTGAATGAACCATTAAAGTACAACTTCCAGGGTTGCTCCTCAAGTGGTGTGTCCATGATAGTCATGATGGATTCATCAAGAAATTGAAACGTAAGTGGCTAGGTGTCTGTAAGAGCTGCTTCAACAAGTTGATCTACAAGAACTTGTCTTTTGATTGCTTCCTGATTGACATATTTTATGTCAAACTCACTAAAAAGCATGATCCACTTAGTCATTCTGAATTGCAAAGTTGTTTTAGATAGTAGATACTTGAGTGAATCTACTTTTGAAATGGCCATGGTTTTATTATTCAACATGTAATGACGCAGTTTCTGAGCTGCAAAAACCATGGCTAGACAAGTTTTTTTAATAGGTGCATAGTTATGTTCATATGTAACCAAGGTACGGCTTCAATAGTATACAACATGCTCCTTTCTATTGTCATCATGTTGGGCCAAGAGTGCCCCCAGGGCATAATCAATAGTTGATAGGTATAATAAGAATGGCTTTTCTGGCATAGGAGGTAATAAAATAGGTGGATTGACAAGATAATCTTTGAGCTATTGAAAAGTTGTTTGGCAATGATCATCCCAATGAAATGCAACTCCTTTCTTTGAAAGGAGCATAAATGGATGGCACATGTTTGCTAACTGAGAGATGAAGCATCAAATGGACTGGATCTTACCCTGCAAACTATGGAGTTGCTTCAAATTGGTTAGTGGCGGCATCTCAGTTATAACATGGATTTTAGCTGGATCGACTTCAATACCTTTATGAGACATGATGAAGCCAAGTAGTTTCCTTGAAGTTACACCAAACACACATTTCTTTGGATTGAGTCTGACTTGGTACTCTCGTACTCTTTCAAATATCTTACGCAGCACTGTTGGATGGTCGGCCTTGGCCTTGGATTTTTTCAATATGTCATCGACAAGTCTTCAACAATATTGTGCATCATATAATGAAATATGACAGTCATGGCTCTTTGATATGTGGCTCCTGCATTCTTAAGGTCAAATGGCATCACCTGATAGCAAAATATTCCTCATGAAGTGGTGAATGTTGTTTTATGTTGATCTTTTGGTGTTATAATAATATGATTGTATCCTGAAAAGCCATCCATGAGTGAAAGCATTTCATATCTTGTCGTGGAGTCGATGATCATGTCAATATTAGGCAATGAAAAATCATCTTTAAGACAAGTTTTGTTGATATCTCAAAAATCAGCATAAATTCTGATTCATTCAGGGTTTTTGCTAACAAGTACAACATTAGATATCCATTCAAAGTAGTCAATGGATCAGATACATCCTGCTTCTAAGAGTTTTTTCAACTCTTTCTTTACCAATACAACAATGTGAGGATGCATCTTACATATCTTTTGTTTTACCGGTTTGGCATCATGATTAACCACAAGGTGGTGCAGAACCAAGGCAGGGTCTAATCCTGACATGTCAGAATAGGCCCATGTAAAAATATCCACAAACTCTCTCGATAGAGCTGTAAAGAGGTCACATTCCTCCTCAGTGAGGGACGCGCCTAATTTTATCTATTTTAGGTCTGATGGAGTTCTAATGTTTACCTCTATTGTGTCTTCAACTAGAAGGGTCGAACTGTCTTATAGGATAGTAGGTAGTGACTTGAATTATTGGACTATGTTTGAATCCTCTGTTAGGACTTGATTTTCAACTTCTCCTAGGCATGATGAATTTGAGTCTCCTAATGGGAGATTTGGCCATGTAACAAAAATAGTCAAAAAATTTTGGAGAATTTGATCAAATATTTGTTGTTTCTTAAAATTGAACTCAGATCCATAAGTAAGCTCGTCGTTGGTGGTCTCATGATCTAAATTTGAAGAAGAATGAACACCCCCATCTAATGGTGCTTGAAACAGGTTTTCACCACTAGACTAGCCTTTATCTTTACTTTTTCTCCAGTCAGAAAGTGCCTCAAAGAGGTTTTCACTTTGGGACCTCAATATTTTACTTATTTGTTTTTGGTTAAGGGTGTTCGCTCGCTCTCCAAAATAGGCTGCAAGATCCAATGTGATTGAGAATCCTGATTTGTGATCTCCCAACGGAACATTGTCTCTAAGGCCTAAGAAATCATAGAATGGCACATCATTATAGAACTCATCAATCGAAAGACTAGATTCTTGTTGGTCCCAATCTATTAGTTGGGGATAATATAATGGCAAAGAGTTGTGATGAACGACTTGGGTAAGTGTACAAATGGCATTGTTGTCAAACAAATTGGTTACAGCTAGGTTATCAAAGGTAAGAATATGATCAGACTTTGTTTCAATGTCGGCATCATCATCACTAGTCGTTGGTGGAGTTTGAATAAAATATGTGGGGTCACCCCCAAGCGGTTTAAATCCAAGTCCATAAGATCTTTTATACTTAGTCATAGAAATTGGCTAGATGGCACCTTGCTGATTTGGTCTGAGGCCTCTTCCTTCATAATTATGACACTCCATGATCTTAATGGGAATAGGATACTTTGTATTTCTATAACAATCAGCTTAGTCATCATTGTATAACCATGATTCATCCCCTTCAAGAGGGTCAGGTCCTAGCCCAGATGTTGGTATAAATGTGATAGGTCTCTTATCTTTGTTCTTTCATTGCCAATGCATATGTGGGATGACCTTAGGTCACCCAAAGGTTTTCAGATTCTGACAAAGATTGGCGATATGAAACGTATCATGGATCACATATTCTCCTGGTCCATTATCTGAAATAGTGAAATGATTAAAGGCTTCAAGAGGCAGCTTGTGGGAAAGGGAATCCAAGGTATTAGGATCTATGCAATTAGCTAGTGAAGGATCAATAAGTATAGCCTTTCTTTTATTCTACTTGGAACTTGGATTCATGTTGTACTGATAATTATAGCTGTGAATCTCGGCCTTAAGATGCTTACAGTGTTCATACGGGTGTAAATATCTCAAAATATTCACTTCCATTATTGAGTGAAAAAACTTGATACATTGGTACAGTGTTGACGACACTGCACGAATCTCATGTAACCAAGGCCTGCCTAGAAGCATGTTGTATGATAACTCAATATCCAACAAATGGCAAAGTGTATCATAGGTCAAAGGCACAATGATAACTGAAAAACTAATGGTGTCATGTGATTCTATTTCTTGATTATCATAAGCTCTGATAGTTATTATTTCTGGTTGGAGATCTGTCATCATGTACCTAAGAAGCTTGATAGCTTGAGAGACGCTATGTTGAGGTCGGATCCATTGTCTATAAGGACAGGTTTCACTTTATGCCATATGATACAAATTTTTATGTACAACGGGTTATTATGGAATAGGCCAAGGGAAGACATATCACTTTGGTTGAATGTGACTTGTTGGGTTGGAGCTAGGTGTCCAACCAAAGCTTGAAATTTATCAGAGGACATGTCACTAGCAATAGTGGATTGGATCAAAAACTCATTCAGGATGTTTTTATGGATTATTGATATTCGCAGCAAATCTAAAATAAAAATGTGTGCTAGTGTCTTCTACAATTGTTCCACAATATCAAACTTCTTGTCTTGGTCAGTAGTGAATGGTTTATTCTGATGCTGAACAGTTGGTTGGATGATAGGTAAAGTGGCGGATGGTTGAGGGCCTGGGAGAGTAATCTTTGACTTTCGATTTGTGATTACATAATCAAGATTAAATACTAGATCATTATTGCTAATCGATGTTGAAAATGGTATGGGACCAGATAAGACAAGTCTCGATTGTTGGGGCACTTGCATGTGGTCACATGGAAAGAACAAGTTGTTATAAGATCCAAAAGTGGGAGTCCTAGTTTGTTGGTTTGCTTATATGAATTCTCAGGTCAAAGAAAGAGTATCCATGTGATTTGGTTGAATACTGTTGTTTAGCAATGGTCTAGATTGATTAGTGCTTGGTGTAGGATTAATGGAGATGGTATTAACGCTACCCCCTGCAATATGACCTACAACCATGTTGTAGTCATGTGCAACTGCATAGTAGGTTTGTTGGTTATTATCGTTCTGACCTTGGTTTTATCCATTGTTTTGTTGTTATAGATTTTACTATTGATTCTGTTGGTTCGGCCTTTGATTCTGATACTATTGATTTTGTTGCTGCACTGGTCGTTGTCGTTGTTGTTGCTGATTATTTTGCTATTACTAATTGTTATGTTGAGGAAAAGGGTTTTGATAAATCCCAAGAGTTTGATTGGAAGTGGAAGCACCATTATCCAATGTTATCTCCCCATTCTCCAACATATTTTCAATTAAATGCTTGATTTGGACACATCTTCGTAAATTATGCTCATTGACCTGATGATAGTCACAAAATTCATTTTCACGATACCAATCAGGGTAAAGAATGCCTTGCTGATAATACTTTGGTATAGGCCAACTACTCAGATTAGCGACAGTGATCTTGCAAAATATAGAATCAATGAGTTCTCTTAGGTCACTAAAGACATGACGTGCATGCACGATTCTCTTAGGAGGAGGGGTTTGCAATGCTAAACACTGTTGTATTTGTTGTGCAAGTTTTGGTTGGGATTATGGTATTAGTTGGAGAGGTAGCTGGGTAGGAGTAATCTAAAAAAGTAGTGTGGATGAGGTTTGTACAGTTTGCACATGATGGGATTTGGTTACTCTATTTCCCACAACATTCCTATTTCGATTGAATTGCTTCGATCTTTCTTGGTTATTGCCATGTGCCAATTGCATTGTTTGCACTTGAACAGGATATTTTTGTTGACCATTTCCTAGATTGGTAGAATTAAGTTTGATGACTCTTTTATTGATGAGCACTCTCTTGATCAACAAACCTTTATCAATGATCTCTTTGAACGTATGTGCACATTGCAGTTCCAGATAATAGGCTATCTCACTATGCAAATTTTTAGTAAACACAGTAGCTAATTGTTTATCTGGTAAAATGTGGGTGAAATGGCTTGCAAGGGCTCTCTATCACTGTAAATAACTTGCAAAACTCTCCCCAGCTTTTTGCTTTGCTTGCGTCAAGTCTACTAATGAAATCTCGTGCTTGAGATTATAGAAATAGTGTTGCACAAATTTATCAGAAAGATTATCAAAGTCTATTACTGAAGTCTTGGGTAACATTAAAAACCACTCCAAGGCTTGTCCAGCCAGGCTCCTTGGAAACAACAACAAAAGGTATATGTCACTATATGCAACTGGTTGGCATGCGACATAGAAATCGGTCAAATGGGCTTTAAGGTCACATTTCCCTTTATACTTATTGAATTTGGGTGGTTCGTATACTAGAAGAAATGGTATCTGCAAATACTCCATGTTGAATGGATAGGAACATACGTCATCCAATTTAAACTTTTTAGTTTGCTTCCCCACCTAAATAGCAGCAATTACATCCTTCATTTGTTGCAATTCTTGAGAGAGAAAACTGGAAGGGACATTGGTTTGAGGGAGAATATTGGTTTGGGTAAATCACTGAGAGGTCACAAGTGGGACACTTTGACCAGGGTATGATGGAGACACCTATTGGAGTAGATTGGTTTGGTTGGGGAATGGACCAAGAATACGCATATGTGGATTGGGATGTACTTGAAATTGCACATTTGGCTGTGTGATATTCTGGTTTGGGTTGGCGATAAAGGTTTGACTTGGTGGATTTTGTGGTTGGGATGGAGGGATATAATTATACTATGCCTACTATGGTTGAAAAGGGACATGCTATCGACGAATCGAACCTTACTATTGAGTAGGTACCTATGGACCAAGATCCTGTCTCCGAATTTATGGCACATTTTGAACCAATGGTTGTCTAGTAGGTACCTGAAAAACATGGGGACCTCCTTATTGGATGAATCTCTATGAAGAAGTGAAAGTAGGTTATAGATTTGGCATCTATCGTTGACCAATATTTACATGTTGCTGACTAGTCATTGTTGGGTTTTGGATTGGCATATTAGTCTACGACTGAATATGTATGTTCATTGTTACCTGGCGAGGTGGTACATTAGTTGCCCCTAATTGAGGTGGCAATGTATTCGTCTTTTGTTACATTGATACACTAAACTATGTCTATTGTTGTGAAATACCACTCGCTACTTGTTGAGGGGGAGTAGGATTCGTCACATTCTATCATTGAGGTGTAACATTAGCCATTGTTTGATTATCTAATCCTGTAGGTTGTACACTTGAGGAAGCAGTTGATTGAGACTGGGGTGCAAAAACTCATATTCCTTGGTATGATGATTTTCTCATGGGATTAACTATAGGCACACGTTGTTGGCCAGTTGTTTGTGCATTAGTACCACTTGGATCAAGATTGGACGTTGGTTGCACATTGTCTACTACATTTGGCTCACTATTCAGTGTAGAAACTGAAGACACTTCTTCAATAACTTGCATATGTATCAAGTTATCTATTGAAGCGTTTTGTAAAAATGGATCAGAACTGGGATTCTCTTGTCCAACTAATTCCATCAACACTCCTATTGAAGGTACTAGGTCAATGAGGGGTTTACTCACCATGTTCATCTTATTGAAATCACGTGCTAAATTCAGATAGGTTTGGTATGTTGTTTGCATTTGGTTAAAGTGACCTTCCATGATGTTTTTGCGTCGATTGGATGTATTAGGGTTTTGGTACGTTGTTTGGACTAGAGCCATATGATTGCTAGAAACTTGTTGATCGTAAATGATATTATAGGGCACTCTTATTAGACTTGGTAAATTTTCATGGGAGAAGTCTACTAGAAACTTAGCCCCTACTTTAATGGCCCTAACCAAAATCTCGTCTTTGTTCTCTAACAAATGTCACTCAAACAAAAATAGATCATACATGGAAGCCAAATTAATATAATATGGTTGTTGAAGTACTGGTTCGTCCACCATGGGTATTGTAGCTAAGTATTGTGCAGTTTGTTCTTGGGCATGTTCTGTGTAAGGTGGTGTGGTAACCAAATAGTTAGCTAATGGAACTTGGTTTTGTACCCCTAATTGAGTATTATAAGAGGGATATGAATCCATATCATAAGCAATGTTATTCGCATAGGGGTCTTGCACCATTTCTTCCTGCGCAACTATATTACTAATCTTTGGATTGTACATGAGTCCACTACGAGTGTAGGAATACATGTTGGGATCCATAGTCAATGCTTTGTGATAAAAGGTCAAATAGTTCTACAAACTCCAAAAAAGACAAAATATAAAATAAATGATGCCTTCAACTTGGTCTAAATTTGTCAAAAGGTTCAAAAGGTTTATGCAAAGATTTGTGACAAAACAAGCTAGCGTAAAATATCTAACATTTCACTATTCACACAAAGATAAGCAAGTAAATGGACCAAAAAATTTAAATGCCAACCTCTAAGGTCGAAGTGTTTCAAATCAGTCTAATCTAAAAATTTAAAAGTTGCTAGGTCTTTTGGCCAAACGTGTCATCAAAAGCTAGGCTCAAACAAAGCATGTGCTAGGACTCTTGACCAAACGACGTAAAAAACTAGACTTTGAAAATAGATGAAAATTTTAATCTAATGGATTTGAAACACTTCTAACAAACACTAGGCATTTTATTCTTGGACATGAACTTGATCAACTAGGTATAAGGTATGAAACAAAGGTACTTTAGAAATAGTTTATTTTCTCATAAATAATGGTATAAAACTTGATTCCTTTGACAAATAAACTAGACAAAGGTGAACAGTATAATTGTGCATTAGACAAAAGATCAAAAGTACATTTGGATCGGTCTGAACATGTAGAAATAGATTTGAAATTCTATGCAAAAGGGGATATGAAACAAAGATTGAAATGATTTGGGTAGCATAACGACGCAATACTACCCAAAAAGGTGTGATAAAAAAGTTTATTTCAAAGACTCTCCAAAGTAAAGACATTTTTCTACAATTTTGGCAGCATAACACTATCTTTCTTAACTCAAAATGTTGTGGTATATAGACTTAAAGTGCAAGTGTTTAGCACAAAATGGCTTAAGTATATCAAGTGAGGACAATGATTATGAGTCTTAAACGACCTTCAACCCAAATTGGAAATTAAACCTAAGTTCCCTCAAATTTAGTGCAAATGGCGAACCCACTTAACACATCAACCCTAAGAACTTGTAAAGGTGTAATTCAAAATTTAGATTATACGTGAAAGACTTAAACAACGTTGGTAAAGTTCTAGACTCAATTGGATAACATAACTGTGCCAAAGTGGACGATAAGACTCTCAAGCATTCGATAAACTTTTGAACAAGGCAAAAAGATGATCTCACGTGGATAGCATAACGCCTCTTTGTTCAAATAAAAATGAGGACCATGTGTTTGGTTTGGGATTGTTTGTTTACACCAAGTTTTTGACTCCACACAAGACTTTAAACTAGGACAAGACCAACTAATTAATCACCCTTAGATCTTAAACTGACAAGGTTGTTTGGTATTGTTGGAATTCGTCAATATACTTCATTTGAGAGGATTTTAAGTGTTCATCCAACATTAAATGCGTATTATATAGTAGGGTTTTTACACTCCCCCTTCTCTCAAATGGCAGTATTACGACATGGACCTTGAGGTGCAACTTGCACTAACAATTTTTCTGCGATAAGTGAGGATTTGTCTAAAATCTAACAAGTTTTTGAATGATCTAGGAGAATCAATTGCACAATGACTTTCATGCCAAACAATGCAAAAGAAAAGCATGGATTTTGGGTCCGTATCACTCAACTTGTTGCAAAAAAGTCTAGTCTTTTTTGCAACCACTACATCATGTTGTTTGCTCAGTGTAATGCGATGTCCAATGTGCCACTACGTCCCGTGTGCAACTCTAACAGAGTCAAATGAAGTCAATCCCAGGAGTGAAACCTCGGGTCAAAGCTTCCCTAAAGAACTTAAGGGAGGTGATGAAGTCTCCCTCGCAAGCCAAGATGCATAAATAAAGAAAGCATAAAAATAGAAAGACTTTGGGGTCATTTTCAAGATCACCTAAATTTTAATGAGTTTTTGGGAAGTGCTTTACACGACTTTATTTCTAAGCCTTGGACTAGACTACTTACAATGGGAATGACTTTTTTGATTCCAAAGGTTCCCTGTAGGGGACCAATGGAAGAACATACACGCAGAATTTCTCTTTTTGCCAAACAAAATCCAACTAAACAACTATTGCAAACAAAAATTGACAAGTGTGTTTAATTTTAAACCCAAATGAAATGTTTGGTGTTCATTTGACCCCTTGGTCTTAGTTGTAAACTTTGAAAAACATTCACCAAAAACACTTAAATTTTTTGTTAAACACCAAAATAAAGTTCATAATCAAATTTTAAGCATGTAAAAGTGATTTGAACATGTTTTGACCAAAAATCTCACTTGGTCCAGCAAAAAAATTGTTAGCATGTCCTTTAGCTTTGAAGCCCTTTTGAGTTTGAAACAACAAACTTTAAAAAAGTAGGTCTTGGGTCTATATTTTTAGAAAAACATAGTGACCGACATCGGTCAATACCATCGACGTCAGTTACGACCAACCAATATCTAACTGATGTCGGTTCTACTGATCGACATCAGTTAAACCAAGTAACTAATGTTGGTATTTCTGTCGACGTCGATTTACTGTGTAAAAACTATGGTAACCAAAAATGATAAAATAAAGTTGGAAAATCAATTTGCAAGAATTTTAAAAGCTCAAATAAATATTTTAAAGTTGCAAAAAAATCTCTTTCATGTGTAGGATGCGTCTAGTTCAGCACCTAGTTCCATCGGGCTTGCCATTATGTGATCTAAGAATTTGACTCAAGAAAAGATGGTTAATATGGTGTTAGTTCTAAAATAAAAATTAGGTGAAATAAGCACACCAATAGCATAACATCTCTAGATCTAGACACTAGGGAGAGCATAGTTAACAAAAGCAAATGACAAGCACAACTAAAAAATAAATAATGAAAAAACTGATCCAAAACTCAAAAAAAGTTTTGGTTGAAAGATAATTCAAGAAACAATAACAAGACAATTCAAATAATGCTATCTCTGAGAAAAGATATTTTATTGATCAAATTTGCAGACCCAAACATATGTTTATCTCTGAGAAGAGATGTTTGATTTCTATTTCAGGTTACATCTTCATTTATACATGTTTTGAAGGTGTGGGGAGGATGTGGAAGGTCACTAATCTCGAGGAAGATAAATTGGTTTGACTTCTACGATTTACAACAATACAAAATTTGAGAAATTACTATTTTTAGAAACTTACTATTTTTAGACTGCACTATTAAAATTGAAATTTAGGGCACTTTCATTGAGGTTTCAGAGGTCAAACTTCATCAAGAATATCTCCATGCCATCTCAACATGTTCTCCTCATTTTTAGCTTTCTAACGGTTCAAACAGCAAGTCAATTGGAGCTACGATGCAAAAGTTATCGCTCCCGAAAGTTTTGTCATCAATTAGAGTAGACCCATCCTCTGAATTGTCGACTGAATTATTACCCGGATCAAACACAAAAATTTATTTCACTTTCCTTGAATGCTCTAAATGCCTTTGTAATGGTGGCTTGCTCGGCTTGTGCTTCAAAAGGTCTTCTTCAATGAAGTGTGGCTACCTTCATCTCCTCTTGGCACATTTGGCTTATGGTTTGATTTCGCTTGGCTTGGAATCAATTTGGCATTATAACACTAGTTGCATGAAGCTTTTCGAACCAATCATGCATTATAACTTTGCACAAATTAAGGTTAGAAATGATGTTGTAGGGCCTCCTATTTATAGATTTTTGGATTTGATCATAATCAACCTCAATTGTCCATCTCAAAATTGAGATGTGTGGTTGAGAATTAATTCAATTTTTAAAATTAAGTTTGTAATTATCCTCATCATGACATTGTAAGAATGGGCAATTAAGAGACATGGAGGGCATCATGGAAGGTATTGATGAGGCGTGGAGGGCATGAATCTTGATATTTGTGACATTTATGGCCTAGGGATGTCTTCCCAAGAAATGAGGCCACTTGATAATGTAGATATTCAATATTCATTTCCAAAACAAAGTATTCAACAAGTTTTCATGAATTTTTTTATTAGGCATTGATTTGGGTTAATTAGCTCTTAAACATGATTAAACACTTTATGCACAAATTACTCAAATTGATCAGAATGCATTGTTATTGGTCTTAAATTTGATTATATTGGAATTGGAAAGCAATATCAGATGCGTTGAAACCAATAACAAAGGCACGCATCTTGTGCAGAAGATTTAATAGGAAAGAGCAGTCTAAAGCACACAAGTGCAAATTTGTCATTTTGAGTCAAAACGATCTGATCAAAATTAGCTGTCACATAAATTGCATTGCCCCATTTATGGATACCCTGATCAAAATTGGTATTTGAATATGTCAGTTTCACATCATTTAACATGTTTTAGTGTTTTTAGGCTAAATTGTGTATTTGAAATGAAAACTACCCAAACCCTGATTGGAGGTTATCGATGGCCAATTTTAAGTATCTACACAACAATCTCAGGTATTCGGTAGAGAAGAACAAAAAGAGAAAAGAAGGTGATTTGAACTCTTACATTTCATTTTCAAAATTACCAAGTTTTGATATTTTCTTTTGTACTTAAAGTGTTTGTCTTTGTATATATATTCTGGTTTTCATTTTTATGCAAGTTCAAAATCTTCTTCACTTGCCAACTATAATGGGTTTTATGTGTTTTTTATTTTTATGCAAACCTTGAATGATTATGAAATAGGATTTTTAAAACTATAGTTTGTCATCGATTTTGTGATGGGTTTCGTAGTGGTTATGCAGCGATGGAAAATAATAAGGATTGTGTTTGTTTTAATTATTAAGGTTTTGTTTATGATTGCAATACGATTTTGGATTGACCCCAAAATTATCTTTTGAGGGTTTGTTTTGCGTTTGAATACAATGATTTTTATGAGTTTAATTCTTGAATAGGATTTGGTCATCATTTCATTTTGATTATTTGATGAAATTGTTCTTTACCCTGTCGATTCAAGACTATACACTTTTTAATCTATTTGCAATCATTTCTTGAAAAAAGAGTAAAACATTTCATGAGGTTTTTTGACTTAAAAATCTTGATTATTTTATCATTATGCAATGATTTTGGTTTTGAGGTCAATGTTTGAATGTTGAACTTTTCAATTCGATCTTTTTGGCAAAATCTTCATGTCGTCTTTTGGAAATGCGAGTTGCTTACCTGAATGTTGGTAAAGTATTCATAAATCACTTGGTTGTTTACTTGGTTGTTTAATCTCAAATTTTGTGTTATTCTTTTATGTCTTGTGATTTAAGGGTTTTATGGTTATTATTATAAAACTTTGATTTTATAACAAGTTGTTATGGTTTGATATTTTCCATTTATCATTTATTGATATATGAAGAACTGTGTTCTTATTCTAGATTGTCTTGTTTAGTGTAATGGCAATTTATCTAAAGGTTATAAAATGCATACAACTGAAGTTCATGTTGTATTCACTTGAATAAAATGTGAGATTCAAAATATGAAGTTCAAGGTTATGAGTTGTATCCTTTGGATTATGTGTCAAGACACTAATCTCCATGAACTGGAATGTGAATGAATTATTCTCCTTGGTTTATATAAGTAGATGTCTTTTTCAAGTCAAGGTCAAAATTATTTTGCTCACATCCTTTGTTTCACCTGCCTTGTTACCTAGATCCGCAACCAACTGATAGTTGGGGTGGTCTACGGCCACTTATGGTTGGCCTCATTGGGACTGGAAAAGCAAATGTCAATTGATCTTATAAAGCAGAAGATTTACATTATGCTTGCGTTTTTTCAAGATTTTATTTGGTTCAACATTTGATATTAACTTTGATGTAATAACAATATTTCATATTTGATACATGTATTGGTTTATCTCTCTTGATGACAATGTGATTTGATTCAATGAGTTATCATTTATATTAACTAGAATGTTTTGTTTTGCTCGCATAATAATTTAAATGGTTTCATTTGTATTAAGTTAATTCATAACTTAATTATTAATGGTCTACCCTTTGGTAACATTATTTGATATATTAAGGAGTTGTTCTATAAGTGAATGTGCATGCATAATAGTAGAATGTTTATCATTGATGTTGATTCTATGGTTGAATTTGTGAACTTCATACTCAATGTGCCTAATAAGTGTATATGTTTTATGTCAATATAATGGCAGATGAAAGAAATAAAGTTTCAATTAATGTTTTTATACTTAAAAGGGACAAGAAGTAGGATATGTGTTAGTGTTGCAACTCTAAAATGATGACTATTGGAATGATGATTTTGCAAGAACAAGATTTTATCTTAAGATTTCAATAGTATATTGATACTACTTAGATTTGAGATATTCTTATTAATGTGTTCAAATTATTTTTAAAAAGTATTCAAACTTATCATATCTTTATGATTATAAGTTGCTAAGCTACAGTTACACTTTTATAAAGGCAAAGAGAATTAGAAGTTTAGATATTTATAAAAGGAACACTTGGTTGATTATTAATGCCTAGAAGTCTTAGCAGTTTTGGAAACTAAGTTGTTAGTACTTAAGATCTAATTGGATCTTATTGTTAATTAATCATAAGTGAATCTATCAATGAAATTAACACAAAAACATGTAATGTTGTTGATTTATTATAAGATTCATCTTGAACCAAAGTGACTTATTTGGAAGGTTAAAGTAATTGGAACCCAATTTCATTGATAGTTACTCATGAAGGCTTAGATGTGAGTATTGACTTTTTTGTCAACCTTGATGTCATAATTGATAACCTGCAAACAGGATTAAGTAAATAGTTTGTCATTTCCAATAGTGAATCATCGTAATGATTGTATGTAATAATATATCTTTTGCAAATGACCAAGATAAATTATGTAAACTTAAGGGTCATAACGGATTGAGTGTAATTTACTTATCTTGCTCAAGGAATTAAAAATCAGTCCAAAACATGGGTTATCTTATCATTGGTGCAATCGGCAGTTATACCAATTACACTAATGGCAGAAGTGGATTTATAAAGATTCACAAGTGAAATTTAAACATGGTTGTTGAAACATTAAGACAAAATGAATTTCATACTATTATGATATGGTTTGTTAGTGTTGCACACATATTAACCAAGTGACGCATAAGACTTGGAAGTAAGAGTTTGATCTCTATGCATATACCAAAATCTTATGAGATGGTTAATGGGCAAAGTGCATGAACTTGATTTGAATATAATAGTGATGAGATGGCCACTTATGCAGTTACATCCATCATTGTGAAACTAAATAAGACTTGCCTAAACTCTAAAAGTGAACATGTGAATATAAACTAAATATGTAAGTATTGTCATTTCAAGAAAACAGGAATATAGTGCGGAGATTCTTAACCATGATTGTGGTACAATGATCATATGAATAAAATGTTAATATGAATTCCATTTGCACTAAAATTAAGTTTAATAGTGTATAAAATACCTTATATTGCATTTCTTTTGGATATAATCCTCAAACCAAATATTGGCTATTATCTGAAGTTTTGTAGGTCTTGTTTAAGCAAGCTTTGTATGATAAATTCTTCTTGTAAATCTATTTCTCCCTTCACACTATTTGTTGAACTCTTTTTGGTTTACCTTATGAGGTGCAAACTATTTTATAGTTTGTACAAGTACTCGGGTAAGACTATAAGTTGGTAATGGCTATGTTAAAAATGCCATATAGGAAGTGCACAGAGAGGAGTATGTGAGGGTATTGTTCATACACTGACTTGCCCCTATCCGAGTGCTAAGTGGATATTTGGTTTCTAATATTTTCATTAGTGATTTATAACTTAGTCTAGTTCTTGTGTTGGCTATAACACAGCTATGGATCTCATTACATTTTTCGTATTAGTTTTCTTTGGAATCCTTACACCGTGGTTGTTTTATCTCAGTGTTTCTAAAAAAAATATAAAAATAAAAAAAATGGGTTATTACAATTTTATTATATGTTTTCAAATATCCTGAGTGACCTCCCAATGGAAATGCATGAAATTCCTAAAAGATTTTATGTTTGAAGAGAGAATGCTTACAGAGGTATAATCTATTATGTGTTCCCCTTCCATATAATTTTTTCAACTCCCCTAGAACCCTACTAAATATTTTGAATCAAATCATGAGTAGCACTGCCATTTTCATTCTGATCTTGCTTCTTTTATCCAATTTGTTTGCCAAATAATCATTGCACATAACAATGCCTCAATTGATTCATCCCTCCGGGAGAATGCATCTACCACCACTTTCTCTTTTCCTTTCTTCTAAACTATTTCAAAAGCATAACTTAACATTTTAATAACCCATTTTGGTTGTTCTTCAGATACAATCGTTGTTCTACAAAATATTTAAGCAATTATGATCAATCTTTACCTAAAAGTGATGACTCATCAGATAAGGTCTTCATTGCTTGATCACACACAGAATAATCATCTCTTTCTTGTAGATTGGTTTGAACCTATTTTTTCCCTTCAATTGACGACTTTCAAATGTCAGTAATTTGTATTTTTGCATGAGTACAATCCTCATGCCATATCTTAATGTATCACACTCCGTAATAATTTTTTAAAAAAAAAATTGGAGTTGTGCAAATAGTCATTTTCAACTGTTTAAATGCCTTGATAGTTGAATCAGTCCACTAGAAGGAATATTTCTTCAACAAAGAGGTGAGTGGGGTTGTAATGCTACCATAATTTTTGACAAACCTACGATAATAACTACTTAGCCCTAGAAATCCTCGAAACTTCTTGAGGATCTTGGGAACTTGCCAATTTATCATCTCTTGGATTTTTTTAGGATCAATTTTCACTACATGTGAAACAATGACCTAAGTAATCCATCTCTTGGACACCAAAAACACATTTGGAAGGTTTAGCATTAAGCTAATGTTGTTATAGAACAGAATGTAACTATTTTACATGGTTCAAATGGGCCTCCTGAATTTTTTTGTAGATGAGGATATCATCAAAAAACACTAATACAAACTTTCTGAAAAATAGCTTAAAAACAATATTCATCGAACTTTGAAATGTAGATGGTGCATTTATGAGGCCAATAGGCATGACCATGAATTCATAATGGCCTTCATGAATTCTAAAAGTTGTTTTAGGTATGTCCTCATCACAGATTCGAATATAATGATACCCCGAGTGAAGATCTAACTTGGTAAAATAAATAGCACCATGTAATTCATCTAACAAATAATTAATTACTAGAATAAAAATTTTATCTTTGATGGTGTACTCGTTGAGTTCTCTGTAGTTTGGGCACATCCTCCAAGTGTCATCCTTCTTTTGCAACATGACTGCAGAGAAAGAATATTTGTTTCAGTTGTGTCAGATGAATCTTGCCTCCAACATCTCATGTACCATATTTTCAATTTCACGCTTTTGGGCATAGCAATCCCTATAGGGTCTAATGTTGGGTGGTTTACTTTCCCAAATGAGTCTAATGGCATGATCATGTGTGTGGTTTGGAAGAAGTCTTTTTGGCATGTCACCCAAAACAACATAATGGTCATCCAACACTCTTCGCAAATAGG
The DNA here is from genome assembly GCA_037957365.1 of Torreya grandis. NCBI lineage: Eukaryota > Viridiplantae > Streptophyta > Pinopsida > Cupressales > Taxaceae > Torreya > Torreya grandis. The sequence continues at coordinate 1,556,656 of JARHVA010003546.1, read as the reverse complement.
ATGTGTAGACTTCTTGGTTGGTTGAACCTTAATAAAAAATAAATGATCCACAAATCTCTTAGCACCTTTTTTGAGAATCTTTATCATCTGATGAGAACTAACCAATTGTGTATATTTAACTCGTAATTCACGTAGTTCAAAGGTCCTACCCTCTGAATAGAACCTCATGAATAGTTATTAGAAATTTATCTTAATAGTGCCCAAAGTGTTGAGCCACTGCACTCCCAAAAAAATGTCAACGCTTCCCATGGGAATAGCAAACCTAGGGGAATCTAAGTAATCTCCCATAGGAAGCTTAATACTATAGCATTTTCTCAAACAGCGAACTGTTCCACCATCGACAATCATGACCTGAAATTTTGGAGTTAGATAAATGAAACAATTCAAACAAATAGCAAACTTATTTTTAATGAAGTTATGTGTACTCCAAGAGTTAATCAACACAGTAACCTTTTATTTCTTCAGGAAACTCACCATCTTAAGAGTTTGAGGAGTAATAATCCCTAAAAGTGCATGACATGAAATAGTAGGTTGAGAATCTTTGGATTCATCCTTAGGTTATTCCAAACCTGCATTTGAAGCCTCATCATCTTCTTCCTCCTCATTGACATCTTCAATTTAAAACTTCTTTTCATCACATTGATGTCCTTTGCTCCGTTTGTTATCACAATGAAAAAACAAATCTTTTGCATGTTTTTATTCAATTTGTTGAGGGGTCAATCTGGGACGTTATGAAAATGATGGTGCTAAGAAAGTGCGTTCACAGACACTAGTGAAAGGTTTTTGTCAAATTAGCGATTTTTCCTCAGCGATTCATTCCCTTGGTATGGCTTCAGATACATTATTGGGATGAAACCAGAGAACCTCCAATTAGATGTTATCTTTGAGGCCACCCAAAAATAGGTTAGTCATATTTTCCTCAGTGATGTCCATCACATGTAAGGAGAGATTATGAAGTTGATAAATGTAATTCTTTATAGTTCTAGTTTGACGTAGCTTGGCTAGCTGGCTGAAATATTTTTTAGAGATATTGTTGCAATAATGGAGATGTAACTCCATAGAAAATACCGACCATGAACCTAGGACACCCTTCTTTTTCTTTCGAGCACACAACCAATGATACTAAATGAACTGCTCAAGTTTAGTTACAAAGAGACCATGACCACCTTTTGTGAATAGGTAGTCTGATCTAGATCAAATAAATCTTCAATTTGAGTAGCCATGTGAATGGATTCTTACCATCAAACTTGCGCAAGTCCACTTTTGGCAACATCAACTTCAAGCCCAAATTGACGCTAGAATTGTTTAGATTGGGAGACCCAAACTCAAGTGGTGAAGAGTTATTTTGCAAACGTTGAGCCAAGGTTGGCCAATTGCCTAGTTAGTTGTTGCAATTGATCCCTCAACCCATTCATCTCCCCTCTCATCCCCATGACTTCCCCTTGAACCACATGGACATCATTTTTTCGCACCATACCATGTAACTCTGATTAAAAATGTTGAACCACCGCTAAAATAATCAAATCCAAAGTTTCAAACTCCATGTTGTCCTAGTGAGGAGTTTTAGGGATTTATTTCCCTTTCCCACATCCACGGGTGTTAAGCCCAGCGATGTACAACACCTAGGAGGATTGTGACCCCAAAAAACAAAGTATATCGGTAGATGATACCATTGCAATCATCTCACCAAGACAAGTCCGACTGCTAATGTGCACATGGGGAAAAAAATGTCACCCGTGAAATATGCCATTACGATCGTCTCACAGAGATGAACCTAACAACTACTAATTTGCACAAGGTAAAAAAAAACCCAGACTTTCTTTTTGTTTTTTTAAATCTATAAACAACACTATGATGACGAATAAATTCAATTCTTCTCGAATCAAAAGTTATGTTTTTTTTACTTTCTAGTGCTCAGGGCGCCATATCCAAAAAAAACCACGCCACAAAAACTTGTTCAAATCAAAACTCTGATACCACTTGTAATGAAATTACTTAGATGAATCGTAACAATATAATAATATATTGCAGAATTAAGAATACGATGAACAAATTCAAAACAATAATTATCGAAAGAGTAAAATACTTGAATATTATGACTGAGCCACTTCAAGAGAGCAACCTCCACAATAATACAAGAATACAATTCGCAATATGATGATAAAAGACTAACCATTACCTCTTATATATACTCTATTTAGCCATGGTTATTCCATAGACTGACTATACTAAGAACATCAAGAAATGCAATAAGATAATATGGTGTGTAAATCATAAGTTTGCCACATGTATCCCTAGATGTATTATAGGTTAAGGGTGTAGCAAGTGTCCTCATGCATAAATTCAAAGAATTTATAGGCATCGTTGGGCGATCCCTGATTGTCAATATAGAGTAGGGATTCATCATTTACACTACTCAAAATGATTGACATAGATTCTTGTGATTTTTGTTAAAATGTATTGGTACCTTCAATTGTGACATCTCCTTGACAAGGTTTTTTCAACCCTGACAACAATGTTCCAAAGTTTGAGCTGTAAATTTGGCTTTAATATCGATTTTTCAAATGTTATAATTTGACCCATTCAACATTTGCAACTTATCTAAAAAAAATTGGGAGAAGTCATAACTTCCCTTCAAAGTTCGACACTTCTTAATTTTTCTTTTATACTAAAACAACACTAAAATATATTTAAAAAATGAAGTTTTTAATGTGATTTTATGCTTTATTTTTGTAATAAAACATATATTTTAATGTTTAAACAACAATAATAATTTAGATATATGTAAAACAATTGAAAAAACATAAAAACAATTGTAACTATAGTAAGAGTTAGAAATGTCGTAAGAGGCTTTTAAAAGGGATAAAGAATAAAGTTTTTAAAAAAATTAGTTAATAAATTTCCCAATCCTCCTTGAATGGAGTGTTACGGGGCGAGCGGGAACAAGAATTTGAATTTGGGAAATGCGAAGGGGGAAACGGCCCTGGTTCAAGGTGAGGGAGAAGAAGATGACGGAGATCCAGACCCAACAAACAATTAGATCATGTGTTGGGCAATGGTTGATCTTAGTTTGACTGAGCAGAGCGTTGGGGGGAAGAAAGGCGATGGCTCTATTTGGATTGACCACTAGGGCCTGTTTTGTTGCCTTTAGGATGGTTTTCCCCCTCGGGATCACTACTTTATGGTGGACATGTTTTGTTGTGTGGACCTTCTCGAGAAGAATACATGGCTATCTTTTGGAGTTGTCGATATTTGGTTTGACTTTGGACCAATTGTTCCAGTCTCTACGTTCAAATGGGTGAAGGTTTTTCTCAATCGGATGAATTGGATCCTCACAAACGATTGGATTGCGTCCAGCTTGAGAAGACTCACGGTGGAGATTTCATGGGGTTGTGGCTCAGCGTGGTGGCTCTCTCTAGTAGTTAAGTCAAGAATTAAGTGAAGGTTGATGGTGGTTGATAGAGGATGCCCCATCAAAATCTCTATTGCCGAAGTAGAGGTTCGTGACATTCACACTTAAGCTTTCAAAAGACGCCCCTGTAGAAGCCCAGTGGGGACCCTGGTCCGTCCTATTCCAAGTCTCCATGCTAGTAGGGATGTTAGAGGTTTCTTAACTAGTTTATATGGATCCCGGTCCAAAATTTATGAGATCTCTCTAAGGGTTATTGTTTCATTGAGTGGGCGTACCTACTCACATGTCATGCTTCTGTTGTGCGGAGGTTTCGCAAAAATTTTGTTGAAGACCAGTTGTGCGGAGGATCTTCTTGAAGAACAAGTGCTTAGTGGAGGCTATTTGTATTGTCTTCCTCTAGGGGCTTCTGTTTCCCATTGTAGAAAACCTTTCTCTGCATTTCTACGGTTGTGGGACCCTCAAAACCCTCTTATTGTGTTTTGATCTTGGTTGTATTTCCCATCTACAATGGAGCTTGCCTATTGTGGGTTTGGTTTGGACCTTATTTTTTGGCTAGACGGGGGGGTTTGGGGTTTGTCCCAAAATTCTCTTGTGTTTCAAGTTTGGTGGGCTTGCACCCTATTTTAACTTACGATTGTGGGGATCCATTAAAACCCCTTTGTTTTGCGGGCTTATGCCCTATCCTAACCTAGATTTGGGGATCCATTTAAACCCCATCATCATCATGTTTCTTGTTGTGCTTTGTGTTGTTTGGACAGTTTGAGCAGCGGATGATGTTGGTTATTGCATCCCATCAATGTTGTTTATGTGTTTGCGCTGGTCGTGGTGGTTGTTGGTGATCTTTATTTTGTTGGTGTTTATTGTAAGGGGGACTTGGACCTTTCATTTGTCTCCAGGTTGGTTAATTCACCCCAGTCAAAAGCTAGACCTTTTACCCAATCAAAAAAAAAAAATGACAAAAAAGATAGGTTTAGCAAGTTTTGAACCTTATACCTTGTTTTTATGAGTGTTCTACAAAATTATATTAACCAACTCCCCTACAACACTTCATAAAACATATATGCACAATATAATATTTAAAGCGTATTTAATCAATAATCCTTAAATAAAAAAAAATAGAATAACATGCATGTAAAAAACATTTATTTGTTTTTTTATTTTCTGTTAAAAAAACTAATAGGAAAGTGGGTCTCTCCACTTTTCTTTTCATGGAAATTTTGATTTATTTAAAAATTAGTTAATAAATAAAATTTATAAGCTATATACTAACCATTTTGGAATGCAATAGACAACGATGGTGCAGTAGGGAGGTAAGGGCACAACAGGTAGAGAGTAGCTGGACAATATAGGATCTGAAAATTGTCGTACAACCATGCAAGAGCCTCTTGCTTGATGCAACACAATAAAATCAAAATTTTATATCAAAAAATAGATTTTTCATGTTTACAACCCACACAAGTTGCACCATCACACTCAAGTAGAAGAAAACTTGGTTGAAAATTGTTTTGGTTCTTCATAGGCTCTGCAGGAGGTCTTTGTAAGCAAAATAATGAAGATTTCACTACTTTAAAAAAAGTTTTAGGTTGCAGAAGAATTAAACTAAAATTTTGACTAGTTTTTCCACCCTCTCAGGGCGTACCAGGGCGTACCATCACAACATAGGAAAGCTTTACTTGCTGATTTGTTGTCTCATTGTTTGAATTGACGTTTTGAGTGTTTGTTTGATCAAACTAAAGAGATTCAACTCCACATGCTCCACAAGGATGCCAAAATAATAATAATAATAATAATAATAATAATAATAATAATAATAATAATAATAATAATAATAATAATAATAAGTCATACAAGAGGTCGTACCATGACGCCACAACAAAGTTTGAAAACAAATTTCATTGTTGGAGTATTGTTTGGAGTCTTAGATTGCTTCCCATTGTCTTTAAATGATCCAAAGCTACTGAGATAAAATTCCACAAGCTCCAAGGCGATGCCAAAATAATTAAGCTAGCCTTTGTACCTATTTTGGTCATACACCAGGGCGTACAAAACTGATATTCTATGTAAATTTGCTTGTACAGAAGTCTAGATGCTTCACAAGCCAAATTAATCAACTGCCAAGTTTTGCCAACAATCCACACCTATCAAACTTGCTTTCAGACTATGTTAAATTATATATATGTACAAATAGGATCTAGATATGAAGATTGTAGCAAAGACAAACACTATACCAGATATGTGTGGAAAATCCTCATAGGTAGTTAAAAAACCCACAATGGTTATTTATTTGTTGAGAAAATAAATTTGACCCAATACATTCAATCTTCCTCTCGCACTTATTTTCAGTGAATCTTCATCACATAACCATTGCTCAAATATTGCAAATATATGAATGCTCATAAGATTAAATTTATGTTGGAAGTAATTGAATGTATTGATTTTACCACCTAAAATCAATTATATGTGAAGTGAACCGTTGTTACCAACTATAGACATCCAATTCTGGCCACAACTGGGTTTCGACCAGACTCTAGACTAATTCCTACCAACCATTGCAAATTTAGCCTATGAATCACTGAACGTCCCAATTTTAGCCATGCGTCATTCATCAATAATCAGAATCGTGTTGAGATATCCCTATTTGGGATACCAGCCTGTATGCAACAATAACCACTCATGGATTCACTCCTAATCACTTTGCAACATAACAAATATCAATTTGGCCTATGGACTCATTAAGTGGAGCACTTAATCAAATATTAAAAAATCAAAAAGGCTAATAAAAATCAATTAATTAATTCAAAACAAGATTAAATACTTAATTGAATTATCCATTTGCAATTAATAAATATCTAAAAATAAAAATTCTGAAAAAATAAAATATCAAGCCTTTTATTATTACCTTTATGAGTTGTCAAAATATCCCAAAATATTTAATTTCAAAACTATGACTACTAATTGAAAATTATAATTGCATGATAACTTTTAACTCAATTGGAGTTAGTCTCAACTCAATCTTAATTCACCTTAAGTGAGAGTCAATTCTTGAGGCTATAAATACAATGCCATACCCATTGATGTTTAAACTATCTTGGTGTAATGTTATAATGCACAAATAGATACAAAGAAGCCTTGCATGTAATATTACCATGCCAAATTCATGAGCCAAGCACCCAAACCAAGGTGCCAAGAAAAGGTGAAGCTAACAAAGCTTTATTGATGAAAATTTCTTGATGCATAAGTCAAGCAAGCCATTTCTATAGGCCATTTGGAACTCCAAAAAAGGTAGAAGGTTTTTTTTTATATTTTAGTTGTATTTCATATGCATGCTTGTTACTTATGCTCTTCCCAATATCTACGCTAGAAGTGTTAGTGTTTAAGGTGTTTATTTGAATTTGATTTTATCTTACTAACATAATATTAATCTCCCCTCTTGAATTCCTTATTCACATAATAGCACATCCAGTGAGACTCTTCATGAGTGCGCACCTCACAAAATTGTTTGGTTCTTAAGCTTTTATTTTGTTTTTGCTTTTGCTTTGCTCAAATAAAATCAACCCACAAATTATTAATAACTTTTTATGTATTCAATATTTTTTTCTATTTGTTTGTGGAAATATAAGTGTTTCATTAAAATGCTTTGATTTTTTTTTTAAAAACTAGTTATAGTTTAGTAATTATGATCAAATTAGTGACTACCACTTTCATTTTCTATTTTCCTACTAAAAATGGCTAATACAGAGTTAATAGTTTTTTTGTTATTCATTGTTTTGATCTGAATTTTTGAAGAGAGATGCACCTTTAGACCTATGAACAACCTCCAAAAATTTCACGAAAAATTGGTGATTAGTTTAGAAGTTATGATCAAAATATTGATTGTTGTTTTTTATGTTTTTGTGTATTTAGATTTATTTTTAACGTTGATTTTACAGGTTAACATTCTAATTTGTTGCTTGCAGGTTTTGATAGCTTAAGATTATTTTGTCTTATTGAGCTAACTTGCAGGAATATCATTTTTACCAAGAAACAAGAAAACTCTCAAACACTTTTTACAAGACCCAAAGACGAAGAAAATACATTTTTAAACACTCTAAATTGCAAAACTCATATTTAAAAATTGGTGTTTTAAAAATCTTTTTGCTTGAGTTATTTTCATTTTGTTTAAGTTTTCACACAATGCCAAGGGGCTAAACTTCATAACATATTTCGTTTGGTAATATAAAAATGAGCTTTCACTTTAGTTAAATACTCATAAGAGTTTTTAATTTTATGTTTGTTGTTTGGATGTTTGTTTAGCAAAACGGATGTCGTGTGTATGCTCTCCCTCCATCCCTTTTAAGAAACTTGGATGATAAAAAATGTTTGCTCTTTGCATTTGTCGCTTTTGTCCAAAAGCGTGTAAGAAAAGTCGCTAAGGCCTTCCCCAAAATCTAAGTGATTTGAGTGACTCCAAAACAACCCTAAAGTCCTTCCACTTTCTTTATTTCATGCATTTTGGCTTGTGCGCAAGAGTTCACTTCTCTCTCACAAGTTCTTTAGGGGTGCATTAACTTGGGGATTCATCTCCCAACATCATACGAACCCCACTCCACGGTGAGGTATATAAATTAAAGGTAACCCATTGGGATGCTTGTTTGAGCGGTTAAACAAGCTCCATTAGTGGTACTCGACCTAAAAACATATGGGCAACTCGGACATTGCACTACACTGAGCAATTGACAGATGTAATGGTCATGAAAAGAACAAGACATTTTCACAATAAGCCAATTGATGCGGATACAAATGATGTGATTGTGTCCTAGTTTTGGCCCCACACATATGAGACCATCTAAAAACAAGAGAAAATTGATAATTTAGACAACCCCACTTATCGTGGACATATTGTTGATGCAAGACGAGTAGCCTGAAGTTTCATGTTGCCGTACAAACCCTTGAGAGAATATGGGGTCTAAAACCCCTACTTCTCATGCACTTTTACTTTTTTGGATTAACTTGAAATCCTCTCAAGAGCAAGTATATAAATGGAATTTGATAGTGTGATGCAACCTTGTCAGTTTTAATATTTAGAACGTTAGATGTTTTTATCATTTTGTCCTTGTTACTTGCATGGTCGTGTCGAAACTATTTGTTTGTCATACCACATCCAAAAATTAGTCTTGTTTACACATTACTCCTTTGTTTGATGAGGTGTTATGTCGTTCATTTTGACATCACACATTTGTCTTAGCCATTTTGTCAAACTTTTGTTTGTGTATGTCACTTGATTAAAAAGGTTGTCGTTACACTACCCAATTCATTTTAAATCATGTGCTTTTGAATCTTGAAACAAACCTTTTTTCCACACCTTTAGAGCATGATAACGTCGTTACATTGCTCAAACTGTTTCAAAGACTTGTTGTCTTGTGTTCAAAATAACAATTTCAAACCACGTGTGCCTTTTGGATATATGCCTAGTACCGTCATGTTGTTCATTCTTGTTTAGCTTGTTGTCTATTTTGAAAAGCCTAGTCTTTTAAATTAAGTTCAAAATTAGCCTTGACAAGTTCAAATCCAAACATTGATTGATTTATGTCTACACCTTGTGTAATTTTGGTCGAGACATCGATCTTTCACTTTTGGGTTGTGTAACTTAGGTTAATTTCTTGCTCTATTTAAACACTATTTTTATGCCTAGATTTGGGGAAGTGGTATATCTTCCATATGCCTAAAGTTCCATGTCTTTTTCCAAATGATCAAGTGTGTGTCTAAATTTAAATGCTTAGTTTGTGTCAAAGTGTTTCAAATTTGTAAATCTCTTGCTTTTTAGACCTCTTTTTGTTTAAAGTTTAGATTTTGTGCCTTTTCCAAAAGACCTAGCAATACCTGGTTTGGGCCTAGCTTTTGTACCTTATTTTCCAAAATACCTAGCAACTTTTATTTCTTTAGACTAGTTTAGACTTGTTTGAAACACTTTATATCTAAGTTTGGCATTTCAGTTTTATTTCATCCAATTGACCATTTGTTTTAGACATTTGATGTTAGACTATTTTATACCAAGTTTTAGCATTGAAATTTTTGGAGATACAGCTCCATTCTTTCAACCAAGTTAGACCAAGTTTGGACCATTTGTCCTTCGGATAGTATTTTTCAGAGTTTGTATAACTCTAGGCAGTTTTGAGAAACGTTCATCATTGATTTAGATATGTCTCATTACACTCGTAGTGGAGCCATGTACAATCCAGGTTATAATAACGTGGTCGCACAAGATGACTTTGTTCAAGACCCCTACGACAATGATGTTGTTTATGAGACAAATCCTTATCCTCCTTAAAATACTCAATCTAGAGATGAAAGCCAAGACCCTCAAGGGCAGTATTCGATGATACCTTCTTTGGGCCAATTAACATACCAAGTTCGCTCTTTCAATGCTAATGGTCCCTGATCCCCTACCTATACCATTAACCCTCCTTCGGTATGCACGAGTAATCAATATCCACAACACCCTACCATTACTATTACAGGGCCTTGTCATTTGCCTCGTAACAACAACCAAGCTTTGCAACGCCCCACCATTACCATTCCATGACCTCATCCTTTGCCTCGCGATAGCAACTAATCTTTGCAACGCCCTACCATTACCATTCCAAGCCTTTCCAAGTATGGTAGCTCATTATCCCAACAAGGTTGTGCAATTATGACTAGACAGATCGCAGTTATCATCCTAGACCAACAACCAGTCTTTGTTAAGCCCATCTTAGATGCACCTATTTACAAAGAGGCCATTACCCAACCGTCGATCCTTAATCCATTGCCAACCATCCCCCACTTTAGAAAACCTAACCCAGGCTTTGAGCCACAACAGAACCAATCAATACCTCTCCAACAGAGTCAATCATTCAAAGACCAAAATGTGTTCAAAACTAGTATTTTACAACTACTTATAAACCAAGTCCAAGAGAACCAACCAATCCATGATGTTTTTGTTTAAACACATATTTGTGACAAGTTGACCTGTGATGAACCACATTTTGATACTATCCTTGTTGTCGAGGAGTCTCGCTATGACAAGCTAGTATTTATTGAGTCACATCTTAATGATTATAACCACCTTTGGGCAAATCATTATCTCTACTATTGTCTTATTTTTAAAGAGCCTCCCTTTGACAAGCCAATATCTATGGAGTTGTCTCTTGACCTTTTTCCCCTAATTGAGGAGTCTCACTTTGACAAACCAGTCTCTGTGGAGTCCTTAGCTAAGCATATTTATGAAGACCTCATTATGCCATCATGGTATGTTACTTGTCTAGTACCAAACATTCAACAAGAAATCATTGTAATAGCATCCACACCAAATGAAGAATCAACATTGAAGTTAGGTTCTATTCTTGAACTGACATCAGATTTAGCATCAAAAGCAAAATCAATGTTAGTCTCTACATTGAATTCAGAGTCGCTTGAATCAAACTCAGCTTCAGAATCAGAATACATTCATGGTTGTTACAATATTGGTTATACATGCCTTGCAGATCAATTTGAATATATTTGTGATCCTTCTACAGCTTTTGAGGATGATTACTTTAGCTTTGACACAAGTTCTCCTACTATCTTCTACGAGGATTGTGTTGCCTCTTTCCATTCCATTATCGTTCCACATGCCATTACCGCCACCCAACCTAGCCATTACATTGGCATTCCACCTCCCACAAGTGTTGATTGGGACCGATAGAATCACATCTTGTTGAACTGCGTCCATTGTGACATATCAGTTGTAGAATATCAGGAAGACTAAGACCAAATTCATGCAAAAGAAGAATAATCTCCTAGTGAAACCTTTTCAGAGGCACTAGGGGACAATCAAAGTTCGAACTAAACTTCTTTTTAGTGAAACTTTGTTTGAGGCGCTAGAAGACAATCAAAGTCAAATGTCAATGTTCCTAGTTCTTCATTGCTTGATGAAGACATTATTAAAGATAGCATCAATATAGTGTCCAATCTACAGTATAATCAGATGGCAGCTACTCTCAGGGCCAAATAATAGAAAATCTAATGGTCCTATCGAGAGCATATTCAGAAGTCTTAGACTCCACCACAATCAAAATTATGTTGAATCCAGAATCAACAACATTGTGTGTGTCTGAAAATCCTGATCCTCATTTGTTGCCTAACCATTATACATTCCATTACGTTCCATCTCTCCATCACCAAATTAGACCTATCATCCAATATTTATCCGTGTTTACTATCACTGACCACACTTTCCTTTATAGAGGCTATGAATATATCTTGTCTCGAAGTTTGGAGTAAACATATTCAAAGCCCTGCGAAGATCACAACATTATTGGAATCCAAATCTGTAATAGATTCTTGACAAAGCAACTATTCAGAAAAGGTGTGGGCTAGTAATTTCCAATATTGAACGATTTTGGTTGTATTATATGTTGATCAAGATGTGCATCTGCACATCAACATGAACAACATAATCATTTACTAAACATTTACCTTCCCTGAATTATTTGCCTTGCCTTTTTCATTTGCCATTCATCTTGTCGTTGTTCTATACCCTGCCATTTACCTTACCTTATCACTTGGAGGCAACCATATTACCATTATAGCCAATTGTTTAACATCACTGTCCTTGAACAAAGCCATATTGTAGACTATTCTACCATACCTTCCCTATTGACCAAACTTGTTTTTACCCGTCTTAACTAACTCTTTTTTACCTTGGTTCCATTGGTTCTTCCGACACCTTCCACGCAAAAATTCTGATCCATTTTCAAAAGTGTATGTTCAAATGGCAATATATGAAGGTAGTATGATAGTGGATCTGGCAATTACATATTTCATGTACACTTGTCTATTCATATTCATACATCAACATTGTCATCATGATTTTTATCATTGATGCATTGTTTTCAATTGTTTATTAGATTGGGAGTCAGTGATTATGCATATTACGACATTGTCATCATGATATTTTATATCATGGTGCATATTGTCACATGCTACAACAAAAATCAGCTCAGAAAATCTTACAAGCAATGGTGCCACAGAAACTTATCCTTGGTCACCTTGGTAAATCCTCCCACCCTCATTGGTCAAATCAACCTATTGACCATTCTAGTTGTATCAATGCTACTAAGGACGAGCATCTTCGCATTGGCAAATACAACCTCATCATTCACATTGATCAATTTTTATTCTTCTATTCCTCATTCCATTTTCTCTCGCTTCTAGGTGAACTACATTGGTCTGAGGTCTATTTAGACTATGTAGGCAATGCTTGGATACATGACGTATCTCAAATCAGCTCGACCACCTTTATTCTTTCAATCATCACTTTGTGCATCTTCGTGTGCCTAGGTGTTTGTGGCTTCTTCGGTCATTAGACCATCACATCTACGTTTGCACCCGCTCATCTTTAATCCGCATAACAGGGTATATCTTTGAGTTATACTTGTTAATCTGTGTTGTTAAGGCACAACCAAATATCATTATTCAATACAGTGCATCTTAATTATTATAACTGCCTGTGGGCAAATCATTATTTCGACTCATTTGTCCTATTGGGGCACATGCACTAATTAAAACTGCCTTTGGAAAAATCAATGTCTCAACCTTTGTTACTGATTATAACCACTTTTAAAAAAATCAGTAATTTTTAAATCAATGTGTGCAAGCATTCTCTCGATTGGATTAATCTCACCCATGGGTTAATTTCATTCTTCTCCTTGCTTCTTTTCGAGGGACCATCCATCAATCGTATGTGTCGAACACTTCCTCAAGGGGGCATCATTATAGGCTTACCAAACATTGTTTGGAGTTGCTTCTTCAATCATTATCCTATTTCATTCTTAATAGCTTTTTTCATTCTTTGACAAAACATTATTGTGCCTATAACTTGCAATGCCTTCCTAAATAGGGGCAAACTACAGACATCCAATTCTGGTCACAACTAACCTCCGATCAAACTTCACACTGATTCCTACCAACTATTGCAAATTAATCTTAGAAATCACTGAACATCCCAATTTTGATCGAGCATCACTCATCAATGCTCAAAATCATGTTGAAGCATTCCTATTTGGGATACTAACTCGTATGCAACAATAACCTCTTATAGATTCACCACCAATCACCTTGTGACATAACAAATGTCAATTTGGCCTATGGACCCATTGAGTGGGGCACTAAATCAAATCTTAAAAGAGCAAAAAAGTTAATCAAAATCATTTAATCAATTAAACAAAATTAAATGCTTAAATTGAATTATCCATTTGCAATTAATGAATATATAAAAATGAAAATTCCAAAAAAACAATATATCAAGTCTTTCATTTTACCTTTATGAGTTGTCAAACTACTCAAAATATCCCAAAATATTTAATTTGAGAACTATGACTAATAACTGAAAATCATAATTGCATGACAACTTTTAACTCAACTGCAGTTAGTTTCAACTCAACCTTAACTCATCTTGGGTGAGAGTTAATTCTTGAGGCTATAAATACAAGGCCATACCCATTGGTGTTTAAGTTATCTTGGTGTAATATTATAATGCACAAATAGATGCAAAGAAATCTTGCATGTAATGTTACCATGCCATATTCATGAGCTAAGCAGCCAAACCAAAGTGCCAAGGAAAAATGAAGCCAACAAAGCTCCATTGATGATGATTTCTTGATGTACGAATCAAGCAAGCCATTTCTACAAGCCATTTGGAGCTCCAAGGAAAGTAGATGAAGGGTTTTTTATGTTTTAGTTGTGTTTCATATGCATGCTAGTTACCTACACTCTCCCTATTATCTAGGCTAGAGGTGTTAGTGTTTAGTGTGTTTATTTAGATTTGATTTTATCTTACTAACATAATACTAATCTCCCCTCTTGGATTCCTTGTTTACACCAACAAGTTTAACCTCCCCCCAAATTCACAACGTAAGAAATATAGCAATATATTTCATTATTTATTAAAGCAAGTATTAGTCCATGTAATTTAAATAATAAAATAAATTATTATTATTTCCCTATGTAATTTGTATTATTAATGTTTTAATGGCATGTTATATACCACTAACATAGATTGTTCCAATAGTGATCAACTTGAGTGGATTTGCTCTATTTAGCCTTATTATTGTGAGTTATTGTTGTTATAGTGCTCTTAATATTTAATTGACATCCATTATCATTATTTTACTCTCTCTAATTAATTTCATTACACGTGAATGAGTGAGCATGTATGTATGTGTAACCTACGTATATCCTCAAAGCATATCAATAAAAGTATGTTTCAAATTCCGGACTCATTTTTTGTGTGAACATATAGGGAAGATTGCAAGGACAAGGTTATCCTTCATTGGACCATCTACCCTTAACTACATCAATTGGTATTTGAGTAAGGTAATAACTCTAGAGCAAGGGAATACAGCATTTTGATTTTTTATTTCAGCTTTCTCCGTGATGTCTCCTGTGCGCGCGCTCCAGCAATATTTGAAAACCGCTGTTGAGATCCCGGCGGCAGGCGCAACTGTGGCTACCGTAACGGGTGGGGATCCTTCTGCTTGTGAGGGGAGGGAATTGAATGCCCCTAAAGCGATTTCTTCTGCGGGGGGAGGAAATATTATGGCCCTGCGTTCTGCCTATGCTTCTGGTTCAGGGTATGAACCTGGGGGAAGAACTTTCACGGATGTGGCGGCCTTCAAAGCGGATCTACATGACGCTTTGCCTCATGCATCATTTGGGCCAACCCGTGTATTGCCAGTAAGTGCTTTAAAACCCACTAGGGTAACTCTAGATCCTGAAACAGTAGACGAAATCTTCGAACGGGTAGAAGATTTTTCCTCTCATGCTGCTATTTTTCGTTTCCGTGGCTTTTGGCCCTCTCTCGCAGATCTACATGGCTGGATCTCCAGGACCTGGTTGCCACTTATTGAAGACAATGTTGAAATCTTCCCATGCGTTAAAAGTTTCTTTATAGCTTTCTTCCAAAGATCCGAGGACCAGAGGATAATCTTGTGCAATAGTAACTTTTTATGGCAGGGCAAATATCCTCTCATGGCCAAACGGTGGCATATGGATTTTAATCCTCTTACGGAAACCTTTAACAAGTTCCATATCTGGGTTCACCTCCCTAATCTACCAATACATCTTTGGCATGAATTGGTTTTTAAAACCATTGGAAATGCTATAGGAGATTTTTTATTTGTGGATGAAAATACTTCGGATTGCTACCATTCGACCTGTGCACGCTTAATGGTTGAGGTGGATGTTTCTAAGGGCCTTCCTGAGGCGATATGTCTAGACTCCCCAAGGGGTACATGGACACAAATGTTGGATTTTGAGGGTTTACCTTTTCGATGCAGAAAGTGCCACCTGACGAGTCATATTGCTGCTCATTGTACGGCTGGAAAATCTAAATCCAGACGACCACCTTCTTGGTGGTCTGAGGTTTCCTCCGAACATTACATGGCTAAACAACCCGTTGAAGCTCCGGCTGATTCCGAGAATGAAGATAGTATCCACTCTGAGCCGATGGTTGAGGAGGATTCACTAGTGAAAGATTCTATTGAAGATCATGTGGAGACTGAGATTAGTGATCTTTCTGAGCCAGTTGTTGAGGAGGCTTTGGTCTCTCCCCCTGTTTTGGAGGAACTTCCTAGGAGCCAGACTTTGGCTAGTTTTCATAAGGATTTTGCTGAGGCATCTGTGTCCCCTATGCTTCAAGGATCACTGTCTTCTGAGGCATGGATTGCTGAGGTAGCTAAGGAAAAGGATGGATGGACAGCGGTTAAGAGGAAGAAGTCTAAGCCTTTGGTCCCCCCTCTAGATATGAATCTTCGATCGTGTAAGAAAAAATAATAAAAACCTCATTGCATGGGAGGGTTTGTAGGGTGATGTCCCTGTCTGTTGACGGTCCGACCCGTGTTTTGTCAGCTGGTACATCTGGTTTTGTTGCTGTTTTCAGGTACCTGTTTAACCTAGTTTTGCTTCTTCTGGTTTCGGGTTTCTTTTTAGATACCCGATTGTGCTTAAAGGTTTATCTCTCTTTTGTTGTATAGGGTTTCGGGGCCCCTTCAAAACCTGTTTTTACCTTAATCTAAAACTCTAGGGCAAGGGAGAGTTAAGTGCTCTGCATCTTGTGAAGGTGGGTAGAGAGCAAAGTGTTAAAAGAGTGATCTAAAGGAGTGTGGCCTACGTAGAGTGGCAAAAAAGATATTGTAACAATATTTTTAGGTTGTGAGAGCGTGCAGATGCCTCCAAGAAGAGTGGGAAGAGCTAGAGCAGTGGTTGCCCATATGGCAGGAAGGTTAGATGAGATTGTAGAGATGTTGAGGGTTACGCAGACCATTGTATATAATATTGAAGAGGATAGAAGGGGATATGTAGCAAGAGATGGTGTGAGTTATGTCAAAAATGAAGAGTTGGGAGTGGAAGATGTGAGAGTAGCCCTTGAGCGGTTGGATGAAGGAGAAAATAGGATTTTTAGAGCCATTTCAAAGATTGGGAGAGAGATAAAAGTTCTAAGCTTTTTTAGTAACTTTGAACCCCGAGGAGTTGATTGATTGGCTCAATTAGATAAAGAAGTATTTCTAATTTGGTGAAGTGGATGACGAACGGAACGTGAAGGTAGCTCAGACCAAGTTGTAAGGGCATGCAACCCTCTAGTGGAACAAGGATTAGAAGTGGTAAGGCCAATTAGTTGTTGGAAGATAATGGTTGCAAAGCTTAAAGGCAAATTTCTACTTACGAATTATCAGCTAGATTTGTTGAAGAGGCTCCAAAACTTTAGAGGAAAGGTGTTGAGTGTGAAGGAGCACACAGAGGATTTCTTCAAGATTACAATTTGGCTAGTCGTAATGAAATGCACCATGGGAAAGTAGCAAAATACATCAATGGGCTAAGATTGAATAGTCAAGATGAACTTGACTTAAAGATGATACATATGGTGGGAAAAGCATACCAATATGATTTGAGAGTTGAAGAGAAGCTATCTAGAAGGCAAAAAAAAATCTACAAGAGGGAAAGGGAAGTTCAACAATGGTAGAGACCATCCATTCCATGAAGCTATGTCCACAAGAGGAAGGGGCAACGTTGGACAAGGGAGAGGAAGAATGTTCAATGGGACATGTTATAGATGTGGAGACTTCGGGCATCATGCTTTTGAGTGCCCTCATGCTCAATGATAACGTGAAAGGAGGAATGATGGTAGTGTGCAAATTGCACAAACAACCATGGAGTCGAAAGCATCACACGTGTCTGGAGGAAACGACACAAGGAGAGATTTTACTAGCAAGGAGTCTTTATGGTTGAGGAGGAAGACATTACCAAAGGAGGCACTTTTGTACAACCCAATGTTACAATGTTGTGGTTGATAGTGGAAGCTATGGTAATTTAGTGTCCATTGAGATGGTTTGCAAGCTGACTTCGGTATTTATGCCACACAAGAGGCCATATAGACTATGTTTGTTATTAGATGGGAATGGCAATATTGTGAGGGAATGTTGTGAAGTAGAGATGTAGATTGGTAGATATTGTGATAAGGTTTTGACTTGTCTTACCCATGGATGCATGCCATGTTTTGTTGGAAAGGCCATGGTAATTTCATAAGGAAATGCTTTCTGATTTAAGAGCTAACACTAGGACTGTTAAGAAGGATGGGTAGAGGTACACCCTAAAACCCTTTGGAGGGAAAAGAGGACAAAGATGAACACAAGATTCATCTTATGAGGCATGTTGATGAGCATGTGTCATTGGGAGAAGTGGTAGGAGATTCTCTCTTATTTGGGGTAGGGGCCAAGGAGGTTGAAGAGTTGTTTACAGTAGAGGAAATGTTGAGAGTGACACATGGGGTCAACTCAATTTTTTAAGGGATTGGGATGAGATAATATGGAACGTGATTGGCAGAGTACATTTTGCAGTCCAACAAAGCAACTAAAAAGATTTGGCACTAAATATTTTGGAGGAGCGTGTCATGGATTTACCCCTGAAGTCGAATGGGTGGTTCTGCTAGCTAACCCAAATTTATGATCACTATGCTCACAAATTCTTACCCCGCACGTTTGATGCAAGAGCATTCGAGTAGGCATGCAATCTTGCATCACCCAAAAGATATCTTTTGTATTTGAAGGCTTTCAACAATCGAATACAACCTATTGGGACTTAGTCACACTTCCACAAGGTCCAGAAGGAACAAGCAATTTCGATTCACGAGACAGAGTGTTTTATGTCTCATGACAAAAACATTGATTAACACAAACTATTGTGGTGGTTATGTAACCACCAATTCTGTATGAAGCTGCAGTTTCACCCACAACAATTGTACACACCCAATAAAAACCTATAAACGTTCAAGTAACCATTTGACACGTTTTAGAGATTTAAGTGGATCCCAAGAGTCACTCCAAGAAGCACAAAAATGAGGAAAGGCTTGGCAGCAAGCAGACTAAAGTGGGAGGGAATCTTCCAAGTGAGTGTATGAGCTTGAGGAGGAAGATTAGAGGAACAAGGAGTAGTATTTAATCTGGAAAGGAGTTGTTTAGTATTCTTCTTTTGTGTTGTAGCCACAAGTAAAGTGAGTGTGTATATGTATGTAACCTTTGTACCTCCTCAAAGAATATCAATAAAAATATGTTTTAGTTTCCAATCTCATATTTTGTGTGTGCATATAGTGGAAGGCTACAAGGACAAGATTGTCCTTCATTGGACCCCCTATCCTTGATTGCATTAAAAGGCCAAGTTTAGGGCTAGTTAAGCATTCCTTTAGACATACTAAATTTGTCCATGTAATGATAGAAACAAGTCAAAAAAGAGTATTCTCATAAGAGTGAGTTGGGTTTGATTCTTGCAAACATGCAAAATGAATCAGTGCCCAAGTTAATTGTGAATAGTGGGTTCTCCTCAACTTCCCAAAATCCTTGATTGCATCAAAAGGCCAAGTTTAGGGCTAGTTAAGCATTCCCTTAGACATACTAAATTTGTCCATGTAATGATAGAAACGAGTCAAAACAGAGTATTCTCATAAGAGTGAGTTGGGTTTGATTCTTGCAAACATGCAAAATGAATCAGTGCCCCAAGTTAATTGTGAATAGTGGGTTCTTCTCAACTTCCCAAAGAAAAAATAAAGGACTAGGGGATTTTTCAGACCTAGCCCCTTGAAAAAAGAAATATAACCAAAAGCCTTTGCAATATATTATCAGAGTTTTATCATTATTTATTCTACAAATACTTGTAAAGTATTATGAGTTCTTTGGAGAATTGCTACTTATTCATGAAAAATGAAGATGACTCACTTTAGGGGAAGCATTGGCAATGACAATAGGAGAAATTTCTATTTATTTGCTTACAATAAGGTGTTCCTTAATTTGGGAAAAAATAAAGTTAATGTAAACCCTTTGCACAAAGCTTTGGCCATATTGTTTGATATTTTAAAAGGCAATGCTGCAAGCAATAAACTTATTTCGCTTCGAAATGGTCCACATCTTCTTTCATGTTATCTCTAGGCATAGTCAGGGCTTTGCTTATTCCATTTTGCATTGTAGATCCTAATGTCAATGCGCATCACCCCATCACTTTCACAATTAAAAAAGAAGTTGCTGAGCTTAATTCTGCAGATAATCTAGCCGTCGATCACTGCAAAGTGGTTTACACTGTAGATGTTTCTTCTAAAAATGCCTCTTCTCCATAGGAAATCCTAGTTATTTTCTATCACAACGTGCAGACAAACTGCCCATAAATTTTGAAATGTCACAACGCAAAGCGCATCGGTATACAATTCATCTTCAGATTCAGCTCCCTAGATGGGGAATAAAAAGCATTATTGAACTGGAATTGTTCCATCCACATCTCTTGATTTATGTTGAATACACTAATGATGACATTTTTTGTGCTGCCTAGGAACATAAAATTCAGGTTTATCTCAACTCAACTTTCTTATTTAAAGAATCTCTTTTCGGGTTCTGAAGAAAGCTTTAGTAAAATTGCAAGCTATGCACAGGGACACAACCTGCGTGTGTATGGATGCGAGCCATCACATGAAATAAGTGCTCGCTTTGTGCTAAACAAACACGCCCCAGGATGCTGAAACAAAGGGTATAAACAGATGATGACGTACTATTCCGATAGAAAAAAGTTGATGTCGATGAACCAACCACCGAGAATTCAATCATGACAGAATAGAAATAAAACAATAAATTTGAACATACAATAAAAGAACTTAGCAACATACCAAATGCCTTGGGGCATCATTAACCACCTCT
This sequence comes from Torreya grandis, assembly GCA_037957365.1. Classification (NCBI taxonomy): domain Eukaryota; kingdom Viridiplantae; phylum Streptophyta; class Pinopsida; order Cupressales; family Taxaceae; genus Torreya; species Torreya grandis. The sequence goes on along the minus strand of JARHVA010003546.1, from coordinate 1,536,016 downwards.
GCTGGCTGATCCGACCCTATGCTGCCTATGCATGCCCCTTCACATCTCATATATTTCTTCAGACTGCAAATAAAATTGTCAGTATAAGATAAATTCACATAAACATGCTCCACATTTATTGCCAGATCTCGAGGAGTTAAATATGACCAATTTTTCCTGACACAAGAATTCAAACATGCCATCTCTGTGTACATTCAAAGTATTTGCTAGTCAGCATGCATGCTTGTCAAAATATTTTTCAAGGCATGAAACTGCAAGCACATTAATTTTAGACTCTTATATGCTGGGAAAAAATGCCAAATCTGATTCTTAAAGGTTGTTCGTTTGTGATACCTTTGCATCCAAAACTTGCACATGCCTTCGATGCTTCAACCACTGTTCAAGTTGGTTATTATGATGGCTCTAGAGCTAAGGGCAATAATAGGAATAAGAGACAATTTTGATGTACTACAGTACGAAAATAAAGAAAAATAGGACACAAGATATTAAATGGAAAACCTGCAGCTTGCAGGAAAAACCACGGGACAATGGCAGCTCTTTTTTATTGGATCTGAATAATTTTTTTGTGCATCACAATAACAAGGTCATACCCTTTAAATAGGAAAAACAAGAAAGATTCCAGAAACGCGTTTTTGAAAAACCATGCAAATAATACAGTGGGTCCCATGTCATACAACCATACCGCATCGTACGACCCATACCGCAAATAATATTGCCAAGGCGATTACAAGACATCACACCATTACAATTGTTGGAGGTCTGGATATTCACTTAACCTGCTAACAAGTAATACCATCGGAATAGTATGTAATGAGATCAACCCACCAAATCCAAAGCATAGGAAAGAGCTAAAAAAGACATGCATCTTTTTAGCTTTAGATGCGTATAATTGTGGTCCATGGATGTCGAGTTGAGTTCAAAATCATTTTTACATAGTATTAAGTAAGATTATTTTCTACATTTTGCCATCTCAATCTGTACCAGTAACCTTACCGTCAAACATCTTACATCGGATTACAAATTTTAAGTGGTGACATTTATCTATTCACAGCTCCCAAAATAAATGGATTTTATTTTTCAGTTTTCACATCTCCAAGACATGGTTGAATTAACTTTCCAAGGATCGTTTGGCACAAAAATTACAGCAGGTCACATAGAAGTCCTAAAACAATGAACTAATAATCCAATAGAATAATTCCAACGTGGATAAATCATATGAACTCGTACTAACAGGAGATGACTGGGGATATATAACAAAAACATGTGTATGTGTGGGTCCTAGACCAGCGAGTCATTTCTCCCTTTTGCTGAGGAAAAAGCATATCTCATTACATAAATTCTAGGGATTATCATAACTTGCATTTACATTCAACTCATCAACAGGCTCTGTATTTTCCAAAGAAATTGGAGTAGCTCGCTGGATGGGCTGATCATATATGTTCTATAAACACTTCCTAAATACTAGCACTAACTTGTGGCAAATGATTTCCAGAGTACAATCAATGATTATCAACCCGAATACCACAATAACAAGTTGGATGAAATAATACCAAACGAAAATAACCAGGGTTGACTATCGTGAATTTCTAATCACAAAATCAATTTTTAGCCATGGTCAATTGCGAACAATCATAATCATTTTTTAATTGTAGTTTATTGTGGTCAAGGATTCAGAAACTACCTATAGGCCAATCAAAAACTCTGTGCAGTGTACTCGTGCACACAATGTCAAACCCTTAGTTAGGAGCTGATACTAAAAGCACCATAACTCAGCTTAATATCCTTCCCCATAAAAATTAGCACCAACGACAATGTATCAACTCAAAAAAAACCTACAGCATAGTATAGATTCCAATTCTTAATGCTAAACATTTTTCCCAAAATCAAACTTCGTTTCTTATATTCGCAAGGCTAGAATTAGGTATTTCTCCGCACAGTCTTAGGTTTCATCAATTTGTTGAATTGTCAAGGATGGTACTATTTGAGAGAGAAATATTAAGTGAAAATGGCATTTTTACATCATTCCAGAGTCCGTGGTTTGTCAGTAGGGGATTGCAAATAGTAGTCGGCAAGTATTTTATATAATTGTAAGTTTGACAAGTGTATATTTTGTAGCCATTTGTGTAAGTAGATAAGACAAATGGAATGTTGAACGCTTCCTAGGACTGAAATGAAAAATATATGAAGAAACAAGAAGTCGAAGAGTCATGTAGGCTCTAAAAGTAATGTATAGTCGCACTGTGTGAAGGTTGTTCTTTGTACTTTAGTGGTTGTTTATAGGCCGTAAAAGATCAATCTATATTCTTGCCATGTATCCCTTACCCATATACTTTGCTCAATCATAATATAAGAATGATAGTTCACAAGTTTTTCTAATGCTTTGTGTCAACTTAAGCAAAGTATATATGTCTTTCACAAGTCTCCAATGAGCTAGCTATCATACTAATCCACTGAATGAATAATGGTAATGACTAAGCTTTCATTATAGAAAATATATCATGCGAATCTGGCTTTCTACAACATCTACCATGGGACTTTGAATGAATTCAAATAGATTACAACCTTAGCATGTCTTGATGAGGAATTCTAGGGGCCGCTACTAACAATGGTTACATTGTTGGGACCTGCAAAATACTAAGATGGTTGTCGGGTTGGAGAGACATCAAAAGATGGCTAGTGGAAGGGATACGCAAGTTTGCAGAAGAAGAGTTTATTAGAGTAGGGATCCTTGTGCAATAGATCATTACCGCACACATATATGAGATTTTATGGTGCGAACTGGCCTAAGTTGCTAGCAACATGGTTGTCAAGAGTGGAGCACTATTGTTTCCAACCTTGTAGTAAGGAGACTTTTGAATGGGATGAGGGAAGCTAGAAAGGTTGTGCAATCCGGACACCGAGCGCACTCAAGCAATTGACCATTGGGCGAGGACTACTATTGACTAGTGTGTATCTGAATTTGCTGTTCAAGGATATGTTGCTTTTGATACTGCATATAATTTTTTTGTGAGGGGAATAACAAGCAAGTATTGGAGAGATTCCATATGCTAGTTAAGATGTGGGTTGTGCAAAAGGCTACGGGACCTATTCTAACCAACTTGGAATATCCAGGCAGGCAGCATGGGGATATGAAACACAAAGGGGTGAATGAAGGGTCGATGAAAAATTGCGACTAGATCAAGATGAAGCCTTCTAGGAGGAAAGCAGCCATGGAGGAGGAGAAGGTAACAGAGGCAAAGAATATCACAAGGCTTCAATGAGAGCTGCAACAACACAAGATAGAGCAAACAAAATCTTCTTGATGATGAACGGCTGAAGAAAGCTGCAAGTAGAGGTATAAGAGGGAGATCGCAGAGACCAGGAAGAAGCAGACCTCCACCGAAAGTGATAGAGCCCGAGACTCAATGTGAAAGTGAATAGCAATGGGATAGGGAATAGAGAATCATAAGAACCAGTATCACAGAGGAGTTCAAGCATTTTATTCGTAGTTTTAGGGCGCAGCCTGAACTTCAGCATATGTATATTGAATGGGAAGAGCAGCATTTTCATATCACGTTGTATAGAAAAGGGTTAGATTCATTTCATTCAGTAAGCAGGAACGCATCCCCCATGCCACCACTATTAGTAGGAGCGAGAAATCCAAAATGATCTTGTGAAATTGTAGCAACCAAGAAGTGGTTCAGAGAGGTTACAAAAATATTACACAAAGAAAGAGAAGAAATTGGTACCAAAGCTAACAAAGTGGATAATTCAAACGCGCCAGCCATGTCAGTAAGCATCACAACCAATCCCAAGATAACAGTTTACACACCCAACAAGCCAATGGTGAATAATCATCTCGCAAAAGTGACTTTTTGCGACTTTGTAGCCGTATGATAGGTCCACTAATCCTAAGCAGTATTTGCTAACTTGCGAAATGAGGTGGTGTGTCGAGGGCATGCAGGGTGATGAAAACAAATGATGCAAACTCATAGGGGCACTAACTGGCTAAGATTTGGAGTTCATATATAAGTGTGGAGGCCCCAAGTTAGATTTGGCCATTGTAAAAAGTGGCATGATCACAGAGTTTTCAATTCAGAACTTAAAAGAAATCAAGCAAAAGCCAAGAGAATCAGTTTGGGACTATGGTCAAAGGTTCTCGGATGTCATGTATAAGCTGAAGTTTTAATTTGAGGATTCAAATAAGCCCACTTGGTTTGTAGAAGGTCTACGTAGCAAGATAAGGTTCACCATAGTGCAAGACCAATTCGGAAATAAAGCAGAGACCATCGCAACTACAATTAGGGTCAAGCAAATTGAGGATTGTAGAGATAATTGTATATTATGTGTGAAGATGGATGCCAAGCTAGATGCGGTGTTCCAAAGAATGGATGAGATCCAAGAGGGAAAGAAGCAAAACTTTTCTCTATAGTGTATAGAGTGTGGGCAAGAAGGGCACCATTGTAAAGATTGCCATTGCATCAAGGAAGAATTTTGCAAACTTTGTCACAATTGGGATCGCTCTGCTAGGAAATCTCCTTTGGTCCAGTGTTATGTGCAACAACCTCAAAGTGTATGCAACAAATTTTGTAAATCAATCACTTATGACAATAAGAAATGTAGAGAATTACAAAATCTCAAGGATGATATCACATGGAATGTGTTTGCAGTGACTACATAGCAACCATCGCAATAGCCTAATGTGGCATCACAAGATACAAAGATGCCACAACAAGGAGGTAGGTCGCCTCCCTCGACTCAATAACAACCAGCATGGGCACCACCTACCCCTCAAGATCAGCCGAATTGGGCACCTCCTCCTCCACAGAGACAATGTGGGGGAAGAATCACAAGGTTTGGGTTGTTGCAAATGTTGAATGCATACAAAGAGGGTTAGCAAGGTCATATACAAGGAACTCAGCAGCCACGACAACCTATAACTTGTTACTTGTGTAGGTAAATGAATCACATTGCAAGCAATCGTCCCAGTAACCCTCAGCCAAGGGGATTACAAGACGTCACACCATTACAATGGTTGTAGATCTGGATATTCACTTCACCTCATAGCAGAAGACAGACAAGATGGTTTGGTATGTGAAAACCAAGAAACCATGGGATATGCATGCCACAATGGATATTGAACTCGCAGGCTATGAGATGTTGAATGTTGTGTTTGATTTTGAGAGTACAGTCAATATGATACCAAGGTCCACATGGGAAGCCATTGGAAAGCCTTTGCTAAGCTAAAACCTAGTAATGTTGAGTTGATTAGATTATGGTCGCATCGAACCTATTGGTAGGTAGGAGGGCATAGAAATCAAGGTAAGATAACTAAGCTTGCATTGAGACTTCGAGGTCACAGACATGAAGACTGATGAAATGCACTATCCTATGTTGATTGGCAAGAAATGGTCTTACAATGGTCGAATGATCATCAATATTGTGGATAACCAGTTGGAAGCCCATCAAGATGATGTCATCTTTATCATTCCTATGAATAAAGAGGAACGCAGTCCATATATGATATTGAAGGAACCAAACTCACCCCATGCCTACATAATAGAGAGCTGGTATAAGGTGGATGCATAGCCAAATAAAGAAGTGGTCCAAGAGTAGATTTTTCCATACTTCTTGCAACCTTCGCAGGGTGCGCCAGAACTCGGGACCAGAGCAATCTTAGAGGCAACCGATATAGAATCCACAAGTTTCGCAGCCATTTCATAGCACAGGATACGGGTCGCCTTTGGTGCAATCACCTGCTACATCAAAGATAGATAAGATATATCGGTCAGTTGCGACTAACCAAGATTATATAGAGTTGACTAATGAAAGTAGAATACCATGGTCTTCAACATCTTATAGTAGTGGAGATTTAGATGTGAATGTGACAAACTGGGTAGAAGGTGATCATGGAATAAGGCCAATACGCATGGCGTTCGCAACAAACTGTCAAACTCTGCAGTACTTTGGTAGAGAGGAATTCGCAGCATTCATTAGTGAGTCCAAAGTTCATATTCAGCAAGTAGAGGCACGAGTAAGCGCATTAAACCGCTCATTGAAAGGAATCGCAGCCATTTGGTGGGGCAGTACATATGTCAAATGACTTGGATTGGGAAGCAGCTTGTGAAATGTTGCGAGCGAGGTTCCATATACCAATTGGGTTGTCAGACAAATGTGTTGTGACCAACACACCCCTATTTCTTTCAAGAAATAAGGGACACCCTTTTTTGTTTCAATACAAGATATGAATTTCATTTGCAAGATTCATCTTTTATCTCGATTTTGAAAGACGATTGTTTAGGTGAACCAAGGCAGAAGGAAAAAGAAGAGAAATTAAAACTTCTATCTTTGATATCAATTTTAAGAGGATTTTCAGGGTGCATTGGAAGCTTAATTTACATAATATCCCAGTTTGGGTTTTGGTTAGATCAAAATGCCACAAAATAAGCTCGTGTGTACCCTTATAAAACATTTAAATTAATGGCAGCCACATATATCTAGGGTTAAGGTTCACACTTTTTAATATGTCACTAGACCCTTGTATTAAGCGGACCCAACCATAGTGTAATTCAAAATTCATATATTAATGCGTTCACATAGGTCTGGTTACACCTAAAAGATTGAATTCGTTCTTTTGAATGGATTCATGACCCTGTCATTCCATTATGATTGCCACGTGTTTTCTTTTCACTATCACAAATTTATTAAAGTGCCTTTTGCGCATTATTTATTCTTTTAACATATGATCGTGGTATTTTAATGTACTGTGTGTAGGGAAAAGGGTGAAGGCAAAGAAGTATAAAACAAAAAATGAAAAGCTCAACAAATTCCATGACTCTAAATAGAGTAATTTGAAATCTAGGAGTGACTTTGTGACCCTCATTACCTCGAGACAACAAAAGACTACCACGTGCATCACTCAAAGAGGACACGAAAAAGGTAAAAGGAGAACAGAAGACTTGGAACCCGACGAGAATGCATTGCAAGAGATTTCACCACATGGCCACAACACATGTAAAGGTGAAAAGTATCTAGAAATAAACATAAATAAGGGCAAATTGAAGATTCAATGCATTCGTTGAGCCTACAAGAGATGACTTGAACACCAAAGAAGAACTTGGCAACTCTGTGACCCCGTCACTTTGAAACCATATGATTAAGACAAGTGGATGCCCATAGTTCTTAGAGATGTGATTCAAAACGTGAATTCGAAGAGAGTTAAAGCTATAGTGATATAGATTTTGAGGAATAATTACTATGCGTGTTTAATGATGTGTACCATTAATCCACAGTGAACAAAGTATTGACGAACAAATCAGATGTGACGTAGTGGCTTTTCAAATTTGAATTGAGATATGGTGATTAATTGCAATTAATACAAATCATGAGTGAACTCCATTCTCGATATTTCTCATTAAATATTGAAGAATGACATAAACGCAAAGAACGCTTGTTTGAACTCTGAAAGGGCAAAGCAAACAAGAATTTTCAAACAGAAGCCGCAAAAAATCATCAACTCGCTCAATTTTCATAGATATTACAAAATGGCTCAAGTCAAATGTATCTTCTTCAGGGGCCCTGCAAGAATTCAGAGATACAATCTTCTCTCCATACGCTGTGTCATGTCCCCTTTTTGAAATATTTAATGAAGGAAATAATTTAATAATAATTAATTTAAGTTGTCCAAGTTGCTTTATTTTATAATGCGGAAAAAGGACACTTAGGTGATATTATTATTAAAAGGGGCCAAAAAGCTATATTAATTACATGGCCAAAAAGAATATATTTATTAAATCGCCAAAAAAGTAATAATTGCCTATAAGTGTTTTAAACAATTTTAAGGTTAAGGTGAAATTGGAAAAGTAAAATTATAAAAGGACAAGTGGGGCCAAAAAGATGAATTATTCATTATTTATTATTTACAGTTGAATTCAGAATTCTTTCAACTTTTGCTTTTGAGGATGGAAACCCTCCATTGCTATTAAGGTCAAAAATGAAAACCCTTCAATTTTCAGAGCTAACTCCATCCGAGGGTTGCAATTGTGCAGCAAATCAAGTTAGTTCATATTAGTGTTAGCTCAAAATGATTATTCATTACCAGAATTATCATCAAGGCTTTCAGACGAACGAAACATGGGGTTTCTACTGTTCCAAGCAAGGGTGTCCCACTTGTGGCAATTATTTCAGTTGTTTTAGACCTCCAAATTGTTGGCGTCATCATTCCCTACAATTGGCGTCACATTTTTGGGGCATTTAATGCTGCCATAGAATACCGACTGCTCACATCACACCCAAGGTGTTGGCATCATCTTTTCTAACCTTTTCATTGTTGTACAAGACATTTTAGCGCAGATCGTTGAACTTGGGCAATGTACATTGACCTTCTAGGGCAGTTCCTTGACTTTGAAGCCCTATTGTACCCTCTTGTAACGTGTTGTATTGTTTGAAGTTATTTAGAACTAGGGTGTCAAGGAAAGATTTAGTGTTTATGCATTTTCATGTTGTTTAATGTTAGGGTTTGCTGAAAAAATCAAGAATAATTGGTAGTTTGACTTTACTATGTTGTACCTTCCAAAATTGAATAGAGATCCACAGTTATTCCCATGCACTAGTTTATATTGTGTTTTCAGCTGCTATTTTATAATATTCCAGATTTGAGTAGATTTGCAAGATTAAAAAAATCAAAATTCTTATTTTGTCCAAAAAGGGATATTACAGTGGTATTAGAGCAAGATCTTGCCAACCTAGAGGGAAAAATTAAATTTTGATTTCACATGGAAAAAAGAAGGGATCAAACACCAGAAAAAGAAACAAAGGACATGGGGGAAAGAGATCAAAGACCTCTTACATATGAAATGAGCTATCTGCGTGAAATAATCAGCCGGGGTCAAAAAGATTTGGAGATAACAATCCAAATAACATTGAGAGAATCCATGGCAGGAATGACATAGGGTTTGCATAATGTGAATCTGAGTAAGACAAATCAGGGAGAAGGAAGCTCATCAGTGAATGAGCAGGTTTCAATCACCCCATCTTTTGAAACTTTCTGTGCAAAATTCTTGCAGAAAGATCACCTTAAAGAGGTAGAGCCTCAACAACTTCACATAGGCAATGAGTTTGCAATATATCATGCGAAGTATGAAGAACTCGGCCTTGCAATGAAACAAGCCCTAACTTTTAGACAGTTATATAATCTGAAAATGAAAAACAACAGAGGTAGGAGAAATCAGCCAGATCAGCCACAAAATGATATTTAGCAACGGTTGGGTAAGATTACCCTTCCTACTTATGATGGATCAAACAAATGTTCAGCTAGGTCTTGGCTACAAAAACTGGACACTTCTCACTGAACCCGATGTATAGGGAAGAGGCAATCAAATTTGATACCCTCCACTTGGAAAGAGTGGCACATGAGTGGTGGTACCATGGCATGGTCACCCAAGGACACAAATCTATTTTTACATTGGAAGAATTCAGCCAAAATTTAACTAAAAGGTTTGATAGGAAAGATCCAACGATCCATTTCCAGGAGTTATCCCAACTCAATCAAGAAGGAATGGTGGACGGCTACATTGCTGATTTTCAGAGATTATCTGTGATGGTGTCGAATGTAACTGAAAAAAAACTAGTGACATTATTTGTTGAAGGCTTGGTTGAACCTCTCAAGGGTTTAGTAAAAGCTTTAGACCCTTTGTTTATCCAGGAAGCAATTAAGAGAGCCTTGAACCTAGAATCATCAGCACCTAAGGGCAAATTTCTACCTCTAGAACAACAAAGGACAACACTTTGTGGGTGTAGACAATGCTTATGAATTATATAGCACCTCAGTCTAGTACACTTGGAAAAACTCAAACCTTGGCTATTCCTCTCAATTATAGACCTTTCCCGCTTCTGCAAGTCTCGCATCTGCTCTATGTTGTGCCCCTTGGCCTATCTTTTAGTCCAACTAGTCTTATGTTGATGACCCAAGTCTTTTGTCTTGCCCAGAATACTTAAAACCTGCTTATCTTATACCTCTGCAAGTTTTGACCCTGCACTTATTTTCCTACTCCTTAGACACTTGCGTCCACGACAAACACCTACGTCTATGTAGGTGTATTGTTTCAACGCAAGTGTCCAGTGCCCTAAAGCCATCTCATTTGAAAATAAAATGTATCCTAATGGTCGACCTAAGTGTTATTATGCGAGATATTCTCCTGATAGGAGTGGTATATATGCACGATCACTTCTCATTTTAAGCTCACTTAGCATTCACACCAAAGAGCACTCAATCAAGCACTAAAGCGAGGAAAGCTTCCATATTTTCTCTTATTTCCATATCAGTCATAGCGACAACATATCTATAGGTCTGAAATACTCAAAGAACAACCCAAGAACTATATTTGTCAAATTACAAGTCAGGTCACTGTTGTACTTGCTTATTACACATTGCATGATTCACACACATGCCAACACATATAAGAGAACTACATAACTCGAAGGCCTCTTCGAAATATTGGCTATGTGGGCATCATTCATTAACGAAGGGATCTTTGGGGCAGCTCAACACTATGAGCCTACTGACTCATTTTTACCAATGTCACTATGAAGATTAAGAACTAGGTTTTGATCATACAACACAGAGCGACAATTCATGACCCAGATCTGAATCCACCAGAGCAAAGACGACAACAAACCCAAAAGCACCCTGGTGGTCGCGTCCAATTTCAGCACTAATTCCATATTGGACACCTGTGTCCGATCCAGACACTAGCTTCTATGCAACATCCCAAGTGGATGCAAGTGTCCATAGTTATAGAGACATTTAATCCAAAATTTGGTAACTATTCCAGAATATTCTTCCAATCTGCTCCCTGCCTGCTCCAGATCCAGATCTGTATTAGCATCAAAACCAAGTATCTTATTTCTTTGTCATTGCAATATCTAGCATAGTTGTACTTTCCATTTTTAACATATCTCAACATAATAAATTCAATATATGTTCTAAGTTTTGCAATTAATTGGTCTGCTACAGATTTGTTTATCACCCTTGTGCTTATTCATTTCTATATTCTTAACCCTATCTACCCTATATTAAGATCCATATCCAATTTAGGGTTAAACATTTGGTGAACCCAATTCGTGTGAATGAAAAAAAATTTGATTCCTAAGTTTTTCAATCAACTAGGATTGCAGATTGTTGTGCTTTCTCAGTTCTTATTTACATTATTTTGTATGCAATTAAGGCATAGCCCTAGATTGGGTGGTGTGCCTATTGAACAAATTGAGCTTCTCTCCTACCACCCAAGATGTCTCAAATTCATGAGGCACCTAATTCTATGGATCATGATGATACCAATGTTGAGAATGTTCACCATGATGATGAGGTTATTATAACATAAGATTATTATAATGAAAACCATGAATCTAATGAAAATGATGAACATGAGCAAATAGACCGTGAAAAAGTGCAAGTCGTTGCATTGTTTCGTGAGTGCATTCATCAAAATCCCGAGGACCTCAATGAGATCCTCACGACTATATTGGAAACTAAAAAGTCAAAGGTATAACCGAAACATCTCTCCCCTTGGATACTTCATCGATTCCTACATCTAATGGGGGCACTAGTTATGTTTTCAGACCATTGCTCCCTAAGGACCAAAATGTTATTTCTACATCTACTATGGGGCTAACAAACGCTTCAACTCAGATACAGGTTTCAATGCCTATCTCTACTATGTTTACATCTCCCTCAATGACTACTCAAATTCCAAAGTTAAATCCTACTGGGTCGATAGTTCAAACGCTCCTCCAAGTTATATAGAACTTGGAGGACAAGGTTACCAATATTGAGCAAAAGGCTTTTAAGTCTCCTCATGCCATCGATTCGAAAGATGTGTTGCATAATCCACTTGCACCTGAGATTTCTTTGCACCACTTACCAACTGATTTTGTTGAACCTAAGTTCACATTTTATGATGGCAAAGGTGATCTTGAGCGGTATCTTTGATCCTTCTATGTGTGATGCCTTGATTATGCCTCCATTAATGATATTTTGACCAAATTATTTCCGAGGAGCCTCGAGGACTACGCTTTGAGATGGTTCTATGATATACCTCTCAAATCTGTGAAAGTATTCAAACCTCTCACAGATCAATTTTTGGCAAACTTTTCCATTAATATTTTTGAAAAGGTTTCCTATGCCCAAATTGCAAAAATCAAACAAGGAACAAATGAACCTATCAATGAATATGTTTTGAGATACAAGACAATGTTGACTAAAATGACCATTCCTATGACAGATAAAGAACTTCAAGACATATTCAAGCAAAGTTTGTTTGCTCCTTTACACAAGCCCATTGTTTTCAAAAAGTTTACATCTTTTGATGACTTATGTCATTTTGTTTGGAACCGTGAAATGAAACTTATTTCATTGAATAAGCTTAAGTATGTAGCAAACGCACTGTCTACATCTACATCCAATACCGAGCTACAAAGTGAAACCTGTTGAGCCTTAAAAGGAAACAACCACCATGGTTAATGTAGTTTCACAGTAGCCTAATTGTCTTGTTTTATTTAATGCATCGAGGAGACAATTCCCACACTTACCTGAGTCTCCAGCATCATTACCCACACAGTTAGTGGAGTGTCGGCTTATATCTCTCCCTCATCCTATAGAGGTTGGTATGAGTCGGCCTCTACCCAAAGAATATGATGTGAATGCTTATTGTGATTATCACCAAGGACTAGAGCATTCTACGAACAAATGTTTTACATTGAAACATAAGATCCAAGACCTTATCGATGACCAAAAGATTACATTTGATGATCCTCCAAAGGAGTCAAGTTCACAGCCTATTGATCACCAAAAATAGAAGATATTTAACAAGCCTTTGCAATAACATTCTAAAAAGGATGTGGAGGTGCAAATGGTAAATAACACACATCCTCCTCCATCACACTATGAGCACCCAATGGATGGAATTATTGGTACCTATATGCAGCATAAACCTCCTATGGTTCAAAGACCTATTACTTTCGATGACAATGAGATTAAGGATGATGACTCCAATCTTCATTCGAGCATACCTTGATCACCAGCCTATGCACAATGTTATAATGCAAGTAAAACGTTTTCACCATGACATTACTTACGCACTTGGATTATACTCATCATAATTTACACCCTTCTACCAGATCAGTTAGAGCATTCAATGGCAACTCACAGCAAGTTCTTGGTGAGATTGACTTACCTTTACAGGTGGGTCTCGCATATGTGGTTACTACCTTTTCATTTATATCTTCTCTAGGTGTCTTGGATATGTTATTGAGATGCCCTTGGATACGTACTCTATTGGAGTCATCTAAGATCTCTAACTAGCCATAAATGCAAGAAACCTTAGGAGTAGGTGAGATCCAAAATTGCAAAGCAAAAAACATGAATGAAGTAAATGAGCTTCCAAGTTACAGATTACAAAGACCATGGTGCTTATACAGAGGAGAGATAAAACATGACCCCACAATCATATGAAAGTGGGTTTATCTTCCTCAAAGACCTAATGGAACCTAAGTAAGTTGACTAGAACAACCGTGTAGGTAAACCAAAATGGAAAAAACCTACACTAACACCCCCCTGAAGCATAGCTTAGATGGGTAGAAGAATTGGGTCCCGACAACGAGATCTGATGAGGTACCCAACCACAACGCAACTCTCATAAGGTGGAGAAAGGAGAAAACCCGTAGGAAAAATCTCTTCCCCTAAAAGAGAGCAAAGTGAGAAACAGTGCATGCTCTAAGGACGTCAGGGACAACCGAAAATGTGTCCACAAGTGAGCAACAGAGCACATAGAGAGAAGAGATAAGAAGTCTCCATAGAAGATATTGAAGCTGCCTACATAAGAGCTCGCAAAATGATGAATGTCATTAGCGAGATCCTCTCCCTAAAGACTAAAGAAGCACCATCTGCATGAACAATGTTTCTTCCCTTTGACAAAGGAAGAACACAAATGATGTATAAAAGTCTGTCCATTCCACAATGGAAGATGAAGGCAGCATTATGAAGAACTTTGAGTAGGATCCAAAACAAAAGTGTAGCATAGGTCTCGCAAAATTGTGCACAAGAACTGAATGTAATGCCACTGATGTGACCCTGTCAGAAGTAGGTGCAGTGAGAAGTGGATCACCTTAGAACAAGGAATGTGTCCACCAAGTGCCTCATAGATCTCTAGCCAAGGTGTGGTTCCTATACAAAGAACTATGCTCCTCATGCATAATAAATGGGTCAACTACTCCATGCAATGATGGTGCATCGGAAGCAGGGACAAAGAAAGAATGTGAAATGCCCTGTAACTATGACATAGATTGTCCGATGTTTGATGAGTCCTGGATCAATATACGTGCACCCTATAATGTCTAAAGTGGACTAGAGGTAGGTGGATCAAGAACTAACTCCTCAATATCTGGAAGGTGACAAGGAGATGGAGGCATGTCCCCATCACTAATGAAGTCATCTATGCTAGAAGTGTCATCAATCTTAGAGTTGTGCTTAGGGTTAGAAATGTCATCAAATATGTAATGTCCCGTTTTCTCAAAAATAAAATACTATTATTATTAAAATAAAAAGTATTTTTAAATACTTTAAATAAAAGTAATAATATGCTTTAGTTGTCAAAAGTGAATATGACAACTCCTTTCTATTTTGAATTGTAATAAAGAAAGGGACTCCTCTAATTTGATATAAGACAGTCTTTAATTTAAAAAGTATATCGGAGGGAAAGGACATATAAAGGGGAAAGAGGTTCATTTTGAAGAATCGTGTCATGGTTTTTAATTGAATTTTGAGTTTGAGCACGAAACGCTTGGCTTATCTCAGTTGAAGACGAAAACCTTCATAGGAAATATGAAGTTAAGGATAGAGACCCTTAACCTCATTTGGATAGCTTTATTTCAAAGGTTGCAACGAGTAGAATTGACTACCTTGGGATTCCTAGGGCATCATCTTATGGAGCACAGAAGTTGACCGGTTTCTACAGTGAAGCGTCGCTATTGGAGACCCTCTTAGAGGGTGGCGAATCACTTTGAAGAGTTGTTTAAAGTCAGCGAACCATTTGGAAGCCTTTCCAAGGGTGGCAACCCACCTTGGAAGGAAAATATTTTTGTCATTAAACAATAAGCTGGTATTTATTTGTAAATTTTCAAACCTATATGTGCATGCAAAACTCAGATTTGACAAGGTTTTGTGAGCTGTAATTATTCTTGAATTTTTGGTAAATATTTAAAGGTAAAATATTGCAATTTGTCCTAGTTTCAACTAGCCCAACGCAGGCCCAGCCCCTTCTCCGCTACACTTCGGGTGAGTGCACAAGGCTTGCGCCTTGTGTAGTTTGATGCCAGCGTAGTAGTGTGTTTAAATGTTGTGCACCCAGTTCTTTACTACGCTTGCGCCTAGTTGTACCGAGTCTAGAGCTGACGAGGATTGCTCGCTAAGCGCGTGGCAAGGCCAATGAGTTAACAACTGAGATTTAGCTACAACATATGGAATGATGTGGTTGCAAACTATGTGGAATATATGACTTTTCCACCAACAATCAAAGAAAAAATGAGCATTGCAAATTTCGTGGCACTGAAGAAAGACAGGTATGGTTCTAGGACTCGTCAAAAACCAAAGAACAATCCAAGAGATCTTTAACATGCCTTGAGAAAAATGTGGAAAAGAATTTCCAAATTGTAAGAAGGGAGAATGAGGAAAAATTTGAGCTGCAAATAATTTTGAAGAAAAATGATAGAAAGTCAAACCCTCATGAGAAATCTGAGGAAATCAAGGAGCAAGAGAATTCAGATCTGAAAGAAATTAGTGAGCAGCTCATAAAAAAATCCACTATGCAAATGGAAAGTGGAGAACTTTTAGTAGATATATGTATGATTCTTGATAACCACAAGGATGGTTGTGCTAAGGTAAGTCTCCCAAAGAGCTCCTACTTTTAAATCTGAAAAAAGAAATAAACAATTGGATTCCAATCCAAGGTATGAAATGAAAAGCCATATTTCAGGTTTGTTGTTTCATATTGGGCCATTTCAAATTTATTGTTATCATGGACAGCATAGTGAAAATGATATAGAGTGATGAACACTTTGAGGGGCATAGAGCACATAAGTCCTTTCATACAAGTTCCAAATTGCTTGTACAAGAAAGTTTGGGATCCGGGTGACCTTTGGAGATACAAGAAGGCATTTTCAGTCACTTATGGTTGATTCCAGCCCTTAAATCACTACCATTTTTTAATTTTGTGAAGAAATTAAAATATGACAGTTGTCCTATTCTTTTTTCTGCTATGTGCAACAAAACCAGCCCCTTAACAATTGTTATGAGTCACAAGAGTATTTCCAGTCACAAGGTGGAAGGATGTCCTACCTACCATCAATGAGGGATTGTTTGCAGTTGTTATGGAAGACTAATCAGCCACCACAATGTTGATTATGAGTGAGAAAATGCAACGGTCTAGCTACAACCATGTTTGGGACAGCAAGAATGGACCTTTGGAAGTCCACATGAATGGAAACTATGAAAAAGATACAAGCATGGGAGGAGAGTCAAACAACATGCCTACAAGGCATATGGTGATGTGGTTGAAAGAGTGGTGTGGGGAGTTCTTGATTTCATTGACATGTTTGTTCTATGTGTAGGTTTATGAACAACCCATGAGTGTTGATAAAGAGACTCTTATGAGTCAAAGAGTGCATAGTTTGCATATGTCCAAGGAAAGTACAATGTTCATGGCATGTGACAAGTAGGAGTGGGGTGTAATGTCCCCTTCCAGTTGACATCTCTCAATACTTGAGATTAGCCTATTATGTGGCCCTTGTAGGCTAATATGGAGGATAGAGGGTCTTGTTGAGGTATGGCTTGGCTTCAATTGTCAGAATTTTTCAGTTTGGCTTTCGTTCGGGGTCTTTTGGACGCCATTTGCTTGACCTACTATTTTTAGTAAGTGAAGACACTCAGTGGAACACCCCCTCTATTTTTGGCAGTATGGTCTAGTCATATGCAGATTCAGTCACTTATCATCCGGCTTCAGACGGCTTGTCATTTGGACTTATATTGAGATATTAATATTTATTTGCCAAATTAAATATTAATTTATTTGAAGCTTATATTATAGAATTATAATGTAAATTTATGTTATAACTTAACTGATTTAATGAAGGGGTCGACCATCATGAAGAAGGGGGCATATTTCAATTAATTATTATAATTAAATGGGCGCCCAAACTATTGGAAAATTAAAAGTGAAATTCAAAGTTAATTTAAATGATGTTTTTCAAGGAAATCAACTTGCTTGAGGAGATATAAGGTTTTCTTTTGAAGAAACTCAGGATTATTGCATTTTGAGAACATTTTTTGAGTAGTTTGAACTTGCTTGGAGAATGAGGGTTTCTACCTGCAGCAGCCATTGGAGAATGTCGTTCTTCTGTGAGCAACCATCTGAGCTGGTGAAATACCCAGTGAACTTGGTGATTTTGGGGGGGTCTCAATCAAAGGCTCTATTTGGATTTCAATTGGATGAATTTGGTAAAGTTTGGATCAGATTTAAGAGAATGGAGTTGCAGATTATTTTCTGATTGAAAGGGATTATTTTCAGAGGTTTTATTTGCTGCTACAATACCATGAATAGTGACTTGCTATAGTACCCCGTGAATAGTGATACGCTACAGTACCGTGAATAGTGACGTGCTACAATACATGTGAATAGAGAGGAATTGTTAGTCATAGAAGACAAAGTGTTAGCAACTTCGTTTGGAGATAAACATATGATGGTATTTGCAAATCACAATCATATCAGGTTCATTCAATTATCAGAATTTGTCTTTTCATATTGCATTTATTATCAATAAGGCCTTGGACTCTTATTCAGTAAATGGAATAATATATGGCAATAAAAGAAGTCACAGTATTGTTCAAAATTTATTCTCAATAGACTAGTTTTACTTTCAGTATGTGTTTTTGTTCAAAACCCCTGAAAACACAAAAAAAATCATAAAACCTTCAAAACAAAACAAAAAAAAAGAGTGAAGTTCAGCAGTAGAACCTGTGAAGGGTTCTTACATGGGGGCAGCTGAGTTTGTTTGCAATGCACAGTAACTATATGGGACCCACTGAAGCTCAAAGTTATGTTCATGAAGCAAGTGTTTGGGGTTGCAAGTTCCCAAGATTGAAGTGGGATCCAGGGATTTCAAGAGATAATAGAAAATGGGCTTGCATTTGTTTGGGGGCATGCAGATTTGGGAAGTGCGGACTATAATGTCCCTTTTTCTAAAAAATAAAATAATTATTATTATTAAAATAAAAAGTATTTTTAAATACTTTAAATAAAAGTAATAATATGTTTTAGTTGTCAAAAGTGAATATGTCAGCAACTCCTTTATATTTTGATTTGTAATAAATAAGGGGACTCTTCTAATTTGATATAAATCAGTCCTTAATTTAGAAAGTATATTGGAGGGAAAGGTTATAAAAAGGAGGTTCATTTCGAAGAACCATGTTATGTTTTTAAATTGAATTTTGAGTTTGAGCACGAAACGCTTGGTTTATCTCCATTGAAGACAAAAACCTTCACTGGAAACCTGAAGTTAAGGACGGAAACCCTTAACCTCATTTGGGTAGCTTCATTTTAGAGGTTACAAAGGGCAGAATTGATTAGTTTGGGATTCCTAGGGCATCATCTTGTGAAGCGCAGCAGTTGACCGGTTTCTAAGAGTAAAGCGTGGTTGTTGGAGACCCTCTTGGAGGGTGGTGAATCACTTTGAAGGCTTGTTTGAAGTCAGTGAACCATTTGGAGGCCATTCCAAGAGTGGTAACCCACCTTGGGAGGAAAATCTGCATATTATTGGTGCAGATTATTGTTATTTTGATATTTTTGTTATCAAACAATAAGCTGGTATTTATTTGTGAATTTTCAAACCTATATGTGCATGCAAAAATCAGATTTGAAGGGGTTTTGTGGGCCGTAATTATTCTAGAACTTTTGGCAATTATTTAGTTGTAAAATATTGCAATTTATGCCCTTGTTTCATATTTCTAAAATTCTAAATTTTTGTTAAGGCTTGATATAAAAGAAATTCAAAATTTTGTATGTATTGTTAGGGTTTGTCGGAAAACCCCTTTGGTTCTAATTCTGCCCTAAAAGGGACATTACAAAGTATAGGTGAATCCGATGAAGATGAATGGCATGGAACATTCGTTGAAGGAATGTCCATGTGAAGTGGAGAGCACGGCTCAACAACCCTCGAAACTGAAGAAAAGGTTGCAAATGAAGCACATGAAACCATAGAATGAATATCCACTGGTAGAGAAGAGTCATCGATGCTCTCACAAGGTGTACTCTCCCTGAAAATAGTGTAGTCCTTCGATGTGCAAATTTGTGATGGCTCTGTAAGAGCAACATCCAACACAGGAATGAAAGTAAAATCTGCAATGGGATAGCTAAGGTCTGTAGAATCACGTTCTATAGTGGTGGCTCGACAGAAGGAAGAGCACGGACCCCCCGGAATGTGTCATCACAAGAAATAGAAGCAAGAGGAGAGAGTAAAATAGTCTTTGAAGAGACAATAGGAAGAGGAGGAGAAGTGATATAGATCTTAGTAAGATCTCCGAAAAGAGATTGTCAGATGTTCCAAACAGTGCAGGCACACGTATGTTTCACATGGAAACAAAGATCCATGGAAACATGTAACAATAAGGTACCAAGAACCTTGTCACAACAATTAACCCATTTATTGTATTGAATAGGATTAGTGGGAGCAAGAATCTGTCCATGTAGGAATGAAAGACAATTCTTGTTTGTGAGCAATTGTTCCATGTAAGCATGCCAAAAAGCATAGTTGGTCTTTCCAAGAAGAACCACTAATGTAGAATCAACTCTTCTCATCAGGTGTTATCTCTCAAGTAGAGTCGACATGACTAAGAGTAGAGACACCGAGGAAGTGCACAATTGCACAGTACAAATTGCACGCTCATGAAGAGGGCGTTGGGCACAGCTGAGAATGCATCCAAATGAATAGTAAGTACAGGAATCAACACATAGCAGAAAATGAGTGCAGAAGAGCAAAAAAACACATCACCACACAGTACCCCCTCAAAACTATCAGTAGTGACCCCCCCATAATGTTGCAAACACGATGCATGCTCATATAGATGTCGGGCACAACCAACAATGCATCTTGAGTGAATGGTACGTAAGTATCAAGAAACTTGAGGGACGTCGGGCTCTATCGATAATGTATCCATAAAAGAGAAGTGAATTGTGGAACAAGTAAAGAAGCAATGAGAGAAGGAAAAGATAGTGGTTTGCTTGTGAGGGGGTTTGGTCACCTGCCAAACCGGGCCTCATCCTTTGTCTTCGACAACCGAAAGAGGTATATGACCAAGCAATCACATTTTACAATATCTCCATGTCTCCCAAATACAAAATCTTGTTTGTAATAAAAAATAATCAAAAAATCATTAAAGATATTCTTTTATAAAAAAATAATAAAAAATTGCCTCCACCTATATTAAACCCCACCACAAATAACATTGTTTAATGAAAAAACAATAAAAGGACCACGCCCCTCATTTAAAAAAGCTTTCCATTTAAAATTCCCACCTAAAAGACCATCCTATCAAAAGTTTTTTTTTTAATAAGCGATTACACAAATGTCAATGACATTGTTAGATTTTTTTTTTTTTTTAAACAACTTTGAATGGTAAAAAACTAAGTATTAACCCAAAAACATAGCTTTTTCCTTGGGTGATTTTTAGAAACCACTGATTTTTCAACAGCAAACCCATATATATTAAAAAAATTGTTTAAATAAGAATAGCAGGTGGTTTCCTTTGTGTCTAGCCTTGGAGGGAAGGTGAGAGGAACTACAAGGCAAGCAGCTAAAACAGTCTAGAGGAGGTCGTGTGCAGAGATTGAAGGTCGTACAATGGCAATTTTGAGGCGTTGAGATGTTTTAAGGTGGCAAGGGAGTAGTGGCAGTCGCTTGGAGGACTGTGAGGGAGAGCAGGCTCAGGCAGAGGTCATAGACCAGGCCGAAGACCATGCACCATATACTCCACCAACCACGTGATAATTGCGTTCAAGGCAAGTCATTGAAAGAGTTCTATGGCGGTATTAAAAGCTTTCTTCACAATGCAAAAACCCTATAACCAGCAAACAAAGAAACCCCCACCAAAGACCAAAAAAAGCCCAAGTACAGAAAAAATCGTTGAATACACAGAAAACCTCCAAAAGCACAAAATCTGTACAACTCTACAAACTAATGGAGACTAATTACAAAACTCAAAAACCCCATAAATAATCGAAAATTAGTTTTCTGATGTAAGCCATTTCCGTACAGATTTTGAAAGATGTTGAGAAAATTTGAGTAAACCCTCAAAAAAGGCCAATGAAGAACAAAAACAGCGATGCATGCAATGGAATAGACTCACCATGCATTGAAATGGCAAAAGCAGTTTTTAGCAATGCTTCGATACCATATTGGAGTCATCCACGATCTCTACCTAGCCATGATGCACGAAACCTTAGGAGTAGGTGAAAGCCATAATTGCAAAGCAAAAATCATAAATGTATTAAATGAGCTTCCAAGTTACAGATTACAAATACCATGGTGCTTCTATAGAGGAAAGATAAAACATGACCCCACAATCATATGAAAGTGGGTCTATCTTCCTCAAAGACCTAATGTGACCTAAGCAAGCTGACTAGAACAACCGTGCAAGTAAACCAAAGTGGGAAAAGCATGCATAACATACCCTTCAAGCAGTACCTTCTACAGTGCATAGGTGTACTAAATGCATTCATGCCAAACAAGAAATTATAGTTTCTAGAGTTCCATTTGAGCATCCTCTTGAACAAGAAAAATTTATACTCAAACAGTTAATTATCAAGCCTACTAAGGCTAATCCACCACAAAAGGGTAAGCAACAAGCAATCCCGTTTACTAGGCGGCCAGTACTTGAGAAACCTTTGCATCAGAGACATACAGTGGATTCCATGGAATCATCTACTCCACACCATATTCAAATATCTAAAGCACCTACACATGTTCCTATCACTGTTATTCCAAAAAAACCTCAAAGCACTCAACAAAGGGTTCTACGAACCCCTATTAATCCTATCCTGTTGTTTCTTCATAACCACAAAGTCCCATTATACATACGAAGAGCATCACAAATACTATAGTCACAGATATTGCACCTACACATGCTCCTTGGCAATACCACCAGTTTATTGCACCATGTACAAAGTGGGCGGATACCTATGAGCATCCATTGGATGAGATCATAGGGTGGTCTCTTCATATATTTCAAAAATACCAAAAATATCAAAAATCCAAATATGTTTTCGACATCTACATATTTTGTTGGCTCCTTGGCATCTATGTTGTTAGTTCCATGTTCATGGATAGCATATAAGTTACTTCTACATACACGTGTTTCACGCTTCTATTTGAGTGTGATACAGGAATACATAGATATATGATCGATGCACCTATGGATGTTGGGCCTTTCCTATTCTCACATCACCAAGAAATTAGGGGCATCTGCCTTCTTTGATCACGATACATCCAAGTTATATCATTCTATGGTCACTTCACATTATCATGTTTCAGCTAATATGTACTTACCATAGTTACCATGTTCGAAAAATTCGATTTGTTCGGAAGGGGGAAAAAGTTCGAAAGTTCGGAATTTTGAAAAAAGTTCAGTTCGGTAAGTTCGGAAGTTCGGAATTATATATATATATATATATATATATATATACATATATACATATATATATATATATGCAAAATATTTCAACCTACTAAGGAATGAACATTAATTTAAGTTTAACACTTGCAAAAACGAGAAATGCATAAGAATTTCAAACTTGAATTACATTAAAAGATAGCAAAATATTCATAGTTTAGAGCCTAAGCTCAAAATTGATATAGAACTTAAGTTTCAAACATTTGCAACATCAAACCCAGCTTCAAAATCAAAACTAGCACTAGCACTAGCACTAGCACCATAGTTCATTCATTCATTCATTACTTCAAAGACAAAATGTGCATTCAAATCTAGAATAAATCATCTCGATTGCCCACAAAATCATGAATGCCACTCCCATTATTTTTCAACTTTATCATTTACTGACACTTTCTCTCACAAGGGCTCATTGGTGCATTGAATCTCACAGAGTGCATGCCTTAAGGGGTGCACTGGGAATGGGGTGGGATCGGCTTGTGGCACTTTGTGAGAGATATTTTCATACTATTCTATCACGCATACATCCCTTCATGCAGCCTTCATACCTTCTATGATGTCTCCTTGAAATCTTGAAACCCTGAAATATGGCTAAGTTTGAAACCCTGAAACCCTGGAATCTGACTAACTCTGAAATATGATAGGATCCTCCAAAACCTAGAATTTGCATTATAGCTCCTAGCGGTCTGAAACCCCTCTCAAACATCCTGAAAGTATATAAATAAAATATAACTTAAAATATAAGTTTACATTTATAATGGACATCTAGTTTCTTTGTAAACTTAAATTTTTATTTTATTTATATACTGTTGGGTTCGGAAAAAAAAAAAGGTTATTCGGTCAAGTTCGACCGCACAAATTCGGTCCATGCCATTTGTTCGGTTCGAACCGAACATGAGCCATGTTCGGTCGAACATGGTAACTATGGTACTTACACATGCCTTTATCCATGCTTATATTTTCTACAGTGTACTTGATATGCTATGTACTTGACGTTTTTGCTAGCACATTAGATCCATGGGTTACTATGATATGTTTATGATGGTTACTTACGCTTTCATTTATGCACTTCCTTGAGTGTCATGCATTGTTATTGTCTTATTTGTTGAGCATTTGAATATGTTTCATTGTCTGTGGCCCCTGTGCCTTTGTTTGCCTCTTTGACATTTGAATGTCATTGTTTTACATTTGAATATGTCATTTCTTGCTTTGTGGTCATTTGACTAAGTCTATGTCCATTCGATTGTGCAGCATGTGAACATGCGCCTTGTTTGTGGTTTCCTTGGACCATTGATTATTGATTTATTTTTGAGTGCTCATGTGTGTGTTTGATTGCTTGTTGATCTTGTACTGTTACTATCTAGATGTTGTCATGATCTTTATCATGCATCTTAGGCCTTGATGTGATCACATTATGGTGCTTCAATAACACATTCCTTAAGTGTCTTGCATTGCTATTGTCTTGTTTGTTGAGCATTTGAATATATTCCATTGTTTGTGGTCGTCGTGACTTTATTTGCCTCTTTGACATTTGAATATGTCATTGTTTGTTGTATGTTGACATTTAAATATGTCATTTCTTGCTTTATAAACATTTGACTAAGTTATATCCATTCGATTGTGCGGCATTTGAACATGCCCCTTGTTTGTAGTATCCTTAGACCATTAATTGTTGATTTGCTTTTGAGTGCTCTTGTGTGTGCGCTTCATTGCTTGTTGAACTTGTACCGTTACTATATATATGTTGTCATGATCTTTATCATGCATCTTAGGCTTTGATATGATCACATTATGGCGCTTCAATGATACATTTACATAGACAGGTTCTCTTATATGCTACACAGTTCATTCACAATTATATGGTTATCTTATCCTATTGAGGTGAGGTATCTACCAGTTTCTATTCTTCCCTCACCTCAAAGGGGGAGCATATTAGTGGGGGCATGTCATAGAGGCATGGCTTCCACAAATTCACAGTTTCAAATTCAGTAGGGGCATGTCATAGAGGAATGGCTTCCACACATTCACAGTTTTCAGATTCAGTGGGGGCATGTTTTGGAAACATGTTCTCCACACTTACTCAACATGAAGCATACCCAGATTATAGTGAGGGCATGTTTTGGAAATATGTCCTCTACATTGGCACTTATATCAATTTTCAAGTTTCTCCATATATTGTAGAGGCATGTTATAGTAACGTGTTACCCACACTTGTTCAAATTTCTTAATAGGCCAAAACACACAGTTATATGTTTCAGATACACATTTATGACAAAATTCTATGCATTGGTACCATTGTTACACATAGTTTCAGCATGAGGCATATCTAAGGTGCATATGCTATATAATGTGTGCTTAATATAGAAAAATTCAAATCAATTTCAGATTCAAAACACTTCTACGAACTGTCATCACCCACCAAGTTGGATTTTTACGAACTTTATTGACCCAATCTACTACAGTAGTTGGTTCATTTTTTGGTATAGTTGAGGTGATTAAATCACTCAATCTTGCCAAGTTTGTAGGTTGGACTAGATTGTATCATCCAGCCTCACCATTTTTTTAGTGCGAGTTGACTTGGTTCACGCACATTCACCAAGTTATAAGTATGATTGGGTTGCACAATTGAGCTAGTCTCAACTGCCAGGGGGCAATCCATCTTTTCTCCAAAGTTGGGGGCATGTGCCCTCCTATCTCCCTCTCTCTCTCTATCTCCTTAGATATATGCACTTTCCAGATTTATATTTGTCTCAATCTCATTTTCAGTGATTCACAATGATACATCTTTCAAATGAAATTGTAAAAAGGCAAGACGGTTACATCAATACACAGGTGTCAAACCTTGCTCGCTTTCAATTTCAATCATTTCAATACTTTCAATTTTAAATTATATACACTGATTATATACTGTAACATGCTCTTGGTTGTAGGATAGTCACCAACAAAACACTCAAGTTGGACTCAAACAAAGACAAAGTGTGTTATACACACCCAATAATGCATTCATTTTTCTTTAAACTAGTAATTTCATTATTAGATTAAAAGGGAGTCAAATTTAGATGATATTTATGAAGTATATAGCTCATCAGTCATAAACACTTGGCAAAACTCAGACCTTCATTGTTCCTCTCAATTCTAGACCTTCCCCGCTTCCGCAAGTCTTGCATTTGCTCTATTGTGCCCCTTGGCCTATCTATTAGTCTAACAGTCTTATGTTGATGACTCAAGTTTTCTATCTTGCCAAAAATACTTAAGGCCTGTTTATCTTATGTCTCTGTCAGTTCTGACCCTGCACCTGTTTTCCTGCTCCTTGAACACTTGTGTCCCAGACAGACACCTACGTCGACGCAAGTGTCTTGTTCCGACGCAAGTGTCCAGTGCCTTAAAGTCATCAAATTTGCAAATAAAACGTATCCTAATGGTCAGCCTAAGTGTTTTTATGTGAGATATTCTCCAGCCCAGAGTGTTATATATGCACGATCATTCATCATTCTAAACTTACCTAGCATTCATACCAAAGAGCATTCAATCAAGCACTCAAGTGAGCAAAGCTTCCCTATTTTCTCCTATTTTCATATCAATCATAAAGACAACACATCCACGGGTGTGAAGCACCGAAAGAGCAGTCCGAGAGCTATATATGTCAAGTTACAATCTAGGTCATTATTGTACTTGTTTATCACTTATTGCATGATTCACACACAAGCCAACACGTATGAGAAAACTATATAAGTCTGAGACCCTCTTCAGAGTATTGGCTATGTACGTAGCACTCATTAACAGAGAGATTTTGGGGCAACTCGACGTTGTGAGCCCACTAAGCCATTTTTACCAAGATCACTATGAGGATGAACTAGGATTTAATCATATGACAAGGAGAGAGTCCATAACCCAAATCTAAATGCACTAGAGCAAAGGTGATGACGAACCCAGAAGCATCCAGGTCGTCGCATCCAGTTGAAACAAGTATTCCATACTACAGACATGCGTGCAATCCAGACCCTAGCGTCGACAAAATTGTCCCAAGCTGACGCAAGTGCATGCAGCTACAGAGGCACTTAATCCAAAATTTGACCACTATTCTAAAATATTCTTCACTTTGCTTCCTTCCTGTTTTAGATCCAGATCTGTATTAACATCAAAACTAGCTATCTTATTTTTTTGTCATTGTAATAACTAACATAGTCGTAATTTCTATTTTTAACATATCCCAGCATAATAAATTCAATATATGTTTTATTTGAGTTTTGCAATTAATTGCCCTGCTATAGATCTATTTATCACCCTTGCGCTTATTCATTTTTATATTCTTAACCCTATCTAACCCATATTAGGATCCATATCCAATTTAGGGTTAAATAGTGGGCAGCCAAAACCAACATCTTATGGGCAACCAATGACATCAGCTTTTGAGCAACAAAAGAAACCATTTCAGCAAGGGATTTCTTAGCAAAAAGAGTTGGCACAAAAACCAAGTAAAGATATAGAAACCAAAAATGAGCTCAAAAGAAAGAAATTGCACTTCACTTGCAAGGATCCATTAGACCCTGGTCACAAATGTCTTGGGCAAAGTCAGGTACATTACATAGAGGTGATATTAGATTATGAGTCATAGGCAAAAGAACCTGAACCAGAAATTAAAAAGTAACAGACTCTGAAAGAAGGGAAGAAAGAAGTTCAGGGGACACCCTTGCCACACTTATTTCAAGAGGCACCTATGCCGCACTTTCTAGTGTACCCAGCTATTACCCTTTTTGAGTTCATAGAGTTTGGCAAGGTCTTGAATTTATAGTGTTGATTGATAGTGGGGCAACTCACAATGTCATAGATAAGGGATTGGTAGCCAGAAGAAGTTTGAAAACGAAGGACGTTGATGGTTTCAATGTTATTGTCGTTGATGGTTTTACTATTCCTTGCACCAAGAGAATTCAGCAGTTGGTGGTTACAATTGACAAACACAGGGTGTGTGATGACATATATGTTGTGGGCATAAGAGAAACATATATGGTTTTAGGGGTGCAATGGTTACATTCCCTTGGCGAATTCACATAGAATTATCAGACTATGGCATTGAAATTCAAATCAAAAGGAAAAGAGGTAATACTCCAAGGTATTGCCAATGGCGTCCCTACAATTGTCACAACCAAAAGAATGGAGATTTCTTTCCGTAAAAGACAAGTAGCACGGGCAGCCAGATGCTTGGCTTTAAAAGGCATTTGTACCTTCTCATTGTATGGTATTTGATCTACTTTGGATCAGCATTGCATGGTGTTTGATTTTGTATTTCCGAAATTGATATTGAGTAAAGAGTGACATCAAGAGTTGAGGAATTGTGTTGGATATATCCTTCCTATTGAGAAAGTTATGGGAACCACAAGAACACCTCAAGGAAAAGTTCGCATGAATATTAGAGTAGCGTAGCATAAGCATGGTGGAGTAACTTCGAATTTGGCTATTTGTGCAAAGAATAATCAACAAGATATGAAGGAAGCAAGTGTTGATAGTATCCTATCATCAAGTGTTAGAAGGAACACACTCAAGACAATTACCAGTCTAATTTTCAGCCTTGAAGCTACTGTCATCACCATTATCAGCCACCACATTACTTCATTTGCACTCATACAAGTTGATTTATAGGGTATTTTGTTGGGTTCATTAGTAATCCAAAGTTGAGTTTGCTTTATTTAATTTTTAGTTATTCGGTGCCCGCTAGTTGGTTTTATAATCAAATTGTTTTCTGTAAGATTTATAAGCTTACCCATTGTACAAAAATAAATATATGAAATTTTACGTCGCATTCCTGAATATATTTATGTTTATTCCTCTCGTTCCTGTCATATTAGTGGTATCAGAGCAATTTGTGAA
The DNA here is from genome assembly GCA_037957365.1 of Torreya grandis. Lineage (NCBI taxonomy): Eukaryota > Viridiplantae > Streptophyta > Pinopsida > Cupressales > Taxaceae > Torreya > Torreya grandis. The sequence goes on along the minus strand of JARHVA010003546.1, from coordinate 1,507,401 downwards.
GGAGGAAACCAACATTGATTATTTCTTGCATTCATTTATCTTTCACGGCGTGAGAAGGCAATGCTAATCATTTTTTTGGTAGGCGTCAGTCAAAGACAAGGTTTTTGTATTGACAGTTTTGAATGCCAACAAAGCAATTTGATGTATACTCATGAAGCTCGTAGATCTGGCACACAGTAATCAATGCCATTGTTAGGTCTATACTTTGTTGAATTGTGGTGGGTTTGCAAATTTCAGAACACCGAATATTGTCAAAAAAAAATTTCACAGATGATATTTCCTCTAGTAAGGATTCAATCATTTCAATTTGGCACGAAGCTAATGTGAAGAAAAAGCGTGACTACTGTAAATAAGACGACAGATCCTCCAGGCTATGCACGATCCCCCAGGCTGTGCACAAAAGTACAACGGCACCATCTTTCTCAAGAGAAAACTGGGCACTTGAGTAAAGTTTTCAAAGTTTTTGAAAAACCCTAAAAGTTCTTTGCCACATTGGCGTGGGTTCCACAAAGGAAGCAGGTGAAATATTTTTTTACATGCATGAACAATTGCCAGTGAATTAATATTTTTACATACAAAATTAAAATGGTAAAAATATTTTTCATATAATATTATTTTCTCAAATCAAGAATATACGTAATATTTTCCATTTATCTTTTCAAAGTTCATGAAAGACAAGTTGGATAGGTAATTTTTACAAGACTTTTGCTAAAAGGAAGATCAGGGTTTCAAAACTAATTAAGATCATTTTGTAAAGGGAGTTATAAGTGGTGAAAATAATTCAAATTAAATTTTTGATATTGTAACGAAATGAAATTTCAAATAATGGAGAAATAAAGATGTAATAGATGTTATAAGGTGTAATTTTTTCACAAGTCCGAGGTATCTTTGTATTCGGAAACTATTTTTGAAGGTAAAGGCAAAACCTCAAAATAGTATTCCCTTGTCTTGTTTTGATTTGTTTCTTTAGTACCATGGCAAAAATCATGAGTTTGATGTCCGAAAATGGTAAACTATCACCTAAAATTTACAAAGAATGGAGTAGGAACATGGAGAATACACTCATTTTTAATGACCTATGAGAAATCACTGAGAAAGAAACTACACCACCAACTAAAACTGCAAAGTTGATTGAATATAAGAAACGCAATAAACGTGCACTTGCACTTTTGAAGTCGTCTTGTACTGAACAGGAAATCATTCATATTGAGGCAGTTAAAACCGGTGCATGGAAAGCTTGGAAAGCGTTAAAAGATCTATATGACAAACAACCTGATACAAGAAGATTGACCTTCTTATGCAACTGTTGAACAATAAACTAGCAGATAATGAAGACGTCTCTGAATATCTTTCTCGCATGAAAACATTGAAACAAGAATATTGCACAACTGGTGGTAAAATTGATGATGCTATGTTGATTTCCATCACATTGAATGGTCTTAATTCTGCATACACCAGTTTTGTTGAAATGCTACAGCTTAGTGATAAGCTTAACGGTGCCACATTTGACTCTATGTGTGAGTTATTAACTCAGCATGAGAGACAATTTGCAAGGAAGAAGAAAGACAAACCTATTGACGAGGCACATTATTCCAAAACAAGGAATCCATTGTATGAGCCCAGAAGAAGAGAGAAACATAAACACTCTCACAGGGGCACTTCTAAGCATAAGCATCATTCTGGACATAGAGATCATTTAGGGTTTTCGAAGCATAGACATCATTTTGGTTCTCCAAAGCATGAGCATCACCACAAACATTTACATGGACACAAGCACAAGCACAAGTATTCTTCCTCATGTGGTTTTTCATCCTCTAGTTCTAGTGGACGTGAGAGATTATGCTACAATTGCGGTGGCATAGGACATCTTTCTACAGCATGCCCCTCCAAAAGGAGGCCCTCTCGACATCAACAGAAGGTAGAAGCAAACATTGTTGATCACTCCATTCACTCTAGTCACTCTTTCGAATATTCTTCTGCATCTTCTTTTGATGGATGGAATGACTGTGAAGTTGCATGCTCCGCAGTTGATGATTATATATTCTGAGTTGGTGACACACCCATCTTGTGCGCGTTGCTAGGCTCAAGATTAGGATTTGATGTAGTAGCACTTTTTGGCTTGTGTACTTTGCTTTCATAGATGTAGTGATATGATCTTTGATGTGGAGCATTTCAGTGATTTGTACTTGGTTTTGTTGCACAGCTTCTCACCTCTCACCTAATAGGGGGAAAAGATATTGCATATTGATTTTTCGATCAGTTGTTGATCATGTGTGGTATGAGTCAGTATTGTGTTGTTAGCATTGTTAGTGTTGAGCAAAGGCCTACTGGAGATATTGGCAATTGTTGGGCATCAATTTGAGATATGCCATACACAATACATAGGGCAGTCACTTGTTGGACAGATTCTGTGTGAGGATCGATGTAGTTGGACAGTGCATGATCATGTTCTACTACAGTGCGGGGACGATCAGGGTGTGGATCAGTCCAAGATGCACAATGTATCAGTTGCAGTTGTAGTAGAGTCTACTTGGGTGACTCACAGTTCATTGCTTCAATCTTTTTATACCCCTTTGGATCAAGGGGGAGTTTGTTGGGTTCATTAGTAATCCAGAGTTGTTTTTTTAGTTTGTTTTATTTAATGTTTAGTTATTCAGTACCCGCTAGTTGGTTTTATAACCAACTTGTTTTCTGTAAGCTTTATAAGCTTACCCATTGTACAAAAATAAATATATGAAACTTTACATCACATTACTGAATATATTTCTGTTTATTCCTCCCATTCCTGTCATATCATTTTCTAGTCCTAGGAAGGGGTACTTTTCAGTTTGTGACTACTAATGGGGAGTTTTCAGCCCTTGCATGGCTGTCCACCACTTCTAAATTGATCACACATCTGAATTTTGCACGGGTTTTCCATCTTTGTAGCTGTTACACCATCTTTATATTGCTGGTTTTGATGATCTCAGTCATGAACAACCGCAAGTTTGCACATTTTAAGGGAGCATCAATGTTGGATGAGGTTGGTAGGAGATTTCAGCTGAAGGGAACCATCATTTCAACCATGCTAGTTCTAATTCGGATGGGATTCCAGTTGGTTTGTGGCTGCTATAGCTAGCTTTTAGCCCATACACAGTTTGATTTGCGCCATATTTTGGAAGGTAAATAACTATTCTGGATTCTTTATCACTTTGGAGAAGCCAAGTAGAACAACAAAAACACAGTGGTGAGTACGTGATAGCCATTGGCCTTGTCGGAAGTCAAAATATGGAATTGCAAATTTTCAAGGATAATTTGGGATCTAGTATTACAAAGATGATCAAATTGGGTGAGTCAAAGCAGTTGAACTTGTAATTGCTTGAGGGCAAGCAATTTTGGGAAGAGCAGACTGTCATGTCCCCTTTTCAAAATATTTAATGAGGGAAATAATTTAATAATAATTCATTTAAGTTGTCCAAGCTGCTTTATTTTATAATGCGAAAAAATGACACCTAGGTGTTATTATTATTAAAAGGGGCCAAAAAGCAATATTAATTACATGGCTAAAAAGAAAATATTTATTCAATGGCACCTTATAAACTCCCTTACTATGTACTTGACAAACTTGCTTCACTGGAGATGGCCTATCAATTTTTACATGGAGTTGGACTCTGCAAGAATAGAAATCAGCGATCGTGTCCTACACCCTTGCAACTTGGAAATTCACACTATAGGACATAGCCTTCAATACAACAACTGGCAATACACATGCCAGCATTTAAATTTTTTGAAAAAGATGCATCTAGGAATTGGGATCCTTTCAAAAGGGTGGCCAAGCATTTGGAGAGTTTACAAGAAAAAATTAGTTTGCATTATCCACACACAATTAAAAATTAGTTTGCATTATCCACACACAAGTGACCCAGATGATTTGTATTATTTTGACCTATGGAATGATTGGAAACTTATTAGGAAGTGTGAGGCAACAAACCTATATAGACCACCATCACACATGCAAAGAGGAAGCCCTGGTTCAGATAGTGCTTTGCTCAAGGAAAGGGAGGAGCCTCAAGAGTTGGACCCAATCTTTATGAAGAAATTACTACATGAATTACGCCCAGCCACACCATCAATAATGGCTCCAGTGGCCACAACACCCGTAGGTAAAAAGGTCACTCTTTACCTCTTACTATTGTCATATCTAATAGCCCTTCATTTGTGGCTTTTGGTGGTTTGCACAAGTCAATGCCTCCTAGTTTCTCAAGTGTTCAGTGCCACCAAGTATTTCATGTGTGTTTAGAGATCCTATTGAATTGTCACAAGAAGTTTGTGACTTTACATAACACAACTGTTCAGGATGTTGAGTTTGCTTCAAGTCAAGTACTTGAGGTTCCCAAGGTTGCTAGTATGGAAAACATTATTGAGCACCAAGAGGGAGTGAGTTCTCAAGGGTTCACCGTTGGCCCATCACCCCTATTGTCAATAAGCGCCCTGATATATGGTGTACTTGTGACCACATTGTCCCTGTAAGTTATAATTTCCACTCCTCCGCCTTTGGTCACTATAGGAAGTAGGAAGTATTGTAGGATCAGTTGCTCAAACATTTACTATTGCCACTATTGGAGATCAAGTTGATAACGTGTCTTAAGGTTTGTCCACCCCCATCCACTTTTTAATTGACACAATCAATGATGATAGAAAGCACTGTGACTTCATCCCCTATGTTTCTTGTTTCCCATGATTCTACTTCAATCCCAAGTTCAATTGAGTATAGTTCTACAGGGTTCGTTGTTTCCATTTCACCTTCATTGGAGTCTATCATGGTCACTCCATCATCCCTATACACATCCATTGCCAGCATTATTCCATCCACTCCATATATTGTTTCAAATCCCACTGTGGTCACTCCCACCCCTTTGGTAACCCAAAGATTATACACATTTGCTCCAAGAGTCACTCTGGTCCCTCAAATTGAAAGAGGAAAGTCTCAGAGGAACTGAATACAAAGTAGGCAGCTGGTCAAAGCTCAATGAGCTAGTATGATTATAAATGAACAACCAGAGGTCAGGATGAAATTTGAGAAACTTATTGGGAAATTGAAGACAATTACTACTAGAAGAATATCAAAGGATGGCTCTCCCACAATCTATAAGACAAAGGACGGCTTGTTTTCACTCATCAAGAAGAGGAATAAGCCTAGTAAAAATGTTGTGAAAGCCACAGGGTATTCTAGTAGAGAAGAAGAATATGAAGACGACCTTTAATCTATTGTTAAGTCCACAAATAGAACGACTGAAATAGTCGTTCATGGAATGAAAAAGAAAATGAAATGTTTCGAGACTTAGATGAAGGTCAAAGTGCCAGAAGATATCATAAAGGATGTTAAGGCTGCCTTTGATTTACTTTTCAAGTCAGTTGTGGAAGTACGGGAGTCTAAGTTGAAGAGTGACTAGTCACAACAAAATATTCAAAATTATTTTCTGGAGATCCCCGAGATGGAGAAGAAATTGGTTGTCATTACCAAAGTTGTTAAAACAGGGTTTGCTTCCTAGTATCCCAATCATGCAAGTGTTTGATATTAATTTGTGTGAGAATTTTATTGCGCAGACCAAGACAGTATTTTGGGAATTGCCACACCTTACCGCTACAATCTTACGATTGAATATGTTCTTGGGAAAATTTCTCTCTTTGCAAATGCAAACATGCCACATCTGTATAGGGAAGATAGCAATTTGGTATTTCTTGATGAGTTGACTGGGATGCTAGCTAACTTTGATTGTTGCATTCAAAGGAGAGGTGGCCACAGCGAATAGAAAGAGTAGTTAGCAAATCTTCAATTTTGTAACAGATGCTATCAAGAGAGTCGAGAAAGCAAATGCTGTCAGATAATTTCTCAGTTCTCAGAAGTCCTTTATTGAATATTGCACAAGTGATCACCCATATTGAGCTTCAGTTGAAGCAGCCAATTATAGATGTATCATGAGTAGACGAAGATTATGATCTTTGCATGCAGACTCTAAAGAGGAAGCAAACAGTAGATTGAAATTTAACTTTGGGCATTCTAGTATTCTAGGAACACTGAGTTCCAAGCAAGTGATAAGTCCAAGGGACTTGGTAGTGGAAGTTTTGCATCGGTTGTCTCAAGTGGTATGATACTTTGGTAGTAAAACAGTGGTTAAGTTTAAGTTTGTTAGTTTGGATTCAAGTAGCAGTTTAGAGACATGCAAGTACTATGAAGATGTGGTTGTGTCCCATCTCTTTTATTATAAATATTGTGCATTAAACCATTTTCAATTAGAATTGAAGACGGAGAAGTTGACAATTCGATTAAATTTTCAGGCTTAAAGATATGAAACTGTGGATTAACTGAGAGTTTGGTTTTTCTTTTCTCAATTAGATTAATGCCTCGTGTTTTCTTAGCTTTAAGTTTTCACTCATTGGATGTATACGCTGTTTTTAGGTATTGGTTACATTGAGTTTATGCTATTCTAACCACTTTGTTGGCAGACTGTGACCATTATTAAGTCTTTGTAGATGAATGGACTTTGTTATCTTCTACAAAATATTGACTTGTCAAGTTATACTTGTGGAATTTACTTGGTGTTACTGAATTCTTAGACTCTAGTTCTATATTTATTTGAGTTCAAGCAAATAGTGGGTTTGATAAAATATAGTTTATTTCACAATAGTTCTTATTTTGTGTTTGCTTTAGCAAAGAATAGATAGGTGAAATTTTGATTCTCTTTTCAGTCCTACCTTACCCTTTCTTTTGATGTCTATTTATGAGGTTAAAAGCAATGTATATTAGATTAGCATCATTGTGAATATCCATACGAATCTGTTTGTTAGTGGGTGTTAGTTACACACGTAAGTGAACATTGGTGGAACCGCCTCCCTTGAAAGGTTTTAAGTCACATGCTACCAATTCTATTCCACTAAAGGAATTCTTTTGAAATCCACAACCTACAACTCGTGCCCTAGGTCAGATACCAGTGATCCTAAAACAAGAGGGTGTATACCTGTCATCATTGTATCCTGTGTAACAAACTTGCATCAACAAAATGGCTTAAGTTTCAAGCAAGATAATGTTTGGAAATACATGTGTTTGGATAAATGCAAAACGTAGCATAAAGATCCAGGGTATTATGTTTACATTTTCCAAGGTACACTAACTCCTCTCCCTAAAGCTTGGTAGATGCATCAATAATGCATATGCGAAACAAGCATGTGGCCTCAAATCCAACAAGACTTCAATCAGACCTTCATGTTTGGGGATGAAAAATCTATGGTGCATCAAGCTCTCAAGAAGATGAAGATAATCTTGTGCTATGGAGGATTGATCGAAGTGACTATCACAAATAACGAAGAGCCCAGAGCTGAAAGCAACACTAGCGTCCATGAAAATGTGGAGAAATGTCGTTGTGCTTGTGAGCAAAAAGTTTTTATCTTCAAATCTTGTAGTCGAATCTGTATACACAATATTTTCAACTTTTATTGATTACTGACACTTTTTATCTTGTAGGAACCCATCGAGTCTCAATCTCTCTGAGTGCATGCATTAATGGGTGCACCGGGAATGGGGTGGGCAGACCATTGGTGCTTCATAAAATTGTTGTCTCTTTTGCCACTTGCCTTCTACACACTCATCTCCAAAAACCATTTACCCTAAGCTTATTCTTCTCAGTTGTACCCATTCCAGTCTTTTGCCATGCTTTATCCTCCTTTTCTTGCCTTAATTCCCTTTCGGACAGTCAGTTGTACTAGGTCGAATGGGTCGACCCTGTACAATCTAGGGGAATTTTTTCACTCTTTGAGTTTGTTAGCCCTTCGGCCGACCTAGCTCAAACCTAGTGAATTGTCCCTGAAAACATACAAGGTCAACTGGGTCGACCCTATACAGCGGACATTTCTGGGAGGATTTAGGGCAAGATCTGCCTATATATAAAATTTCATATCCAACAATTTGTAAGAAGAGAAGCGAAGAATAAGTGTGAACAAACATCTGCTTATTGACTATTCTACTTAAGGAATAAAGTTTAGGGTTCCATACTTTCTTTGGAGATACGGATCTTGTCTTGTGGAGAAGTCTTTTGGATGCATAGATAGGTTGTGTAGCCTACAGCTGATTTATCTTTGTTATCCTTACATATCACAACAATCTCTTGTGAAGCACCTTGGCCAAGAGAGAGATTGAGGCTTGGCGGGTTCGTCTTCAAAGGTAATTATTCCTAACTTTATTTCTCCTTTGTAAGAGTAGATAGATAATACAGTTGTGCTTCTCTCCCATGCATTAAGATTCCATATACATTGATGTGAGTATATGTCTTTTATGCATGTTTGTTTTAGTTTGTTTTGTTTCTAACCCCCACTTTTTACCACAAGCTTTGGTGTGCACTAGATTATATTTACTTTCTTGTTTATTAGAATAGAGTGAACATTAAACCTGTGACTCTTTTAAGGTTGTTGCGTGATTGTGTTAGACTGTCTAGGCTTTGAAACCCTTCCTAGCATGGTGTATTGTGACAAGTGATCCCCTAATCGAGTTTAACGGATCCCCATATTGGTCATGCTCCCACTTAACAAATGTATCCCCAATCGGAAGTGTAATTATGCTCTATCTTCTCTGAGCCAAGATTGATTTATAGACATGATGCATTTCTGATTGCATACATTCTGATGAACCCGACGTGAACTAACCCTTGCAGGATTTGTTCATTTTATTTCATTTCTTTTATTCTTTCATCATTATTTTGATCATATATTTGCCATATTGGATCGACTCTTTCGACCCAATATCTAACTTCTATGCGCAGGCTTCCAACCCAAACTACTGGATCGACCCTGTCGACACAGTACAAGTTTTTCAGCGTTTCAGACATCCAATTCAGACTACTAGGTCGACCCAGTCGACCTAGTACATTTTCAGGCACTTAGCAACAAGTTTTTGTAAACTTTGATCGACTCTGTCGACCCAATTAGCAAAATTTGCAAGCGTATATCAAGGTTCTTGAATAGCAATCTTCATGTTCTGCATCTCTGATCCACCAAGGTTCCTTTCTATCTCTCTGTCTCTTTCTTTACAGTCATTCCTTTTATAGTTTGCAGTCTTCAAAAATGCCCTTGCATAGTCAATTGTATTAACTTTGCCGACCTAGTTCTGTATTCTATGTGCTGTCTGGATAACTAGGTCGACTCTGTCGACCCTGTTCATTTTCAGGCCTTGCTTCCACAGTACAAGTTCGACCCTGTCGACCCTGTTCTGTATTTTGTGCATACACTATTGACCATATCAACATTGTACCTTGTTTAAAAGCTGGAATTAACCTTATATGCTAGTAATTAATTCACACTTTCTTTTCTTGTTGCTTGCATGCTTAGAATAGATCACATAGCTTAATTAGGTAGCTTTCAATTAATCATTTAGTTCACTATTTTTTATTTTATGCTCACACAACCAAATCACAAAATCTAAGCAAGCATTTTAATAATTGTCTACCCAAGGTCAACCTACTTGGATTTCATCACCAAGAGAGAAGCCGACTTGATATTATGGTCAAAAATAAAGTGTGATTAATGGTATATTCTGGCTAAGCACTCGACACCCTTATCACTGTGGTGTGTGAAGTGAGGGGGTAGGCCCCAATACCAAACCTGTATCATTGCCACTACAGTGTCTTTCAGCCCAAACTTTCTGAAACCATCCTTAGATTGTCATTCTAGTTCCTTGCATATAGCCAACTCCCCATCACATTTAAAATCATAACTTAATAATCTAATAAACATTTAGGTTGACCAATTAGTTAGCTATTCACTTTGCAAGTTGATTGCTTGCTCTTTGCTCAATTGTATTTTGTATAGCAAAAACTTGCATTAGCCAGTGTTGGTGCAAGGTTTTTTGTTGTGTGCTTCAATTGCATTGGCCAGTGTTAATCCAATTGACTGTTTGTTTCCTTTCAGCGATTTCTTTTCAAATTACTTGCAAAAGTTATCTTGCTTCAATTCACAAATTTGTTATAGGCTTCTTAAATTTCCCTCTATTGTACTGGGTCGACCCAGTCGACCTTGTACCTTTTTCTGAGCTCTGTTCACTGTATTGGATCGACACAGTCGACCTTGTACAGTTTGCAGACCATGTTTCCTCTTTTCCCAACCTCTGTTGTACTGGGTTGACCCAATCAACCTTATACAATTTGCAGGCCCTGTTTCCTGTGTTGGATCGACTCAGTCGACCCTGTACAAATTCTTGTCTTTTTCTATTTCCTTATGTGGTTATATAGTCTTATCTCATCATGAAGACATCTGTTCAGTTTTATTTTAGTCAAGAACATTGAATAATTAAATATTTAGATAATAACCTCACTTATTTCATTACTTCAGATGAAACTATCCAATTTCTTCCTTCCTCTTCTAAACCAAAACCAATCACTACACAATGTAATGTAGTTGAGGTCATTTGTCCTAATCCTCTTCCCAATATCAATTTTGAGAATCCTCCACCAACTAATCCCTCTCCTATCAACACTTATACTCTTACAACCAATGTTCATAATCCTCTTGTTACACCCATAACAAGATCACCAAGTCTTATCAATTCTCAAAGTAACATGGTTAAAACCACTCAAATTGATAATCTAGATGGTTCCCAATTATTCAAAAACCTTGATGATAATACTATTTACACTCCTCATAAGAATGGTGGCTTTACCAAGCTTCCTTCTTCTTCTACCACACTTAAGACAACTAACACTAATGTTGAGAATCCTCCACCTACAAAGAATCCTCCTCCCACCAACACTAATAATCCTCTTTCTACCAACACTAATACCCCACCTTCAAACCCACCTATTGATACAACTCAACTTCTTGCACAAGTCATACAAAAAATGAACATCATCCAAACAACTAACACCTCTCAAGTGATGAACATGCAACATTTATGCAACATGATTAGTCAACCACCTCAAGTCATCATGTCTCAACCAAACCAAAATTTTGTCCCTCCTCCTCTTAGAGATGTTAATGGGAATATTATCCCTCAACCTTCAATGAATAACAAAATACTTCAACATCTTCAAAATGAACATTTAGCCCCATTCATTGCACACATAGATATTGGAAACATTTCTCCAACTATCACATATAATGGGACTAAGGACCCTACTATCTTCCTTAAATCTTTTGGTAATCTCTATAAGGATTGAGTCAAATTGAACACTTTTGCTACCACCAAGCTCTTAGCCAAAACCTTTGTTGGTGATGCAATTGAATGGTATAACCAACTTCCTAGACATTCCATCTCACAACTAGAAGATTTAGTCAATGTTTTAATGAAGGAATTCCAGCATGATGACCTTCTTAAAAATTACCTTAACTATTTCATCAACGCCAAGCAACTTCCTAATGAATCTGCTCACACTTTCATCAAACGATGGAAGTTTGTCACTCATAAAGTGGACCATAACATGAATGATGATACTCTTTGAAAACTATTTGTCATAGCTCTTAACGCTCCCCTTCAATACAAAGTTTGAATCTTTTCTCCTAAAACTTTAGAAGACGCCTTAGACCAAGCAAAAAGGCAAGACTTTCTTATGACTCAATTTGAACCACCTCAAACAACTACTAAACCACATTTTCAATCATTTTCTCATAATATTGATTCATCAAAGCCTCCCCAACCTCAAAATGGAGCATCCAATTCAACCAATTTTAACCCAACCAACCCTCCCTTGAGTCTAGAACAACTTAAGAAGAAACTGCCATCCTCTAAACCCATGAGCTTTGATCCTTCCAAACCTCCTCCAAAATGGTACAATCCTGATAAGTTTTGTTGGTGGCATGCTGCTATAGGTCATTTTCATGAGTCTTGTCGTGATCTTCACCGTTTTTTACTTTCTTCCTTGCTTGGTCCACATTTCAATCTTGATACTCTCACAAAACAATGTTATCAAGAATATCTTTAAGCTTCTCAAATTCAATCTCAAGAACCACAATCACATCAAAATCAACTACCTAGTGATCAATAACAATTATCTCATGCCTACACGTCATCTACTAATTTTTTTCAAACCACAATTGATCTTTCTTCCTACACCAATAAAGAAATGATAGCTAACATGAACAATTTTAAACATATTGTTGCATCCATTGAACCTCAATCTCTTAGGTCCCATGAACCACAAGAGCACCTAGTTCACATGCCTACTCCAAAGCACATCATACATGGTCCTCCTTTATATCCTCATACCTCTCCTACAAATCCTATGTCACATTCAACATCCCTAAAATCTAATAAACCAACCCATTTACCTATTTCCAAATGCACCTACCAAACCAATGCAAATCATTTTAATAGTTCAATATTACCTTACTCCAACTCACATGTTGGGGCATCTTGCAATGTCCATCCACATGTCCCTTCAGAGTTTGGGGCATCTTGCGATGCCCATCCCTACATCCAATGACCCTTTGGGGCATCTTGCAATGCCCACTCTTATTCTACAATGCATAATAACAAACGAATCCAGTTTTAAGAAACCTTTTGAGACTCAAAGACTTGTATTTCACATGCTCATCTTTGATACAAACATTAGTATAGATTTTACTTGTTATTTTTGTCTCATGTTTCTTTGTTTTTGTGCGTTTTACTTCTTTTAGTTTCTATCATCATTGTTTCCCTTTATATTCTTTGGTTTTCTTACACATTACATTTGGCATTTATTTTCATTTTGGCCCTTATATATCTCTTTTATTTTTGTCTTTTTTATGTCATTCTTTGTCTTAGTAGCTTCATGATTATTTCTTCCCTTTTTAGCATTCCCTTTTGGCATCCTCGTGGGTTTCTCTTTTACGAAGTTGCAATGAAAGACCGTAGATAGGACCCAACCCTTCTCATAAATTACCATTTTTCCATCTTTTTACATCCTTGTTCTCAAACTTTAGCTTTTGCTTCTTTTGATAGATGAAATTTTTACAACAATCTATGTTAGCATGTTTTCCTCAATTTCCCTCATTCTTATGATAAGGAATCACACTTTACTATCATTGTATCCCTTTTTGCCCTTGGTCACATTTTTTTGCAATTTGAAGCAATTTAAATTGTTTTATGTGTCATTCCTCTTGATTTCTCCTTTCCTTTCACTCCACATTGGATAAAACAAGGTCGAAGTCAAAATAACACTTTTATTTGACATAGATTTACGAGACTCTTAGACCCCGTGCTCTTTAAAGTTCTCTATCTTAGCAACCAAGTCCCAAGTATTCAAATGAAAGTCATCTTTAGCACCCATGTTTGGTTTTCCAAATCCGTATGGAGGAATAAAAAAGCCATCAAGAAAGTTAAAATAAAAATCATTTGAAACAAAAGGCAATGATATACAAAAGGCAGCATACAAATTTCAAAAGTCAAATTCACAGCAAAAGACATGATTACAAGCACATTTCCTATCTCTAATCGAAGCTCAAACTCCACAGTTGGCCTCACAATAGAGCTGAGGTCCATTAGGGTGCGATAGGCCAGTAGATTGGAATAGGGGAATTCAACAAACTCTAGCTACCTACTTTCTCACACAAGTACCCAATCTTCGCAGTAGATCGATAGCTCTTTAAGAGGTCCTGCGGAATGGGGAACACGTTGTGGAAAGGTAGGTCCATTTTACTTTTCATGCATATAGCCTTCATGAGATGATCTACATACTACATTTTTTGACCTAAGACTTGTGTAGCTAAGATAAGTTCTTCAGTCCTTAAGGTCGAAAGTCCTCTTGTTTTGACAAACCTAATTTGAGTGTCTCGACTTCAATAAAGAGTTCCTTTACCTTGGTTTTTCCTTCATTCTCCCCTCCACCCATTTCATTTCCCCTCTTGACAGGCAAATTGTGATTTCATATATGTTTTCCCTCTTCTTCACCTCGTAAAACATGTTAGCACTATTTTGTTTCAGTTTTTAGCTATCCTTAAAGCGAAACAACATGTTTGAGCAACTATGAATTACACACACCATTTATTTCCACACCATCTTATTGTCATACTAGTCATGTCATTAGGTGGTTGTGCTTTCTTATATTGTATCTTAGAACAAGCACTAAGTTTGAGTTTTCATCATTTAGAGCTTTTGATTTTCATTTCTCCATCATGTTCTTATTTGATTTTTTGTGGACTTCCCTTATCTCACATATGATATTTGTCATTATTATATGTTTCTCTTTATGTATGCCTTCATATTTGTCTCACATCTTCAATTACATTTCATTTTCAGTCTTTTATGTTTTTTTTTTTGCCTATCTTACATGAGCTTACTTTTCAATTGCTTACATATTTTTGTTAGATTTGTCTTGCATTAATATTTCATTTGTCATTCATGTTTTACATACTTCCCAACATGATTTAGTATGTTCTACATTCCTTTTTGTCATTTATGTTTTACATGCTTTCCAATGTGATTTACTGTATTTGTCATTCATTTGCCATCATATGTCACTCGTTTGCCTTCATTTTGTCATTCATTTGCCTTCAATATGCTAGACTTGCCTTCCCAATCCACATTTGTCAATTTTCCTAAAATCTGTCTCTACTATCTACTATATGCTTATTTTTCAAAAATTTTGATTTTTAGCTATTTTTTGCACTGACTTCTATAGGTTTGCCTAATGTTCTTCATATTGAACACTTTCACATCTTTTGCAGTCTACTTCTTTATCTACAGCATTAAGGTAAGTAAAGGTATGTGTTTTTCAATTTTGTCATTTCATTTATCTTATTTACTACTTACTACACTTTACTTAACATCAGCATTGTGTGTTAGCATGTTCTCTTTCCCGAAGCAACATCCCGTGTTGCACTCACGTGACACGTGATGAGCTTCAAGTGGGGCATATATATACACATAATATTTGAACTGTTATTGATTACTGACACTTTGTATCTTGCAGGAACCTATCGAGTCGCAATCTCTCTAAGTGCATACTTTAAGGGGTGCGCCGGAAAAGGGGTGAACAGACCATTAGTGCTTCGTAAGATTGTTGTCCCTTTTGCCACTTGCCATCTACACACTCATCTCCCAAAACCGTTTACCCTAAGGTTATTCTTCTCAGTTGTACCCATTCTAGTCTTTTGCCATGCTTTATCCTCCTTTTCTTGCCTTAATTCCCTTTTGGACAGTCAGCTATACTAGGTCAACTAGGTCGACCCTGTACATTCTAGGGGTATTTTTTCACTCTGAGTTTGTTATCCCTTTGACCGACCTAGCTCAAACCTAGTGAATTGTTCCCGGAAACATACAAGGTCGACTGGGTCGACCCTATACAGCCGACGTTTTCAAGAGGATTTAGGGCAAGATCCGCCTATATATATATAATTTCATGTCCAACCATTTGTAAGAAGTGAAGCGAAGAAGAATAAGTGTAAACAAACATCTACTTATTGACCATTCTACTTGAGAAATAAAGCTTAGGGTTTCATACTTTCTTTGGAGATACGGATCTTGTCTTGTGGAGGAGTATTTTGAATGCACAGATAGGTTGTGTAGCCTAGAGCTGATTTATCTTTGTTATCCTCACATACCACAACAATCTCTTGCGAAGCACCTTGACCAAAGGAGAGATAGAAGCTCGGCAGGTTCGTCTTCAAAGGTATAAGTATTCCTAACTTTATTTCTCCTTTGTAAAAGTAAATAGATAATGCAATTGTGCTTCTCTCCCATGCATTAGGATTTTGTATACATTGACGTAAGTATATGTCTTCTATGCATGTTTAGTTTAGTTTGTTTTGTTTCTAACCCCCACTTTATACCACAAGCTTTGGTGTGCTCTAGATTAGATTCACTTTCTTGTTTATTAGAATAAAGTGAACATTAAACCTAGGACTTTTTTAGGGTTGTTGCGTGATTGTGTTAGACTGTAGGCTTTGGAACCCTTCCTAGCATGGTGTATTGTGACAAGTGATCCCCTAATCGGGTCTTGCAGATCCCCATATTGGTCATGCCCCCACTTAACAAATGTATCTCCAATCGGAAGTGTAGGTATGCTCTATCTTCTCCGAACCAGGATTGATTTATAGACATGATGCATTTCTGATTGTATACAGAATCTGCAATAACGCAAGCAACTCAAGAACCACAAAAAACAAAGACATGGACCTCAAAGGGATGTTTGAACCTATGAGAAGTGTCCAGCTGCCAGAGAAGGAAGACGCAGCCAGAATGGAAGAGAAGCTGCAAAATTTGAATATATAGGACTAAGGAATAACCAAGTTAGAGGGATGTTGTGGACCCTAGGAAAGCAGAGGGTAGCAAGATATATACATAACCCCTGCGAAAAAGGTATGAAAACATTGGCACTGAGGAAGTTCCCAAAATCGCATAAATGTGCGATGATTAGACTCAATAATTGATTTCAGAGGCAAAACAGTTGTTGTTAGACTAAGAAGATGTGTTTCCCAAAAAATTCAGTAAAGTCAAGGGGGAAGACCCATCTTTAGGAGAGATGTGCATTAATCTCAAGGAGAGGGCAAGGCCAATCAAGAAGAGGCCATACAGGGTGAATCCAAACATGAAGTTGAAGGTCAAAATAGAGATTGATCTCATGGTTGAAGCAGGGATATCTATCCAATGGAAAAATCAAACTGGGTAAGTCCAATGGTGGTTCAACCAAAGAAAACAAGGGAAACCAAGGTGTGTGTTGACTACTAAGCATTAAATGATGCTTGTGTAAATGATCGTTTTCTAACAACGATCACTGCTGAGGTGCTAAAGGTTGTCGTAGGGCATGAGGTCTACTCATTCACGAATGTGTTTAATGCATATCATCAAATTTCCATTGTAAAGGAAGACCAATCCAAAACAACTTTCACAACCGAATGGGGTTCAATAGCATACACAGTAATGTCATTCGGCTTAAAGAACGCATCAACAGAATTCTCTAGAGCACTAGTCACTGCATTCGAGGATTTCATTCACGACTTCCTTGAAGTATTCTTGGATGATTGGGAAAACTTTAATCTCTTCTAAGAACACCTATCAAAGTTGCGACTTATGTTGAAGACATGTAGAGCCTTGCAAATCACACTTAATTTGAATGAGTGCTCGTTTTTCACATTGTTTGGAGTACTTCTAGGACATGTGTGTAGTGATGGGATTCTGCTGGATGAATCTAAGATTGCAGTTATCATTGGATTTAAACCACCCACTAGTCCGTCAGATGATGTCAAACCCTAGCCAAAGAAAGAATTTTGATTTTTAGAACAACCAACCCTAACTGATTTAATATGCCAAAAAATAGCATAAAATATGCTAATACAAATGCAATACTTGGGCAGCTCAAACTTGTCAAAATAGCCCTTCAAAGGGTGAAGTGCAGCTTCAAACCCTAGGCACTCCCCTTTAGAAAATTATCAGATTTATTCGTTGCTGTTATAAACAATTTCAGAATGTTGTACTTGATCCAAATTGACATAAAATGTTATTCAAACATTCACAAAATATTATATAAAAATGCCGCCAATGTTTGGGTCCAAATGACATTACACAATATGTCAAAAATTAGGAATTAATTCAGAAATATTCCTATAAAATTCAGAATCATGTATGGGCATGAAAAAGCCCACAAACCCTACCGAACAACCTCCAAACCACTTCGCCACATGCTGGAAAAATATATAAAATGTTGCAGAATATTCTAGGACAAGAAATGGCCCTCAAAACATGTCAAAACCCTTTCAATTCAAATCCCCCAAGTGCAGAAATAATATAATAAAATCAGAATATTATTTAGGGCACAAAATCACCCCAAAATAGTGCAAATCAATCATCAACCAAGTCGCCAACCTTCTCAAGTAGTTTGCTGCCCTAGAGAGAGCTTTCCCACTAAAACTCTGAGTATTAAGCACAAATACAGCGCTTGGATAGAGCTTCCCTAGTATAAAGATGGAAGTTTTCGTCCCCAACTCCTTAGTGTACTTGAAGGATGTCATCCTTAAGTCACTAATTCAAGCTTGACATACTTGAGCATAAAATTCAATATCAAATTTAGCATCCTCGGTAAATGATCCTTCACTTCCTTTTTATACACTTCCTCAAAGGTGGCTTCCAAGTTGGATGGAAGGATTTAATTCAAATTTCTAAAAAGAGTAAGTCTTATAATTTCAACTTAAGTCCTTGGGTTCCCATGACCCTCAAAAATAACACAACTTAAGTGAAAATTAGAATAATAAAGTGCTTTTTACAATTAGTCTTAGAAACCAAGGTGTTCCTTTTTTTTTTTCTCTTTTCCCTTAGCCTTTGGGAAACAAGTGAGGCTGGGGTCTTCAATCGCGTCATGTCCAAAAGGGGGACATGACAATCCTCCCCACCCAAAATTACTTGTCCTCAAGAAATCATAGTAACCAAGGGGCTGTCCCCACCATGGGCCTCATGCAACATTTGCACCTGTATTGATCTTACCACTTCGGAATTTTTTGAGGATAAAAAATCAGACTTTGTACATATGTTTCCAGAATTTAGTGGGCCCTATACTGTACCTTTTTTTTTTTTTTTGAAAGTATGACACCTTTGGATTTTGAAAAAAACAACTCATAATTTTTTTGAGTATGAATTTGGCCTACCTTTTATCAAAAGTTCAGTCCTTCCTTTCTTTTCTACAAACTGATTTTCCACCTCCTTGAACTCTTGACTCAAATTATTATTTCCAACATTCATTGGGCTCAATAAACAAAAAAACAAATGGTGTTTTTCATACGTTGAGGGCTGTTCCAGCTTAGGAAAGACATGTTTTTTTGCTACCCTTATCTATTTCTCCTTGGAAAAAACTCTTTACATAGCTTTTGATGTCACCTCCAATGGAATCTTATCATTCAAACCATGTAAGACCACTTTTTTTCCATTCTTTTCAAATTTAAGCTCCATGGTTTGGTAATTCTTAGTGTACTCCCTAAGTGAGTGCAATCATTGGATGCCTAGCCAATGCCAACCACATAAAAAACATCTTCTATGGAGTGTGCCTCTAACATGATGTTAAGCTTGGGAACCTTAGTGGTGCAAGGGATGGTGAAGCCATCTGCAATAATAACACAAAAACCCTTGAATTCAATGGGTTGAAGCCCGCATGCAACAATCAAACTTTTATCATTATAAAATTGTGGGTGGCCCCACTATCAATTAGAATTGTGACATCCATACATTTCAATTTTCCCTTCACACAAAAAGGTTAAGAGTCTAGGAGTCCCCAATAATGAAGCAAAGGTGCCACTCATGTCCTCTTCTCCAAAGATCTTCAAATGCTCTTCCTCATAGGTGGCTGCTCCTTCCTCTTCTTCCTCTTCTTCTTCATCCGAATGCACCTCAATGTAGTGCACTTGTCTCTTTCTACGACAATAATGACCCGGTATCCAAGGGTCTCTACAATCAAAACAAAGTTTCTTCCTTCTTAGCTCATTCCTTGTTTCATTGCTCTCTCTTGGCAGCTCTCTTTGCTGCCCCAAACCTTGTTGGTTTGTCTTACCAAACTGTCCCAAACATTGCTGGTTTGGCCTATCATATTCCTCCTTTTGAGCTGGTCTATGTGGCCCAAAAGTGCTGCCCCCATTTATTGTCATTTGGCTGTCCAAAAGGTCTAAAAGAGTTATCTTTTTGTAAAATAAAAGGTAGAATTTTACCTTGGGCTGCTGAAGACTCAAGATCAAAGGCCTTTTGAATGGCTCCTTGAAGAGACGATGGGTCAAAAGCCTTGACCAAACCCCTAATAGAATCAGCCAAACCCTCCATGAATAAAACCACCAATCTTCTTTCCGAAACATCTGTTACCATCAGTAAAAACCTTTGAAATTCAGTCACATACTCCTTTACTATACCCTTTTGTTTCAATTGAGCCAACTCTCTAAAGTGTAGTTATGGATCGGCCCTATCAAACCTCTCAATGATATTTTTACTAAATTCTTCATAGGATTAAATAAGTTGATGTCTTTGAGTGACCAATCCATGATACCACCATTCATAGACAGCCCCTTCCAAATGCGAATTAGCAAAATGAATAGCCTCCTTTTCCATCATAGACCTAAGTGAAAAGTAGGTGTCTACCATTTGAATCCAAGCCCTAGCTGAACTCTTGGGGGAACCATCAAAATTGGAAAGAGAAAGCTTTCCTAATGCATGGTGAAGTCCTTCTTGGCTGCCCTTGTGCCTTTGGCCAGCCCTATTGCCACCTAGTTGTCCATACTTCTATGATGTGAAAACTGAAAAATCTATTTGATCCCTAAAAGGAACTGGATATGTCATGTACTCATCATAGTCCTTCAATAAACTCTCTCTCAATGTGGGTTGCTCTTCCCTTTCTGGAATGGCAACCTCTTACAAAAAAGTGCGTTGGCTAGGCCTACGTGTAGCTCCTCAATTCCCTTTAGATGGTTGATCCGTGAGGATGTGACTCCCAGAAGCACTAGCATCCCCATTAGATAGATTGTCTGTTGAGATGTCATTGATGTCAAAGGGTTTGCCATTCAATAAAGAATATGGTCATTGATGTCAAAGAATTTCTGTGACCAGCTACAGACTCTATCAAGCATGCTACGGACTGTATCAGGGATGCTACCGACTACATCAGGTTTGCTACGGACTGCTACGGATTTGCTACGGATTGAATCAGGGTTATTACGGACTGCATCAGGTTTGCTACGGATTGCTACAGATTTGCTACAAATTGAATCAGGTTTACTACAGACTACATCAGGTTTGCTATAGATTACATCAGAGTTGTTACGGACTACATCAAGGGTGCTATGGACTACAACAAATTGCATCAAGACTACTATAGACTTCATCATGCCAACACTAAATGTATTCTAAAGATTACTTGGTCTATGCAAACTTCGTTTCACTCAGTCCGACCTATATGAGTGAGTTTTTATATAAGATAATGTGAATTATGTTTTCAAAAGAGAATAAATCATTACACAGCTGACTATAGATGGCCAACTTTCCAGAGATTGTTGATCAATGTCTTGTATATAAGTAAGATCAAATTGTCTTGTTGTATGAAGATAGAGGATTATTATTCGCTAAGGAGTAGATCAGAGGTCTATTGAGAAACGGATGGTCAGAGGATGATTAGTTAAATTCACTAAAGAGCAACGCAGAGGTCTGTTGAGGAACAGAGGGCCAAAGGGGCATGTATATGAAATCATCAAATGATTCAGAGTATACAGAATCAGCTAAAAGAGATGAGCAAAGAAGGCAGAGAGGACAGAGTCTTTTAGAGAATGGAGAAAAAGAGCCTAATAAATCTGAGATTGATAAGCAAAGAAAGCAAAATGGAACCATCATTTGATGATAGAAGCAACTGAAAAACGTGGATGATCTAAAGCCGTTGAATTGGTGCTTGTGAAAGGGGGTTGAAGCCTCGTATAGATTGATGTCTACAAATCAAGGAGTTGGTGCTTCTTAGCAAGTGGGTGTTTGTTGAATCTTTTTGTCAAGTTGGTGCTTGACTATTTGGGGTTGGTGCCTCAAGCTAAGTTGGTGCTCAACAATCTTGTTGACTCATTGCATATCTGATTTAGGACATGTAGTCCATGCAATGATCACTATGGGTTTACTTCCCTTTAAGGGTTTCCCACATATATCATGTGTTACGTCTCTATGTTCCTTGTTGTGGTTTGATTGCTCTATGGATTCTGTATTGATGTTTGATTAATGAACTAAAGAATTAGAAGAAAGTTTTAAGAGCTCAATGATTCACCCACCCCTCTCAGTGGTTGTGCTTCTAACAATTGGTATCAAAGCAGGGCCTTCAAGGTCAGGCTTGACAGTTGGAAGGTAGACCCTAAGAAGCATGATGTCTAGTTATCAAGTACAATAAGGGTTTTTAACAAACGCGACCCCTTTGTTCACTCGAACCAATTATGCCTTTTGGAGCATTAGAATGAAGACCTATTTGATGGCTCTCGGGTTTGACATTTGGCAGTCAGTTGTAGATAGGTATACTATCCATCAAACTCCTCCAACTGACATTGCAGGAAAGAAAGCAAGTGAGAACAATTCAAAGGCTATGAATGTTATAATGTGTGGATTGGCAGAATCTGGGTTTGTCAAGGTGATGCAATGTGAGTCAACTAAGGCAATTTGGGACAAGTTACAGCTCATCTATGAAGGTGACACCAAGGAGAAATTGGCAAAGCTTCAGACCTATAAAAGACAGTTTGAAGGTCTAAAAATGAAGGAAGAAGAGAATATTGCAACATGTCTTCTTAGAGTTGAAGTAGTCAACATAATCAGAAGCATTGGAGAAACGCTGATAAGTCAACTGTTGCTCAAAAGGTTCTAAGATCCTTGACCCCAAGATTTGAGTCAAAGGTGTCAGCAATTGAAGAAGTAAAAGACTTAGACAAGTTACAAATAATTGAGCTTCATGGAATACTTACTGCCTATGAGATGAAGACTGATGATGGAAAATCTTCAAAAAGTTCAAAGTTGCAAAGAAAACACAAATCAAAAAGTTTGAAATTGGCAGTGACACTATTGTTGATGAAGACAAAGCCAAAGCCTTATTTGTGAGGAAACTGAGAAAAGGTTCAAGTAGGTACAAAGGCATACAACCATTCGAATGTTTCAATTGTGGCAGGATTGGTCATTTTGCTGCCAAGTGTCCTCAAAAAGAAAAACATGATCATGATGAAGAACATGGTGAAGAAAATAAGAAGACTGACAAGTATGACAAGAGCAAGAAAAAGGTGACTATAAGAAAAAGTTTTTTAATAACAAAAAGAGTATATTCGAAAGAAGACAACAACTCTTCTGAAGTCAGTGATAAATAATTCTCAGACAGTGATGACTGTAGTTCAGACCATAGAAGTGATGAAGCTTTGTTCATGGCCATTGAAGTTGAAGATGGGAATAGTTCAAAAGAACAAGTCTTCATGGATGATGATGAAGTGGATGAAGAAGAAGCCGAGGTTGATCTTGGGGCAGAACTTATCAGTGCTTTAAATGAATTAAAAAGTCAAAGAAAGAAAAACCAAAAGTCGAAGTCTCTAGTCACAAGTCATGAAGAACAAATATGTATCTTGGAAACTAAGATAACTAAGAGTGCCAAGGAAGATGAGGAGGTCATCAACAATCTCAAGACTCAGAAGAAGCAAATGCAAGTCTAAAGTCCAAGGAAGTAGAATGCAATGAGTACAAATCTGAGATAGGTTCATTGAAGTCAGATTTGGAATAGTTCACAGTTAAGTTGAAAATTTGTCAAAAGTTTGAAAAGAGCAAAGGAATTCTTGATGACATATTGAATAGTCAAAGGTCAACTCTCATCAAAACAGGTCTTGGATACACGGATGACCAAAAGAGTAGCAAGGAAGAGCAGAATATCAGTAAGCCAAAGACATGTTGATGCTTTCAATAAATCTGAGATTGTGAATGACGGTCAAAAGTCGGGACAGGTCAAGAAGATTATCGCTCCTCTCAGAGATAACAAAAGAGTCAACATGCATTTCAAAAATATTCAGAGATCATTTCCTATCAGGCAATCTGAATGCAATAAGATCCATGAATTTCTTCTATGGCTACTGTTTCTCTTGTAATCAGTCTGGACATAGAGCTGTAGATTGTAGATCAAATGCTCGAAACAATCATGCAAGGAGAAGTGATGAATAGTCATGGATTTCCAAAAAGATTCTCAAATTCATTTGTCCAACAGTCAGATATCAATAGAAACAATGTGCTTTGTTACAATTGTAATAGAATTGGGCAACTGCAAGATTATGTAGATTGGGTTATGTAAAAACCCCTAGTCAAAACAGAAAGGTGTATGTTCAAATTGATAAGATATCAAAACCTTTGAAAATATGAAAAAAAGAGCAAGAAAATGATGGTCCAAAAAAAGAAGAATCCATGTTAGCACACGCTGCTTTTCACATTCAAGATGAGAGTTTGAAATGGTATATTGACAGTGGTTGTTCAAGCCATATAACAAGGGACAAGAATAAATTTGTATCTTTGAAGAAGACTATTGAAGGTACAGTCAAGTTTGGAGACAATACAATAGCTAATATTGTTAGCAAGGGAATACTAAGTCTTGACAATGGAAAAATTAAAACTGAGAATGTGTTATATTTAAAAGAACTGAAGCATAATTTCTTGAGTGTTAGTCAAATGTACCATCAACAATATACTCCAACTTTTCATGCTAAAGGATGTGAAATAAAAAAAGCAAGTTCAGGACGATTGTTAGCAGATGCTAACAAGACTACAAATAATTTGTATGTGTTGAATGAGATCAAGGACAGGTGTTTTATGAGTTAGGTGGATGAGAGTTGGCTTTGGCACAGAAGAATGGGGCATATGAACTTGGACAACTTAGTAAAGTACTAAGAAATCAATTGAGAACATACCTAAGATCACTAAACCTACAAATACCTTGTGTAAGGCATGCCAACATGGAAAATAAATAAGAAGGTTCAAGACAAAAGAATATTCAACTACAAAACCGTTGAGTTGATTCATACAGAGCTATGTGGTTCAACTAGAACTCAATGTATTCAAGGTGAAAGCTACTTCATGCTTCTTATTGATGATTACACTAGAATGACTTGGGTTGCTTTTTTGAAGGAGAAATCTGAGGCTCTAGATAAGTTCAAAGCGTTCAAGGTTCTAGTTGAGAATGAGATGGAATTAAAAATCAAATGTCTAAGATCTGATAGAAGAGGAGAAATCTGGTCAAATGAGTTTGATGACTTTTGTATGGAACATGGAATCAAGAGAGTTTTCGGCTGCAAGGACACCACAGTAGAATGGTGTCGTAAAAAGGAAGAACAAGATTGTTCAGGAATGCCCAGGACAATGTTAAATCAGTCCAAATTGTTTGATAGATTTTGGAGAGCCGCTGTAAACACAGCAATATACATTCTAAACAAATGTCAAATGAAAATAAACAGCAATAAGACTCCCTATGAACTGTGGAAAGACAAACCAGCTTCAGTGAAACACTTTAGAGTGCTTGGAAGCATGTATTTCATCAAGAGAGATGAAGAGGATCTAAAAAAATTTGATTAAAGGGTTGATGAAGGCACCTTTCTTAGATATTCTTCACTTAGTTCTGCATATAGATGCTACAACAAGAGACTACAGAAGATTGTAGAGAGTACACATGTGAAAGTGGATGAAACCAGATCTAAGAAAGTTAACACACAACCAAGAGTTTATGCAGAGGAGCTTGACCTCAAGGAAGAAGAAAGAACATCAGAGGTAGCAGAAGAATATGAACGGGAAGATACGAGGGCACCTTCTAGATTCATTCAGAAAAATCATGCAAAAAGTCAAATCATCGGTGATATTGATGTTGGAGTGCAAACTAGGAGAAGGTTTATGAATACATCAGAAAATGTAAACTTCTCTCTATTTTCAAAGATATAACCAAAAACTTTTTCATAAGCCAGAAGTGATAAGCATTGGGTGAATGTTATGGAGGAAGAGCTCAATCAAATTCAGAAAAATGAGACTTCGGAATTTGTTCCCGGACCTATGGACAAGAATGTCATTAGAATCAAATGTGTTTTTAGGAACAAATTGAATAAAGATGGTCAGGTCACTAAAAACAAAGCTACGCTAGTATGTAAAGGCTATGCTCAAGTAGGTGTTGACATTGAAAAAAATTTGCACCTGTGGCAAGACTGGAAGCCATATGACTGTTTTTAGCATATATTGGTTTCAAGAATTTCAAGATATATCAGATGGATGTAAAGTCTGTATTTCTCAATGGAAATTTAGAAGTGTATATAGAGCAACTTGAAGGTTTCTCTTTGTCAAAAAATAAGGACTATATTTGTAGACTGAAGAAAGCATTATATTGGCTAAAGCAAGCCCCTAGAGCGTGGTATGCAAGACTTGACAGATATTTGCTTGATCAGGGTTTTAAGAGAAGTGTTGTTAATAGCAACATTTACATCAAAATAAAGGTGAGCATCAATTAATTATACTTGTGTATGTTGATGATATTATCTTCGATAGTGACTATGACAAGATGTCTAAGGAGTTCGCAGAAGTAATGCAGCAAGAATTTGAAATGTTTATGTTAGGAGAACTCTCATTTTTTCTTGGATTGCAAGTAGTTCAGTCAGATAAGGGAATCTTCATCTCTAAAGCTAAGTACATTAAGGAAATGTTGAAGAAGTTTGATATGGAAGATTGTAAATCAGTAAGTACTCCAACGACAAGTTGCAAGTTGAGTCAAGAAAATAAGTCATCAAAAGTCAATTAGACCTTGTATAGATCTATGATTGGTAGTCTATTGTATACTACTGCATCAAGTCTCGATATCATGCAGGCAATAGGTCTAGTGACCAGATTTCAGGGAAAACCAAAAGAGACACACTTACAAACAATCAAGAGGATATTCGGATATCTCAAAGGTACTATGGACTTTGGTTTGTGGTACTCAAAAGGTAAGGATTTCACTTTAACAGCATATACTAATGCAGATTGGGCAGGTAACATTGATGACAAATAAAACACAAGTGGTGGTGCATTCTTTCTTGGAAAGAGTCTGGTGTCATAGTTGAGTAAGAAACAACCGTCAATTTCTTTGTCCACAGTTGAAGCTGAGTACATAGCAGCAGCAACATGTTGCACACAGATTTTATGGACAAAACAAATCTTGAATGACTTTATGCTTAAGAATGACAGTCCCATGTTTATATTTTTAACAATACCAGTGCCATTTACATCTCTAAGAATCAAGTCATGCATTCCAAGACTAAGCATATTCCAATCAAGTATCATTTTCTAAGAGAGCAGGTAGCTAATCAAATTGTCAAACTATAATATGTAACCACAAAAGAACAAGTTGCAGACATTTTTACAAAACCTCTTCCAAAGGCAACATTTGAGTTCTTAAGATAGGGATTGGGAGTAATTTCTTCTTTTGTCAATCAATAAGAAAGGTATGGACTAAGAGGGAGCTAACCTTTGGATATCTTTTAGCTCCGAGGATCAAGAGACAAGAGTCTATGACAGTCAAAAGATGTTCTTGTCACAGTGAGTAGCATCTCGCAGTTTTCTAAGGAGAAGTTTATGTAATTCTCATCAGGGAAATAAAGATGGATATTATCGGCGTTTAAGAAGCAGCACTTTGTTTGGAATCAAATAAATTTCAAGATGTGCAACCCCTTGCCATTGATGTCAAAGGGGGAGAATCGGCACGCTGACTACTTTCAAGGAGATATAGTTCTGCAGTAGAGATAGTTGTATAAGGGAAAGAAATAACAAGTTGTGTAATTGTGTCATTGATGAAGAAATGACGGGGGAAAGAAAAAACCAAGGTCAAGTTTCTGGGGTAAAGGTATGTTCATTGAATGATAAAATATGCTCACGTCATCAGCTTGTAAAGGTTTGCTATCAATGACAAAGGGGGATTTTTTTGCGCTGTTGTCATTGATGTCAAACGATTTGCCATTCAGTAAAGAATATGGTCATTGATGTCAAAGGATTTGCCATTCAGTAAAGAATATGGTCATTGATGTCAAAGAATTTCTGAAAGCAACTACAGATTGTATCAGGGATGCTATGAATTATATCAGACATGCTATGGACTATATCAGGGATGCTACAGACTGCATCAAGTTTGCTATGGATTGCATCAGACTTGTTATGGACTGCATCAGATTTGCTACGGACTACATCAGGCTTGTTAGGAACTGCATCAGGGATGCTATGGACTGCATCAGATCTGTTACGAACTGCATCAAGACTACTACAAACTTCATCATGCCAACACTAAATGTATTCTAATGATTGTTTAGTCTATCCCAACTTCGTTTCACTCAGGCCGACCTATACGAGTGAGTTTTTATATGAGTTAATGTGAATTATGTTTTCAAAAGAGAATAAATCATTAGACAGCCGACTATAGATTTTTGTTTGGCCAACTTCAAAGATGTTGATCAACGTCTTGTATATAAGCAAGATCAAATTGTCTTGTTGATGTATGAAGATAAAGGATTATTATTCGCTAAGGAGTAGCATAGAGGTCTGTTGAGGAACGGATGGCCAGAGAGGATGATTAGATAAATTCGCTAAGGAGCAAAGCAGAGGTTTGTTGAGGAACAGAGGGCCAGAGAGGCGTGAGTATGAAATCATCGAATGATTCGTAGCGTATACAGAATCAGCTAAAAGAGATGAGCAGAGAAGGCAGAGAGGACAGTCTTTTAAAGAGCAGAGAAAAAGAGCCTAAAGAATCTGAGATCAATAAGAAGAGAAAGCAAAATTGTACCATCATTTGTTGATAGCAGCAACTGAGAAAAGTGGACGATCTGAAGCAGCTGAGTTGGTGCTTGGCAAAAAGGGTTGAAGGCTCATGTAGATTGGTGTCTACAAATCAAGGAGTTGATGCTTCTTAGTAAGTGGGTGCTTGTTGAATCTTTTTGTCAAGTTGGTGCTTGACTATTTGGGGTTGGTGCCTCAAGCTGAGAGGTGCTTATTAAACTACTTGACTCACTGCATATCTGATTAGGGCATGTAGTCCATGCAGTGATCATTGTAGGTTATCTTCCCTTTAAAGGTTTTCCACATATATCATGTGTTATGTCTTTATGTTCTTTGTTGTGGTTTGATTGCTCTATGGATTCTGTATTGATGCTTGATTAACGAACTAAAGAATTAGAAGAAAGTTTTAAGAGCTCACTGATTCAACCCCCCCTCTCAGTGGATGTGCTTCCAACCTTGTCACCCCTCATTTCCTTCATAGTACAGACAAATTTTGCCATCATAGCTGTCCTTTGTTCTTGAGACTGTGTATACCTGTCAAACCTTTGTTCTTCTCTATTTTCAACCTCAACTCTTGACTGATCCAAGTAAGACATTGTTTCTGTTTGCTGATTTTCTTCAACTTTTTTCTTGCTTCTAAGGTAATACCTTAGTTCTTTGTCACCCTCTTGCATGAATCACCTTAAAAACCCACGGCTAGCCAAGATATGACTCTAATACCCCTGAAATGTCTCTAAATTGAACAAATTTTCTAAAAACTAATTTTTTATGTCAAACCCTAGCCACAGAAGGAATTGTGATTTTTAGAACAACCAACCCTAACTGATTTAATATGCCAAAAAATAGCATAAAATATGCTAATACAAATGCAATAGTTAGGCAATTCAAAATTTGCCAAAATAGCACTTCAAAGCGTGAAGTGGAGCTTCAAACCCTAGGCATCCCCCTTTAGAAAATTATCAGATTTATTCCCTGCTGTTATAAACAATTTCAACATGTTGTACTTGCTCCAAACTGACATAAAATGTTATTCAAACATTCACAAAATATTATATAAAAATGCCGCTAATGTTTGGGTCCAAATGACATTACACAATATGTCAAAAATTAGGAATTAATTCAGAAATATTCCTATAAAATTCAGAATCATGTATGGGCATGAAAAAGCCCACAAACCCTACTGAACAACCTTCAAACCAATTCGCCACATGCTGGAAAAAAATATAAAATGTTGCAGAATATTCTAGGACAAGAAATGGCCCTCAAAACATGTCAAAACCCTTTCAATTCAAATCCCCCAAGTGCAGAAATAATATAATAAAATCATAATATTATTTATGACACAAAATCACCCCAAAATAGTGCAAATCAATCACCTATCAAGTCACCAACCTTCCCAAGTAGTTCTCTGCCCTAGAGAGAGCTTTCCCACTAAAACTCTGAGTATTAAGCACAAATACAGCCCTTGGATAGAGCTTCCCTAGTATAAAGATGGAAGTTTTCGTCCCCAACTCCTTAGTGTACTTGAAGGATTTCATCCTCAAGTCACTAATTCAAGCTTAACATACTTGATCATAAAATTCAATATTAAATTTAACATCCTCATCAAATGATTCTTCACTTTCTATTTATAAACTTCCTCAAGGGTGGCTTCCAAGTTGGATGGAAGGATTTAATTCAAATTTCTAAAAAGAGTAAGTCTTATAATTTCCACTTAAGTCCTTGGGTTCCCATGACCCTCAAAAAGAACACAACTTAAGTGAAAATTAGAATAATAAAGTGTTTTTTACAATTAGTCTTAGAAACCAAGGTGTTCCCCTTTTCTTTTTCTCTTTTCCCTTAGCCTTTGGGAAACAAGTGAGGCTAAGGGTCTTCAATCGCTTCATGTCCAAAAGGGGGGCATGACATCAGAGGTATGATCTTTCCTGGGGCACACAAGGTATTACCACAAGTTCATTTCACAGTTATGCAAATATCACAGCACCGATGGAGAACCTACTACACAAAGTAAGTTCAAGTGGAACCCAGAGTGCCAAAGTACGTTTATAGAATTGAAACAATGGTTGGTCGCAGCTCCAATTTTGGTTTTTCCTTGTTGTAGCAAAATATTCCATGTCCATGTCGATGCTTCAAGGCTTGCGATAGGTGTCATGTTTGTGCAACTTGGAGAGGGAGACTTGGACCATCCCATTCACTTCGTCAGTCGCAAGTTGTAAGATGTAGAGAAGAACTACATTGTGACAGAAAGGGAAGCCTTGGCTACGTTTTTTGCACTACATAAATTTTATCACTATCTATTAGCAACCTCATTTGAATTCGTCATAGACCATCAGGCCTTGCAATATCTAGTAAGCAAGCCTTTGTTGGGGGAACGATTCAAGGCGGTTGATGCTCTTACAAGGGTATCAATTCAAGATTAATGTCAAGCCGAGAAGAGAGAATGTGTGACTGGATCATCTAAGCAAGATACAAACAAGAGGAATCGAAGGATTTGCAAGAGGATTAACCTGATGCACACTTGTTCAAAGTCACTGTAATTCCTAAGCAATTGAAAGAGATTGTGACTTTCTTGCAACATGGCACATTTCTAGAGCACTACAAAGAAAGGGAAAAGAATCAATTGGTTGCAAGAGCATTGTCGTTCAAAATTGTCAATGGGTTCCTACATAAGTTACGCAAAGATGTTTTAAAGTGGCTTTGAAGCATGAAAAAGCGCAAGTCTTGAATCAAGTGCATTAAGGGGTGGTCAAATGTCATTTCACAAGTGAATTGACTAGGAGAATGATATTTCAAAGTGGACTATGATGGCCAACAATATTTCAGGATGCACATAGGATTGTGAAACATTACAATGTGTGCAAGTTGGCAACCGAATAAAAGGGATGAAATGCCACTCAATCCAGTTCTCATAGTGCAACCATTTGAATAGTGGAGGATATATTTTGTTGGACTTGCTACTCTGCCTTCCAAATGCTCCAATGCTTTGCTAAATAACCATTGTGACGGACTATTTCCAACAGTGGATAGAAGTAGTTGCAGTGCAAAAGATGCTGCAAAATTTCTATATGAGAATGTCATCACAAGGTTCAGATTTCATGATTTTGCACCAAAAGAGTACTACCTACCATCCACAAAACAACAATCAAGTCGAAGCATCAAACAAGGTCCTTGAAAAAATTGCTAACAAAAATTTTTAATGTGTAGAGAAAGGTCTCGGATGATGGCATCCCTGCGATATTATGGCTATGCAAAACAAGCAACAAGCGTGCTACCGGACATAAATCGTTTCAATTGGTTTATGGTATGAAAGTAGTGATGCCAATGGAATATATTGTCCCTGACTTAGGCATTGCAATGATCACATGGCTTGGTGATAAGGAACTAGAAAACTGGTTGTTGGAGGTATCAAGCATGGAGGAAACAAGAATGATGACAAATTGGAATCAAGAAGTTTACAAATGCGGCTAGAAGACCTAGCATGATCGCAACTTGTGATAATGCTAAATTTCAACAGGGGAAGTTGGTGCTCTTATATGAAAGCAGGTTCAAAGCCAACACGAGGAAGATATGAATCAGGGGGAAAGGGTTGTATATAATCCATCACATGGCAAATCAGGGCACTATAGTCTTCAGAGACTTGCTAGGGAATGTTCTTCCAGGAAGAGTGAATGGTAGTAGGCTCAAGCCTTACTATCACTAGTTCAATGCAAGGGGAAAATAAAAACCAAGTGCCAAATGGCATAAGTCAGTACGATATCATTTTTCACAAGTATGGTAAAGCAGTGGAAGTGATAAAAAAGATAGTAGATAAAAGGTATGTATGCAACAAGGCAGAGGCAACAAGGGAAATGACATGAGATAAAACAAGTTCTCAGTACCACACTCAAGGCCAATGATGGATCAGATTCGTGAAAGGAATCTGCAAAATCTCACAATTCAATATGCCCAGGAATAGTGTGTGAGAGCAAGTGGAGGTCAAAATGGAAAAAGAGAAAAAGCATAAGTGACAGTGCGAATATTAAGCCAATTTCTAATTTAAACAAAAGGACAAGTCCCGAAAACGTAATAAATCAAAAAGTGGCGGAATGTCAACTCAATTAAATGTCTTAATTGGAAAAATTGTGAAACAAACAAGTTTTATGTCGATAATGGCTAGTGAGCTAATGCAAGAGCAATTTAGCAAGGAAATTAGCTAAATGAATCCATCATAAGGCAGTGTGACACATAGATAAAAGGGACAAAAAGGATTGGCATTCAGACTTTGTGTAATCAGAGATTAGAGAAGTGTGCAATTCAAAGCAGTATGCATTCAAAGAGGTAATTCACCATCACAGAGTGAATGAAAGGGAGAAATTAAGATCACTACAGCCACAAAACAGAGAAGAGTGAGCCATAAAATTCAATGCAAAATCAAGTGCGACTAGAAGGAATTGATTAACATTGGCACGATGGTAGATTCATTCACCAACTGCCTTTTACAGGAACACAAGCTGAAAGGGAAGGGAGAGGAATCACCTTTGTGAAATTGGGAGATGCATAGAAAGAAGAAATTGGGACTAGGTTGGCATTGCAAAAAACAAAATGGAATGATCCAGAGTCGTTCGATTTCATGAATGTAACTTAAGTCGAATGGTTCATAGACCAACCACCCCAAGTGACACCTAGACAAATAGAGGGTGTCGTCGGACCACATAATTTGTTGAAAGGCTCAAACACAAAATGACTGGTGTGCATGTCTATCTTTGGATAGAATGATGAGCTCCTCCAAACGTTGTTGCACAGGTTTAATGCCAAATTTTCATCACAATAAATGATGCAACAGTGGCAAAAGCAATGGGACTAAAGGCAAGGTGTAAGCCGTTGCATCCATACAAGTCTGCAAATCCACAATACAACCCCAACATCAAAGCAAAATATGCAAGATCATCTCGTGGTATAAAGCAAGTCACCGACACAAAAGTGCGAGTCTTGGCAAACTACATTATGAAAAGGTACTGGCAAACAACAAAAGGGGTGAAGCAAGTCACCAAGGGGTAGTTGATATTGCAAACTAGATGATTTGATTGCATGAGGAATTCAACTGGACGAAGATTTTCACCACGAGATCAACACGACCACGGAGAAAATCCTCTCTAGTAAAACACAATCCTTCTAGTATCAACTCTCGGTCCTCCTCATTTGTGTCACGCAATGGAAGTCCCCAAAAGGGCTAGTGGTAGTGCCAAAAAAATTTTAGCCGACGGAAGCATTCGCGAACTTATATTCTTGAGACACGAAAATTTATACAACCATGCACAAAAGTTTATAAAGTGCCCTTGTGGACATAAGGGCACACATCAGTGTGAACCCTCAAGTCCTGCAAGACATCATGGAGTTTCTTTCACCCATCACCATAGTTACAAAGTTGCACAATGGGGTATTGGTGTGCACACATAGGCTTGGGTCTCGACCAGCATCCCTACTACCTTTCTTTGTCACCATGCACAAGGTGCAAGTGGAGATAATGCACCAAAAAAATTTGCTTGCACAAAAGGTAACACAATTGTGCATGGTGCCAACACAAGCCTTATCTCAGCCAACAACATCGCAAGGAATGGCTTTTGGATCGCAAAAACCACCTATGGAAAGGAACAAACTACACAACCTGCTAACCCTCCAAAGAAGAAGACCAAGAAGTCAGCACCACAACTGGCTGATCTCAAGCTGCACAAGATCGTTGAGGACATAGACTTCAACCCCTTTGGCATATCAATGGAAAGTGTGCAGAATCTCCTACATGAAGACATGGGGAACACTCCATACAAGGAAGAAGCAGAGGAGTGGTTCTTCTGAAAGTTCATGCAAATCATGCAGCTCAAACACGTTGTCCGCCATTTCCTCATGCAACTCCCGAACATGTCAAAAACCATTCAAGTGGACATGCAAGAAGAATGCTAATGCAAATTAGTGGCACAAGCCATCTTCTCTGCACCCTCAGGAATGACATCACAAGCAATCATGTGGCCATTGAATGTGTCAGATGAAGAAGAGTCAAGTCCCACAAGGCTATTGACCAAAAAATGCAAGAACTTGTGGGGCAAATTAATCTGTCCAACAATGAGGAGGAAGAATCCTAGGCAAGCAAATTCAAGCTATTGCAGGTTAAGCAAGAAACATGGGAAAAGAAGCCACGCATACCTGGAGGAGAAAAACAACACACACCCGGAGGAGGGTGGAAACCAGGCCTCATAAGCATTGTAGGAGGAAGAGGCACAAGGCTGAAAATGCGGGATAGAAAAAAAAAAAACCTAGTTCCACAAGCCTCCAAAACTAAGTCCTCCATCCCCAAGCAGCGAACCATGACCTTGCAACTATCAATCCCAGCGTATTCACCCCAATCTCCACCCTAAGTCCTTGACGACCCACTCCCACCTCCTCTATTAACAATGGTGGGATCTCCACCATAGAGTCCTCCCCATTGCCCAACAAAATTCACAACCCCTCCTTGTATCCCAGGTTTACGTTGGGCTCCTTTTAGGGCATCCTTCATACCATCAGTGTTGCTAACGAAACAAACTAGAGGATCAATAGCAAGCGAGTTCTTAGATGCAACTCATGCGCAACCCGAGAAGCCACCTTATCTATCTCATCCATGTCAACCAAGGCAACAAGGCACAACTGAAGAACATCCCTTCACCAAAGTCACATACATATGTTGCAACAAAGGCAGAAGAAGCAATTGCAAAGCAGAAGGATAAGGAGAGAGAAGACCAAGAAAAAGCAACCAGCGACAAGGCAGCATAGGGTCAAGCCACAAAGGACGAAGTTGCAAGGAAGGAAGACGAAGAGTGCAAACAAGAAGAAGCCCAAAAGAAGGCCAAGGAGGACAAATTGCGAAGGAGAAGATCGGCAAAGAGCGAGAAGAAAAGGAAGAGGTGGAGACCACAAAAACAGAGCAAGGAGAAAAGGCCAAGGAAGAGAAAGAATTGAGCGAAAAAGAAGGATCGTGAGGAGGCAGGGAAACAAAAGTAGGAGGAACACCACAAGGAGGAAGTAGACAAAGAAGAACAATAGACATAGGCCACGAAAGCGGAAGAAATCCAACGCAAAGCTATGCAAGAGGCCACAAGGAAAAAGCAAACCACTTCAGGCAATGCATTGAAACCACCAAACAATAGGACCAAGGCACGGGCCAAACGAATCAAGGATCCAATACAAAGCAGGAGGGGAAAAGTTACTCTCAGGGGCAACCAAAACACACAACCACAAGGTCTGGCTCTAGAAAATTGGGATCATAAGGAGGATCGTAGGGGCAAGGATACACTTGGTTCCTGGTGGCTAGACATGCAGGGCACACCACATTCATAATGCCCACAACTCATCTACAACAATCCGAAATAACACAACTTTTGTAGTCAATGCAACTTGTGTCAACAACCTTTCCGGAGCACACAATAGTGGATGCAACACAACTGATGTTGGAAAATCAAGTCCAGGGTGTAGAAGCATTGAACGCGTCTATCGGGCAAACCACACTCCAACTAAAACAAGAAAATGCCATGTTAAAGAAAAAAAAGGTGATGGATTAATATTGCCCAATGTTGGTCCAACAAGTTTTAGGTGGTTAGGTGATGTATGAGCACCTTTAGCTCAATGCATTGCTAACAAAGCTCCTGCAAGATTGAAAGTCAGAGCAACAATTGGAGGAAATCAAAGAGCAAGGTAGAAGCATCCATTAAGGCCCAAGCCATATTTGAGTTATTGGAGTACAAGAAGGTGCTTGCAAAGGCAGTAGCGCAAGTACAATAAATATAAGTACAACTCTTGGACTGAAAAGCATAGCATGAAGAAATGATGAAGGACAACATGGAGATCATGGATAAAACATGTATAGTGCAAGCGCTCATTGAAGGAAGTGCAAAAGAGACCAAGAAGGAAGCCACTATGGCCGAGTCTCTACAGTATAGGGACAATGAGTTGGCATGCATAAGGATCTTGGAATTGGAGATGCTACAAAGCACATTTGTAGGAGTTCAAACAAATCAGTTTGTGGAACGCTTCGAGCAAATAAACACTGACATAGATCAAAATGTTGCACTACACAAGCCACTTATACAGTTGTGGGTGAAAATTACATGGGAGGAATCATGTAAAGTTTGACGCAACTACACACATTCTTCACCGTGGTAAGGAAGGCCCTAGGAGACTAGCACACCTTCAAATCCAACCTCACAAATATCATGACTTCTATCAATAATGTGTTGGATGAGCCCATGTATAGAGCAAAAAGGGATTTACTAAAGGCATTTCTAGCCCAACAAGCTCAACAAAAATCCAAGTGATAGTAGCATAGCGAAGTCCACAAAGCTCCCCAGGGCATTTAGCGCAGCAAATCCAGTCCGCTCCAAGGGCGTCATCATCACCGCAGTAGAGTTCAGACCAAGTCAGCCAGCACGCCACTACCACCACCACCTCCACAGTCTTCCACAATTTTGTTCAATTTTGGCCCAATGTGAGGTTTTAGATAAGCTGATTTTGGCGAAGTCTTTGCAAGGACCAGGAAGGTTGCAAACCCGTAAAGGGCAGCCTTCTAGTTATGTTTGCCTATTGAAAACCCATAAAGGGCGGTAGGTTCGTATGCTACTTAGTTGAATGCCTGCAAAGGCGGCTAAGCTATGCACAAGATGTGAAACCAATAAATGGCACTTATAGTGACACTGTGAACAAAGATTTGAATCAAGGCAAAAAAGAGAGATTTTATGAAGATCACTCAATGGTCAAGCATGATGAAGGCCAGCGCCCTTTGACAACAACTTTTGTCTTAGGACGAGACAACTATTTAAGCCCATGAAAGTGTTAGAAGGGGACTTGAATGTTAGTTTAGAAATATTTTGTGTAGTTGTAAGTTCAACAAGTGTATATCTTGTGACCGTTCATGTAAGCAGATAAGACAAATGGAATGTTGAATGCTCCCTAGGATTGAAAGGATGAAGTAATTAAAAAACATGTCGTCTAAGAATTGTGTAGGCTCTATATGTAAAGCATAGTCGCATCGTGTAAAGTTTGTTCTTTGTAGTTTGGTTGTTCATAGGCCATAAAGAATCAATATGTAATTTTGACATATTATGTATCCCTTGCCCATATACTTTGCCCAACCATAGTATAAGAATGACAGTTCACAAGTTTCTCATTTGTGTCGATTTAAGCAAGTATATATGTCTTCCGCAAGTCTCCAATGAGCTAGCTTTCATAGTAATCCGTTGAATGAATAAAGGTAATAACTAAGCTTTCATTAGAGAAAATATACCATGTGAATCTAGCTTTCAACAATGTCTACCTTGCGTATTTGTATGAATTCAAATAGACTACAACCTTAGCATGTCCTAACAAGGAATTTCAGTGAACGTGGCTAAAAGTTTAGAGGCTTCAAAACAAAAGTTGACTTTTGACCAGCTTGTATGTGATCATATTGATAGGCAATTGGAATTTTCGGTATATAAATTTTTACAAAAAGAGGATTCTTTAACGATTCAAGCTAACTAAGTAGGGCTTCTAAATACATACTAAAGTAACAACTATCTTTTGTAGACCAAGTATTCCAAATAATTTGGAAGAAATAAGAGAGTATTAATGTTTAATGAAATCTATGCATTGTAAAACCATGGTTGCTTTTGCAATGCATGTCATGTCTCTACCTTGTCCTAGGGTTTTGGCCCTTCAGTTCTTCATACCACGGCTGTTTACTTGGCTCTGTGGGACATTTGTTGCCTTCTATTAGCATTTAATTTCCCTTGCTACAGTCTTCCACCTTTTGGGCAGATTTTTATCTATTTAATGAGCTTCCCACAAGGGATTGTGTCATTAGATACTACTCAAGCTTGAGTTGGAGACCATGGTGCCAAAGAAAGCTTGTAAATTTGTCCTGAAGGTCTTCCACGAGGTACATTACCCCCTCCTTAGGGAATTCCTCTTGATGTTATTTTGCAGATTCCTGAGTGTGAAACTACACGTCAGTGCTTGAAAATCATAGCCTTATTGGATATTTTGTGGGACAAATCCCCTCTGAATCCAATGCTCAAAAGTTGGGTTCAGTTGGCTAGGGAACCGCATGGCATTAATTTTGAAGGGGTGCATAACATGACCAAGAACTTTTTCCTCTTTAAATTTTCAGTCCCTGATCACTGTGTTGCTATCCTTAAACATGGACCCTCGTT
Organism: Torreya grandis; assembly: GCA_037957365.1. NCBI lineage: Eukaryota > Viridiplantae > Streptophyta > Pinopsida > Cupressales > Taxaceae > Torreya > Torreya grandis. Next base: position 1,468,989 of record JARHVA010003546.1, on the reverse strand, counting down.
TGTCAAGAGCTCCCTTCTTGTATTTTCTCCATGGTCCAGAGATTTTGTGGTTTCTAATAAATCCTAGCTTAAGGTCCCTGTGTGGGTAGAATTCCGTAGGTTACCGATGCCCTTGTAGCATTTCACTGAACAATTTGCTAAACCCTTGGGGCACTTTGTGTGCATTGAGGGGTACAAATTTTATTCAGCCAAATCCCAGAGAAGAATCTACATTGAGGTTGAACTCTCATAAGACCTCAAGGAAAATATTGATATACAAGTTGGTGGCCAATGGTACACTCAATGGGTCTTGTATATCAAATTTCCCAACACTTGTTTTCGATTGCAATCAACTGAAAACAAAATACGAGTGTCCTCTTGTGACCTTTGCCAACCCTATAGTCAAGCAAGGAAAAACTTGGAAAGGGACAAATGATGGATGGCAAGTTGGCAAAAAGAATAACCAGAACAATAAGAATAATAGAGCTCCTAATGCCAACCCTTAGTTGGCTATGCTCATTGTCGTTGCCAAACTACCTCTTGTTGCTTAGGCCCCTAAAGTCAACCCTAGGTCATTAGTGTCAAGCACTCCACAAGCAACTAATTTGCTTTCAAGCTCACAACAATATCTGACTCCATCATTCTTTGCTATGGAAACAATCCCCTCATCATCGACCCCACAACCAAGGAAGACCCCTCCTCCACGCCGACAGACTATGCACTGTTCGCAGAGCCCTTCCCCAAATGGAGAGGAGGGGGAATATGTGCAGGAAGAGATGCAACCAATATAACTTGGTGACTTTTTAGCCAAAAGTCAACAACAAAATTTTATGAGAAAATGCTTTGTAGCACTTTCAAGGTTTGATGGTGAGAATATAAACTTAGAAAGTTATATAAGAATATATTCTCATTGAATGTGTGTGGTTTTATTGACCCAACCCGCAAATATATATGGTCGGGGCTAGTTGTAAACAATTTTTTGAAATGCATGTCTTATGCTTTCAAGAGGTTAAATCTCCAATCTGCCCTTGTAGATAGCAATGAAAACGATTTGACCTAATGCTATCTATCACATGTCCTGTGATGAAATGGGACGTGGCAATATCATCACTTTGATAGCCCCACTTTTTGCCTTGTTTGTTGCATGCCATTTGGACAATTTTTTATTTTTATGAGAGGTCCCTTGGCAAATCAACTTCTACGCTTCCACCAATGTTGTTGATCAAATGACACTCTAGTGGTGGCTTGCGAAGGAACTTCCCAAGACAAACTAGATATGTTATAGAGATTTGAACATTGAAGAGAATTTAGAAGACAAAGAAGGGCTTCTCCCCATGTGTTGGTGTGTCAGTGAAAGAGAAACTTGGTTCTATATGTAGAACAAATTCAGGTTATATGGCCCCAACCAACACCTTAGACACTCGCTCTCCACCAAACCTAGAAATTAACAAGCTACAAACTAGTTTTTTTTATTTTAAATTGTCTGACTGGTAAAAATTACATCAAGGCATAGACAGTTACAAGGTAAAAAAATAGTAGACCGTATATTTAAATAAAAAAAATATGAGTCTTAATATTTATGAGAAGATAAATACTAGAAACAAGAAATTTTGAATCAAAAAATTGCATTTGACAATTCCCTAAAAGAGATAGTTGTCAACAAATTTTAAATTGACTAGCAAGGTTAAGTTGAAATTCCAAGCCCACTCTCCACCACTTAGTTCACTTGGTCAAATTTTCACCAACGAACTAATAAGGTTCTCAAGCAGAAGCGCAGAGCCATGATTGCAGAGTAAAACGCGTTTTCCTTTGCCAATTGCTTTGATAGATCGGTTAGTGTCCTCTGTGATGTCCTTTCAAACCATCTGCGCATCAAAATTTTTCATTGAATGGTCTGCAACTCCTATGAAACATATCTCAATACCTTGCATTTGAAGTGGGGATGGCACCTTGTCCCACATCGAATCAGTGAAAGAGGTTGGATTGAATGGTGGGAGGCTACATTGTGGCACTGTCACTTTTTAAAGGGTTTTTGGCAAATAGTTGACCTTAAAAAAACAAGCCAATGTTACCAATATTAGAGAATTTAATAGGGTGTCCCAGAAGCTGGAGCTCTCTCCACTTAATGAATCCTTGCAAATACAGACAGTCGCACTATGTTATAAGATTAAGTTTGTCACAGATTCATCAAGCTCATGGGGCTCAAATCTGGCCTAGAATCCACTAGGTCAAAATTAGAGATAAGTTCTCTAAATATTTTTTCCAAAGGCTCAGAGTCGGACATTTCGTCGCCCAAATCAAAGCGCTTAAGGACGCTGGCAGCCATCTCACTAGTCTGCCAAACATTCTTCAATCCTTTGTTAATGATTACCATCAAGTCTCCCAAACCCCAAGCTTCAAATGCTAAGTGAGAAGTTGCTCCACAAAGATGCATTAGTATAGTGTCTTGTAAACTCACCTCTGCAAAGTGAGTGGCTTGTGATATACGACTCTCCATTGATGAGCTACAGGATGCAGTAAATTGTATGGCCCATAATAATGCCCTAAGGGTTGATGGATTTCCTTGTGAATTTTTCCAAACTTTATGGGATTGTGATGGACCTCATTTACACAAAAGTCTACATTGAAGCTCTGGATGGCTTTTTAGGCATGCACATCGACAAGGGTAGCATTAATTTCATCCCCAAAGCTAAAGGCCCTAAGCTTTTTACTTGTTGGAGGCCTATCACTCTCCTCGAAATTACTCCTCATTGTGGTCAAGCCAATGAAAATGGAATTCATCCAAGGTAGGTACATCCTTAACAACATTATTGTTGTTCGGGAAGCAACAAAGCGGGCTTGCGCATCCCATCAAAAAGCTTTCTTTGTCAAGATTGACTTTGAGAAGGCTTATGATCTGATTAAATGGCCTTTCATTATTTTATGATACAAGATCTTGGATTTGGCCCCAAACTTGTGCAATCTGTCCAAACCCTATTTAAACATAACTCTGCCTATTTGACTATAAATGGGCAATAGTCCAAGAATTTTGGCCTATTCAAATCCATCAATCAAGGTTACCCTCTAGCTCCTCTCTCTATGCTCTTGTTGTTCAAGGATTTGGTTACCTGTTAGGGGACTATACTTCTAAATGACTTGTGAAGGGCATCTCTCTTCCCAATTCCTCTTACTCCCGACTCGTTAATGGCCACATTGTTAATGACTCCTTCCTCGCCATCTTGGAGGAAGAGGAAGTGGTCAAGAACAATATGGAGTGTCTCCAGATATTTTTCCTTGCTTCAAGCTCTAGCATTCGTGGGGGAAACCAATTGCCAAAAGTAATCCTTTGATCCTAAACCTAGTTAGTTTGACAAATACAATTCGAAGTGGATCTCGCATGGTCAGATGTTCACATTTTCAGGCATCCCCTTTGCCTTCCATGCCTCTCAAGTGGAGCTATGGAATTATGCGATTCAACAAGTTGAGAAAAAGATTTCTTGTTGGCTTACAAAACCCCTCTCTTGCCGCTCATGTTTACTACTCCCGTTGCACCCCTTTCAAGGCTGCTTACAGCAAATTGAAGAAGCTCCTTAGAGATTTTATGTGGGCAAACTCAGAAGGGAAGAAAGGTTTTCATAGAGTAGTTTGAGATCTTTGTTGCAAACCCAAGGACACTGGAGGCATGGGGTTAATTTACATCCAAAAGCAAGGGATCACACTTTGTGGCAAATGGGCCCCTCGTGTCATTGAAGGTCAAAAGGCTTAAAAAATCCTTCTTAAGTATTGTATCTCTTCAGGCAGCCCATATGGCAAAGCTTCATGGAAAGGGCTTGGCTTTCATACCTTGTTCATTGCCCCTATGACTATTAAAATCATAGATAACTTTGTTGCCAAAATATTTTGGAAACCCTGCGAATCAATTGAAAACCTATTTGGTGTGGAAAGGTGATCATTTCAAAACTGGGTTGTCTATCAACACTCACTCCTTGTGGTAGTCTCTAGTTATCAATCACTAGGGTATCCCATCGGCTGAAGTGCCTCAAGTTAAAGTGCTCAGACTCTTTAGGAATGGAATTCGTATTATCGTGGATATCTTTGACAAACGGTCTAGACCATGGGCACCCTGCCCTAAAATCAAAGCTAAATATGGGCTCAACAATAAAGATTTTTAATCCTTTGTTGAGATCTAGATGGTGGTTCCTAATGATGCCTTGCACAAAATTGGCCTCAAAGCTCCTCCTCAATGCTGGAGAGATTGGAATTAAAATGTTTGTTCTCCATTGCTCCGATGCAAACCCCAATTAGGGTATCAATGGCTCTCTCCCAAGTGGATTCCATGGGATTCGTGTTCAGACAAAATCTTCATGATTTCATGTAATGGAAAATAAAATCTTACATAATGAAAATGCTCGGTATATCACTTGTTTACACAAGGTTAAATAAGATTTTCTTACATACAAGATTCAACTACCCTATGGGCCCAACTACCCATCAACATTTTACTTTAATTTATTTAAAAATAAAAACTTTAAAAATCTACTAGGGGTGTCTCACATAGAGATGCATGCCCCAAACATTCCAACCAGAATTATTTCAAAACTAAATTATAGAACCAATCATGACTTTGGATCACTAGACCCAAAAAAAACCCTTGATCCAAAAGGGGTAATGAAGATGATCCAGAGCAATATGACTCTGAAGCTATCCAATAACAATTGTTGCAACCAGCCATTTGACCACTTATACATATGGCACTAATCAACCTGTGTCGGCACATCTACTGTTTCCCTCACAACTTGACCTCCTATGCGCTATGCCTACTGCAATCCTTGCATTATCTTGACACTACCCAACACGTTGATGATGAATGTATAGCATTCACCATCCCTCTTATCAGCATTGCAGTATGAGCATCATCATGGGAATGCCCAACCACATTGATCCTTGTCTGATGATAATTTTGTACCTCATGTATGGTGCATCTTACTTGATGCCCAACAACTATGACCACTTTGTAAACACTTTAGATCTTACAAACCCTGTCAACATGTACAATCACCCGAACACTGATCAAAACCAAAATAGCCTCTTCCCCCTATTAGATGAGAGGTGAGAAGTCTACGCAGCATAACAACCACTAGATAATTAGTTCGCTCCTCATCAATGATATCAAAATGACAAAAACACTATCATCTAGCAAATTTTGAACAAAGCCAAAACCAATATTGCTACTAAACCATCATTCCTATCTTTGAGCTAGTAGCTAACTCAAGATGGGTCTTCTATTTGAAAAATAGATTTTTGGATTCATCATGAGAAATGAGACAAAAAAAACCAACGTTCCGAGTACCTAATGTGTACTCATCATCAAGGAAAGGAGAGAAAGATGACAAAAAACCAACGTTTCGAGTACACGTCGGTTTTTTGTCATCTTTTGCCCCTTTCCCTGATGATGAGTACACATTAGGTACTTGAAACGTCGGTTTTTTGTCATCTTTCGCTCCTTTCCCTGATGATTACACATTAGGTACTTGAAACGTCGATTTTTTGTCTCATTTCTCATGATGAATCCAGAAATATTTTTTTCAAATAATTTGCATCATGAAAACCTTTCTAAATTAATGGGTCTTCTAGCTGTCACCCTCGTTGATATGAATGGCATTGCAGTCTACAAGATACTACATATCGATCTTCAATGGTCCCAACAACATGAAAGAATAGTGTTACAACGTCTAGACACATAAATTGACATTTAAGCTAAAACAATGCACTCGTGACCACTTCTCTACACACTTAAATCTGGGCCTATCCTAGGGCCCTTTTGACCACTTTCGACCACCTTGCGTGCGGAGGACTCGCTCTTCTAAGTTGATTGACGACCCCAGAATGCACCTATCCATCATGTTATCAGCCTTGACCATCATTCAAGCCATGCTAGACCCTTAGCACCGTTGTTTGTCCCCATTGGACACCATCGCCCTACTGGACAAGAGCGCCCTGCTATATTGTCAAAACCCCCTTTCTTTTCCTCTTGCCAAATAACAACTAATTTGCAAAATTCAATGTTATGGAGAGGTCAACCTATGTCCCTAATAAGTCCAATTCGAAGGAATTTCAAATATATGAGTATATAGACACACTTTAAACCATTTTGCACACATGAGGCTTCCACACTAAAAAGCCTTAGAATTCTAATCACACATTGAAAGCAAATTCCCTATTGCTCCCAATTTTGAATACATACAACCCTAGTAGCCTAGAGCTAAAGTTTGAATACATCTCCAACATCACAAGTCACGGTTAAGGCACTTAATCACACCAATATTGCACTAGCATCTAGCTCTTTGCACCAATTATTCACAACCCATTGAAGCATGGGAGAACTACATGAAGTTTGATCCCTCTTTGGGGTATTGTTATGTAGGCAGAGCTCAACATATAGAGTGTTGAGGTCATGCCCAACTTCAACCATTGACCCCTTTTTCTCCTATTGATTTGAACCAGGCTTAACATGTCAAGGAGTTGGGGATTTAAAGGAAAAATCATCCTACAAGGATCTTCGCAGTTGATCAGACGCTCCTACACGGAACACAAAACATACAGACCAACCTCACAGAGGACAGGAGCGCCTCCCTCCCCTATACAGCTTAGAGCATTGTTGTCCAGGGCTCATTTCAGCTGTAGATCTAGTTTCAAAGTCACTAGACCCAGCCACTGCCAATTTCAACATTTGATTCATCCCGTAGCACTATTTTCCAGCTAAGTCTTAGTTTTCTATTGCATTTTTCTTATTTAGTAAGCTTCTGAATTTAGCAAGTTTCAAATCATTGAATGCTTGATATTTGTAGTATTATTATTCCTAATTTTGCACAATAATTTGTCACTTAGGATAATCTAAATATTGCTAGGTTTTCTCAAATTTGATAAAACATATTGAAAAACCCATTTATTGGTCGAATGTTGCCAAAACCCTAACCATAGATGTTGCTAGGATTTGTATCCTTCTTGTTGTTGTTTCTGTTTGTTGTTTGAGGATTTTCAAATCTGATAAATTCTATAATAGTTACAATATTCCATCATTTTCGTTCATACAAGTTAAGAAAATTGTTTTTTCTTACTTTAACCAAAGTATCACACCAAGTTGATACCAAGTTGAATATTTTCAGATTTTACTTATTAAATCCATAACTGCAGAACAAGACAATAGATTTGATGACATAGATAAGAGACAGTTACAAGGGTTTCTCTCAAAGAATAAAAAAATATGCAAGATGACTTTATCAAAAAATTTAGAGGAACTTAAGAAATCCTCTGACGGACAATCATCTAAGACTACTAACCCTATAGCCCCATTGGATACAATTTTTGTACTACCTTTCACAATGGGGGCAACTCAAGGGCTTCAACAGTTTACTCTACCAACTTTTACTCCATCATTGGGAACACCACCTTTGGCTAGAACACATACCTCTTCTCTTGATGTACAATCCCTTAGGCAATCTCTACAAACTAAGGTGTTACATTTAGAGCAAGGTACTTCGAAACCTAAACAAACACTAGATTCTCATATTTTGTTGCACACTCCATTGGCACAGCATATAGCAGCATATCCCCTAACTACAGATTTTGTGGCACCCAAGCTTACACTATATGATGGATAGGATGACCCCGAGCAACATCTCAAAGCATTTCATGCAGCATGTTTGGACCATGTGTCCGATGATAGATTATTGACTTAAGTTATTTCCAAGAAGTCTTAAAGACTATGCACTACAATGGTTTTATGATTTACCACACCAATTGTTACATGCATTTAAACCATTGATGGATATGCTTCTAGCACATTTTTCAATCAATATCAATGAGAAGGTTTTATATGCTTAGATTGCCCAAATCAAATAGAAATCTACTGAGCCTATCGTTGAATATGTCTTAAGGTACAAGCCCATGTTGTCCAAAATGGCAAATCCTATGGGAAACAAAGAATTACAAGACATCTTTAAGCAAATTTTGCTCCCATTCTTGCACAAATCTATTATGTTCAAAAAGTTTCACATTCACATATTTGTGTCACACAGTAAAGGAAAGAGAAGTTATTGGCAATGAATAAGCTTAAGTATACAACCAGTTCAGATTCAAATATAAAGAGTTCAACCAAGCCACCATACAAGGTGAGGCCAACTAATAATAAGAATGATCAAAAGACAACAGTACATACAGTTTCAAAGCCTACACCATGCATTGTCTTATCAGCGCTTCCAAGGAGACAATTTACTAATCTACTAGAAGGTCCATACAAAACCCTCAAAACGCTATCGGAATGAAATGTCATATGTCTCCCTCCCATTAAAGAGGTTGATGTGAATCAGCGTCTTCCAAAAGGTTTTGACCAAAATGTTTTTTTGATTATCAGAGGACACCAGGCCATACTATTAGCAAATGCATTGGTTTGAGACACAAGAATCAAGATTTGATAGATGCAAACATCATTGATGTGGGCACCCCAACAGAAAGTACAAAGGCACAACCAAGTGAAATTAAGGCAATGAAAATCTTCAATGATCCTTTTCCTAAGCATACAACTAATGAGACAGCAGATACATCAAGCGTGCATTATGCATATAATGCACACCCTCCACCCATTTCTTACCATTTGCATGCAAAGGAACAACATTCTTTTAATGGTATCATAGGTGCCTATCATACCTCAGTGCCATCTACGCCACTAATCACATTTGCAAAGCATGAGATAGTAGATGATGGCTTAGATTTACATTCTCTATTTGTTCAAGCTCACATTGATCACCAGCCTATTCAGAGTGTCATGGCCGATAACAGTTCAAGTGTGAACATGTGTACAAACACACTTCTTTATCATCTTGGATACGCAAATCAAGATTTGCTTCCTACCGCCATGGTCTTAAAAGGATTCAATGGTCACATTCAAAGCTCCATTGGTGAAATTACATTATCATTACAGGTTGATCCCGCACATGTGGCCACCAGTTTCACAATATTACCCAATGTAGGGATCTTTGATATATTATTGGGACGCCTTGGATTCAATGGATTCGTGCAGTTCCTTCTACAGTTCACATATACTAATGAATTAATTACAATTTAGGGTGTCCGTTATGAGTGCCATTTATCACAGACATATTTGGTTAGCACACAACGGCTTTCGATTGAGCCACCTAAAAAGGTGCAACCTACTCAGACATTTACACAGCAAATATCTACCCTTACACAAAGGCTTATCCTTGAGAGGCCTCTTCAGGGGAGATTTGTTACAGATTATAGAGAGCCTCTCTCTAATCCTACACATCCTCGATTGATATTACAGAACATCAAAGGTACTTCACATAAGGCACCAACACAGGAATCAAATGCTTCAAGATGGGTTCCAAAGAGCCCTACAGTTCATCATGTTCAACCACAGAGACAACATGCTACAAATTATCAGTATGGCAGTCATAGTTATAGTACAATGGGCATTCCATATTCAAATTCTCCATTGAGATCAGTGCAGTCATCAATGCATAACCCTTTCCCTTTGCAAAAGGTTACCATTCCTTTTCTCGACATAGAGCCTATTGATTGTGAGTCCCTTGCAGGACTCATTGGTTAGTATCTCTCTTTCACTTTGTACATATTCTTTACATATAAGTGCAAAAATACAAAAACAAGTAAATATTCCAAAAAATACCAAAATCACGATCTATGCATGCTTATACATACTTTGTCATACATCAATTCATTTGTGCACAGTTATTCGATATTTGTTTTAACCAATTTTATATCATATATGCTTCACCAGTGTACATGAGTGGTTGCAGATTACACAAAACACCATTTCCAGACTCAGTTGCAGGTAATATGATTGTTACACATTCTGAAATTGCAATTGGACAAGAGTGCCCTATTAGACAAGAGCGCCCTGCTCTAGTGTCCATCACCCCACTATTGTCCCAATGAACCCAAACTATCACTACTTTGTTCTAGACCCACATACATGCTTTTTACAGCATGTACATTCATCAACTAGCTCACTGGGGGCATATTATACACAGGTTTTGTCCTTCTTTGGCTACCTTATTTTACTCATAGCTCAGTTCTTCACATAGCATTACATCTCTCGATATGACTCACCAACATTTTGATATACTACTAGTCATCTCAATTACTAAATCTACTTAGGTTACAACTTAGCTCTTGTTGATCAAACACATATTATCATGCAAAATTTTCATGTTGCTTTCCAAGCTTTGTGGCTTGTATGCACTCTCTTTGACATTGAGAACATTTCAATGCATTTTTTGCGTGTGGCTCCTTCATTCTATGTTTCTATGTGTGAAGACATTTGAATATGTCTTTGTGTGGGTATTCTGTGTATGTGAGCATTTAAACATGTCTTTATATATGGCTTTAAGCCTTCATTGCTTGCTTCTATGAGTGTGAGGACATTTGAACATGTCCTTGTGTGTGCTTTTATTCGAGTGAGCGACATTTGAACATGTCCCTTGTATGTGGCCCCTTGGCTTTCTATTGTGTGCTTTGTGTGTACTCTTTAATTGTGTGCAACATGGCCATGATACATTGCTTGCTTATTTGTTCAAATTTTAATGCCACGATGGATATCATGCATTCCTCCCTAAGTAGTTCTATTCAGCATTACATACTCAGTTTGATCACTTATTTGCATGCCTAAATGCTAACATCTATCTAGACACTCTTGCTATAAATGTTTGTTCCTACATGCATCTCACATTACTACTATGCTCAATTTATCTACATGATGATGCCATGCTTCTCCATGTTATCACTATTACTCAGATTTACATCTTTATGTCATAACAATCTATCACATAAGTTTTTATTTTGAGTTAAGTTATTGTGCAGACTCAACAACTCACCCCAAAAGAGGAGGCATTCATAGAGATTTGTCTTAGAAACTAGACCTCCCAAATCAACACACAGACAAAATTTCGCAGTTATGACACGGTTGGCACAGTTTCAGTCTTAGAAAATGCACAAAAAATGATTTTGGATAGGAGTGCCTTGTTGGACAATAGAGCACTACTCTCTTGTCCTTGCCACTGCTAGTCCAAATGCCTTAAAAATAGGCATTTTCAGAATCTCTTAATCTTAGTTTACCCAGGACAATATTCAACAATTTTACAGTCTCAATTTCCAAAATTACTCAATTTTGTATCAAATTTACTCAGTTGGGGGCATCATGCACAATATGTTGTTCCAAGTTAACACAAGTTTGTTTAGAATAACAATTGTTACTAAGTTTCAGAATCTATATACACTAGATATCAGTTTGGGGGCCTGTGTGTGGCACATGGCTTCCTTATTACTCAATTTTGCACCAGTTTCATAGATGGAATGGAAAATCCATGTCATTCTCCACACTGTATACACCAAACTCATATTATACTCAGTTTTTCACCAGTTTTAAACCAGAACAATATATTGGAATTTATACAAGGATTCCAAATTGATTCACTACTCTGAGTATGTGATGTTGGAGTCAAGCACTCCTTGAATTCTTAAGCACACTCACCTATTGATAAGGATGGTGACATGCACAGTCCAATCTAAGCTATTCAACGCAAATGAAATCTCCACGGCTCCTACTCTTTATAGTGACTAGTATTGCACCACGAAAACACAACGATTCACGTACCCAGTTAGGTGTATTCACTCCTTGTCATTATCTAGTTTCTTGTCTTTTACTTTTGAATATTCATCTAAAGTAAGGATTGATATTACATATGTTTCATTGCAAGTTTGTGTGGAGAACAGTTTAGCGTTGTGGCCTACATTCAAGACTACGTAAGTTCACGTACACATTTTTCTTTTTACTCTAGTAATTTCGCTTTGCTACATTACTAGAATAAAAGTGGGGGCAAATGTAGACATGAATTAACATTTTAGCTAAAACAATGCACTTGTGACCACTCCTTTACACACTTAGTTATGGACCTATCCTAGGGCCCTTTTATCACTTTCAACCATCTTGCGCGCAAAGGACTCCCTTTTTTAAGTTGATTGATGACACCAAAATGCACATATCCATCGTGTTATCATCTTCAACCATCATTCAAGCCATGCTAGACCCTTAGCACCGTTGTTTGTCCCCATTGGCCAACAACGCCCTATCAGATTTGAGTGCCCTGCTTTGTTGTCCAATCCCCCTCTTTTGTCCCCCCCGCCAAATAACGGCTAATTTGCAAAATTAAAAGTTATGGAAAGGTCGGCCTATGTCCCTAATAAGCCAATTCAAAGGAATTTCAAAGATATGACTATATAAATACAATTCAAACCATTTTGCACACAAGAGGCTTCCACGCTGAAAAGCACCAAAAGTCTAATTGCACATTAAGAGCAAATTCCTTATTTCTCCCAATTCTGATTACAAACAGCCCTAGTAGCCCAAAGCTAAAGTCTAAATACATCTCCAAGGTCACAAGTCACGGTTAAGGCACTTAATCACACTAGTATCACACTAGCATCTAGCACTTTGCACCAATTATTCACACACCACCGTAGCATGCGAGAACTACATGAAGTTTGATCCCTCTTCAAAGTATTGATATGTAGGCAATGCTCAGCACGTGAGGTGTTGAGGTCACGTCCAACTTCAACCGCTGACCTTTTTTTCTCCCATTGATTTGCATCGGTCTTCACATGTCAAGGAGATAGGGTTTTGAAAGAAAACAATCCTACAACAGTCTCCGCAACTGATTGGAAGCTCCCACACGCAACACAAAACATACAGACAAAGATGAAGAGAACCCAAAAATCCCATATCTTTATTATCTGTTGGACAGGACTAGCCTCACAGAGGACAACAGTGCCCCACTCTCCTATCCATTTTAGGGCATTGTTGTCCAAGGCTCATTTCAACTAGAGATCCAATTTCACAGTCACCAAACCCAACCACTCTACCAGTTTCAACTTTGGATTCATCTCGCAGTACTGATTTCCAGTAAAGTCTTAGTTTTCTATTGCATTTTTCTTAGTAAGTTTCCCAATTTAGCAAGTTTCCAACCAGTGAATGATTGAAATTTGCAGTATTATTCTTCTTGATTTTGCACAATAGTTTCACTTAGGGTAATCTACATATTGCTAGGTTTTCCCAAATTTGATAAAACACAATGGCAACCATGATATTCAAACAGGAACTGCCCATTTTCAAGTTCAATATAAGTTCAGCATGTCGAATACTATCGAAATTGCGCCCTTTATACATTAAAGTCTCGTATTTTTGTGTTTTTTGATACATTTTTTGTAAAACTTTAGGACTCAAAACCAAATACTAACCCTTTTGATCAACTTGAAATGTGAGAAAACCTTTGAAATGAGTGGTCACACACCTATCTTCATGCAAAAAGGCAAAATGATTAAAAAGGCATACTCATGCTATATACTCTGGAAATGACAGGATTTTAGAATTTTGGCTTTGCACTTGGCAAGTTTGGACCTTTTGACCATCTACATATTCAAAATTTTGATTAAATGCCTAATAACCAACTCCTCTAAATTATATAGTTAATGGATTTCAAAATGTCTATATAAACAACATGTGGGGTCTTCTGACATTAAAAAACACAAATGATGAGGGGTGAGATTGGAACCTATTGTGCCCAATACACCCCCACTCCTTTTAGAATAGGGGTCGTATAAAACAAAAAATGTGGACTTGGTCGTTTAGAACTCTATTATTTGACAAATTAAACTCCTTTGAATTAATGTTAATTTGCAGAGATTGTGAATCAAAGTTTGACTTAGATTTATTTATAAATTATGGAGTAATCACTTAATCACTCTTTCTTGCCTTTGCAACTTTTTGCAGCATTTTGTAGTCCTTTGCGACTTGCCCGCGACATTTGGACTTCTTTGTGGCTCTTGACAGTATTTCACAACACCTTTGCCACATTTGAGGGTCTTCGTAGTCTTTGCGGCACTTCACAGTCCTCTGCAACTTCCACTCGGCATTTGGATGTGTTTTGCAACATCTTGCGGCATTTGTACCTATGTGTGGCTCTTCAGGCTTCTGTGCATCATTTGGATCACTGCACGACATTTGGATCACTTGGCATGGCTCTAGGACATTCAACATTCTTCATGACTTTACCGCAGCATTTGGGCTTGTTTGCATTCGTCTCAACACTTCGAAATCCCTCACTGCACTTTGCTGCCCTTCAAAGCTCTCTACGGCATTCTCAGTTGTTTGCGACATTCTTAGTGGTTCACAACATTCATAGCGCCTAACATTATTCAGGCTTAGTTGTGGCACTCTATGCCACCACATATCACCCAACTACAAGACACGTCGTGCAACAAAAGCGGTAAATGACAAAAATACTAACTGGTTTATGGCAGTCCCCACATCGAATCCTAACCGAATCATCATGTATCCGAGTGGTTCCAACGAGCAAAATATTTGATTTAGATCTTGCATGCAGACTCTTGCTTTGTCATTTTTTTAGCATACTTCTAGATTATAAAAAACTCTGCCATCATGGCAATGAGTGGGCAAAGCCCTTTTGATCTATAAATATGTCACTAAAACATTGTAAAAAGGGTCGGTTAGTCCACTCGCCTAGAGGGAGTCAGCGTGTTTCACCTAGCTCATTCACCAGCTTGTTAGTTAATAGCCTTGAGGAAGAGATTTTGATGGAAGTTCTATGGAATGTTCATGATCTTTTCTTTGTTTGCTATGTTCTTTCTTCTTTGTCATTTTCAGACTAATGTTGAGCACATTGTGGAATTTTGAGCAATTCCTTCAGGTATGTACATGTTTTATTGTGAGTAGATTATAATGTGCAATCTTAGCTATTGTAATCGTCCTAGGTAGTTACTCTCTAATCTTGTTTTACGTCATTTGAATGTGGTGTTGCTATCTTATGTCACGAACTAGATTTTTATAAAATTATTGCAGTAGTGTGTGTTATCATTGTTTGTTGCAATCAACTCACCTTGCAAGGAAGCACTTCTGAGATTAACTCATGATCATAGTCATTGCCCTCAGACTCTTGCTCTGCATCTCTTCAGATTTGAGCATCTAATCTAGATCCGAACAACGTTGATGTTGTGCATTGAATCTTCTGAGTATTGCTTGACTGAAGTAACCACCCAGTTGAAATCTGAATCCTTTCTTATCTGCCTTACTCTTTCCCTCATTTTATCCTTTCTCATATGAGATCTTGGATTGTGTATCACAACACCATTGTATATATGCACTTAGGGTGTCATTCTAATCATTTAGGTGAGCCTCCCTTACGTAGTTTGAGATCACATGTTTTTCCCACCTCCATCTAAACACCTTGGAACATATCCGCATATTGCTTTAATTACTATTCCACCAAGTGGCTTAACACAAAGCCAAATATCTACAACTCATGCCTTGGGCTACCTTCCAACAGCCCTAAAACGAGAGGGTGAAAACCCATTAGTTGGCCTGTCGTGTGCCACATAATACACAAGCACTAATGTATGCCTCACAACCCACCAAACAGCAACCAACAAAACCTACAAACCTCTAGGTGTTCAACTTCTTACAAAAAAAAAATTTGCCAACTCTTCTATGCATGTTTGTTAAACATCAAATGCAAGTTCTGTAAAAAGCCCATTTTACAAAAGTTGTCCCAACATTTAAAAATAAAGGATTTAATCTTTGACAAGGAGGCAGAGAAATCAAATACTTCATGCAACAATCACAATTTTATTTCCGGGTCCACACTTTCCAGCATCAATCTTTTTAAGTAGCAATAATAAATCATACACTAGAAACCTTTTTCTTTTTTATTTCCTCATGCTTTCTTCACCATAAAACATGATTGTAGGAACTCAGATATGCACAACTATATAGACTATAGAGCAACAACTTCCACGCTAAGTGGAACCCTCATGGAATTCTTTTTTTGTCTTTAAAAAACTCAGATATCCAACCATGTCCTCCATTTAGTAGTGTAAAAAAAAGGGGGAAATAAGATATTATGTGGACAAAAGCTTTTGTAGAAAGATAAATTCCAGCCAAATAACACACCCTTCTCTTCACACTTCTGCAAACAATTCACACCCATACATTCTCCTATGTATGACAATCCATACAGAAGTAGCAAAACACTTCAACAAAAAATCTTCAATATACGGCCCCTTGAAAAACAGAAAACATCTTTCCTCAGCAAATTTTTCAGCAGCGAAAAACATCAAAAAGGAAAATTTCAATTCCAAAAGTATCGCATCCTTCACACCATGATTTTAGGCAAAAACCAATAACAAAGATGAAAAAACTCTTAGGAAATTGTTTTTTCTTTCAAAAGCATTTTTCTCCGGCAAGCCCTCTCTTTTTCAACTTTTTCCTTCTTCATACAAATCTCTTGGTAAACACAAAAAACTTCAACCACCATTGGCCCATTGTCATTGCCACTCTAATACCATTGTTTAGAGAAAAGCTACATGAATTTATTTTATGGAAAAAAATCTTAGATCATGGAAACGTCCGGATATATCATTATTTTACACAAGCTTGAATAATCTTTTCTTACATATCGAACTCAACCACCCTACTGATCTAGCTCCCCGTTAACCTTTTACTAACTTATTAACACTTACTAAAACTTTAAATATCTACTGGGGGTGACTCACACGAAGATGCATGCCCCAAACATTCTAAACACATTTATTTTAAAACTAAACTAAAGAACTAACCTTGACTTTGGATCAATAGACCCAACAATTTGTTTGACAAACGTTGGAATCTCGACAACTCCTCCTTCATTTGGAGTAGGAGATTTCTCATTGTCTGGTCTGCATTGATTGAACCCAAAAAAGCTAAATTTCCATAGTGCATTCTACATAAGGGTTTTCTCGCATTCTCTACATCCTTGATCTCTCCCTACAGAATCCTTTCTGGGGGAGTAAGGAGGTACTCTATTAACAATATAGAGGGAATTACCCCAATGACCTATAAGGGTGCAAAGGTTCTCAACCTCCAAGGCCACCACCTCTGCTTGCACTTGAAACTGCAACATTACATTAGATATAGCAGCAACTTTGTTAACAATAGAAAATACTTTTTCTAAATGCTCGTGATTGAAAACTGCATAATTTTTGTCCTTTCAAAGCTGAATGAGAATTTTAATGTGCAAAATAGGCCAAAATTGCTTAAACTTTGCAAGAAGCATGGCAGAGTCTCCAAGCAAAATGATGTTCCAAGAATTTGAAAAAAGAATGTATCCACTTCTAGGGCTGTTGAGCTCGCACACAAAACCAAAAAATGTACTTGATTGTTTCCGTTTGACCACAAGCATGGCATATGGGAGTTGGGATACACATGTCAAACTATCACCAACAAGGAGACCCTGATATACAATGCACCGAGGAAATTGAGCTTTTTGGGGTTCAATCACTGCAACCCAGATAGTGAGAATCTCTTACTCCAAATGAAAGAGGAGTTGATGAGATTCCAACATATGTTAAGCAAATCCCATGGCACCCACCTGGGAGAGAGCCATTGATACCCTAAATAGGTTTTGTACCAAAGCAATGGAGTAGAAACAATCTAATTCCAATCTCACCACCATTGAGGAGGAGCTTTGAAGTCAATTTTGTGCAAGGCATCGTTAGGAACTGCCATCTAGATCTCGGCAAGGGATTCAAAATCTTGTCAAGGGTGGCAAGGCCCAAGGATACTCGTCTTGGGTTTTTCAAGCTTAATTTGATTCTTGGTGTGTTTTGTGCTTGGGGTGTGCTTTCATACTACCTTCCTTTTTGATCAGGCGTGTATCTATGTTTTTCATCTTTCGAAATATATTTGCATGCTTTCAATCAAAAAACTTTATGCCATTGTAGTAAAAAGATTGTAAATTACAAACATTTCATAGATAACCACAAGTTAGAGAAGACCCGAAAGGCATGCCATTGAATCCATCGGCCATATTAGTCCCAGAGAGGGATGATTCTAACACACCAACTATGGGACTTGCACCCGGAAGCCTACTTCCAGAGATGGAGTAACAGACAACTGATTACCAGAATTCATACAATTATCAAGATCTATTATGTTGCTGAAGCACCAAATCTCCCTCGTAATCTATAGGCATAGTCCATATTGTTATTGGAAAACCAAAACCAAAAGGAGATCTGGTCCCATGTCTGCCATAATGCCAATCTTTGCAATTGTATTAACTTTTGAAGGTGTTAACTAACTATTCTTTACTAAATTGACCCCCACAAGAAAATTGGTCATGGAGGCACCCACGAGCTTGAATTGAATTTTGAAGCTTATGACTCCAATATTGACTCTCATTGCCTATCTAACAAAGTACGGTCACTCATCCAACTCAAGCCTGATGTAGGCCAGTTATCAAACTATGTTAGCTGTGAATGGATTCATCTTGCAGTTGTTTTGTGACATGCTTCAGTCTTTTCTGAGTTATTTGAAGGTTAGCACTAATAATCTTCACCATTTATTGAAGTGAGGAATCAATTGCACGCCAATAATTTGGAGGTTTGAGATAGTAGTCAGTACAAATTCTAGGTAGATTGTCGCCAACACCTTGACCCAAATCCAACTCCCCAGGGTACTTTAGAAGTAATTTTCATCAAGGAGGTAAAGCATTTCAATGTTCACCTGTATTACCTGAAAATGTTTTCATACGGGTCTGGGATGCATTCCCCAATTTTCCTACCAATCCAAAACTGAGGAAACATTAGGATGTGCTGCCAATTTGAGCTGGGGACACCAAACCATACATATAACAAATGGGGATGTTGCAGGTGCAGTCGAGGGATGTTTTCCCCGTTCTAGGTACTGCTGGCTCTCCTCAATGATATTACTTTGTTTATTTTTACTTAAAAGATCAAACTATGTCAAGATCAAGATAGTTATGAGATGAGCATATTCTGAATGACTATAAGCATAACCCACCCATTTTCCTTTAGTTAATGAGCAATCACAATTTGTATTTTATTAATGGAATAAATCTATGTACAGTTTCCTCATGTGCATTTCTCAAAATACAGACTGTATTGAAACTCTGAAAAACCTAGATTTAGCAAAAATATGGATAAAGTGCTTAGCTCTGGAATTTGATTTCCAAAAAAATCTAGATGAAGTTATGTTGTACCCATCATTTGACCATAATTTTTGTTTAGTCTGCTCATTAACCTCAGTTTTGCCAAATCCATTATTAAATATCAAAACCTCAAGCAGAATTAGACCTTTAGTTCTGTAAAATGCTCTTTTTATGACAATTTTATTTCCATAGAAATAATATGAATAGAAGGTAGAAAATCCTACTTTTTGAGCATCCAAAATGAATTGAGATGAGATTACGGAACAAATGGCACATGGCACTGAAACTCACACTTCACATTTATTTAATTCCAAAAGCCTCCTCAATATGCACGACTGTCCCTTTGACTTGCAAACCAAAGTACATGATTGACCTTTCCTGTTCCAATCATTTGCACTAAAAAGCATTAGAAAATGTATAATTTTTTTTTATCATTGCTTAAATCCAAAGTCCAACCTAAGCAAGACATGCACACCTGCCTATCGTGATGGATATGCCTGAAAATTCTACTTCAGAATGAGGCATGACAAGACCTGCTTTCAGGTATTCACCAAATAGATAGCAATCCATAGATGATGAGAAATTGTAGAAAGTTTTTATGTTTTAGAGTGTAATAGAGTAGTTTTAAGAATCACTAGATATAGAGACAATATAGACCAACTTTTGCTTTTTGTAAATAGAAGTATGCATCAGATTCCATCCACCGTTTCCTTCATAGCCACAAATTAAACATACAAGATAGTGGCTCAAACAAGGCTAACCAGATGAATTTATCTGCAAGGAAAAACAGTGGTGCATTTCACTCGCATACGCATTCTCATGAACCTGCAACCACATATACGAGGAAATAAGTTTCTAAATAATAAACATTTCCTCTCGTTGATAGATAAAA
Source organism: Torreya grandis (assembly GCA_037957365.1). NCBI lineage: Eukaryota > Viridiplantae > Streptophyta > Pinopsida > Cupressales > Taxaceae > Torreya > Torreya grandis. Next base: position 1,449,045 of record JARHVA010003546.1, on the reverse strand, counting down.
ATGCATGCACTTCACTATTCTTTTACATTGTTGTCATGCGCATACATTTTAGAAAACTTTAGCTATATTTAAATATTATTTAATTTATAAATAAGAGAATGACGACTCTTATTCATGTGATGAATATGAAAAAGAATTTTACTTTCAAAAAATCAGCTACCTGATTGAACTTGTGACAATACAATGATTTAAGAGATCAGAAATAGTTTGAATGACACTTCCAAAATCATACGATATAAGAGGAAATTTCAACCAGCAAAACTTATGAATTACAGAGATGTCGATGGAACCAGATACCGTACCACACTTGCTGAATTATGACGGCAAATTCCAGTACAATAATTAAAAACATTTCCATATGTGCCTAGTCAAACAAAACAAGCATCAATCAACTCAGTAGCCAACTTAGAATGCCACGATACAATACATCACCAAAAAAAGAAATAAAAATACCACAGATCGTGTACCTGCTGCTTCATGTTTAGCCACCTTCACCTTGATTGCAAGTTCTTTTATTGTCTAAACAGAATTCCACCCATGTGGAAAAATAATAACAAGACTATAATTAGCCATATTAAGAAATATGGCAGTTAAAGGATTAAGAATCAAATTTTCAGATCTGTACCTGAGCTGGATTTAAGCAGCATGACACACAGAATTCATAAGAATCACAGCATTGTGAACTAAGATTGCACCCTCTGCGTGACCAACAAATTAATTTTAAATATACAGAGAACTTCAATCAAACTATTTGGTGAATCAAACATACTGTCATACTAGATAAAATACTCACTGACATGAGAACTGCTCACTTGTTTGAGGACAGCATCCAGAGGATGGATTGATGTACAAGACACCACATACATAGCCTGTAAAAGCAAAAAAAATGATATATTTGAACTTTTATCGCACAAAATAATTTATAAATTAAAAATAATCAAAATAAAGTGCAAATTGGAAAGAACAAATTGAAAGCACATTCTATCATATACATTCTGACTTGGTAAATAAGTTCATGTTTAAATAACTGGAGGATGGTATTCAATCATTTTATCAGATCTATGTTACAACCTCAAATAGTTGTCAGCAATGCAAATTTCAACAAGGGTCACATGAGATCACTAAAATCCCGTCTATTTAAAACTTTGTAAATACAAACAGAAAGTTGTAATTTCTCAAAAATTCATCTTCAAAACTTAATGAATTGCCCTTTCTATTTTCTCTACAGATATATATATATATATCCTTTCTATTTTCTCTACAGATTACAAATGTTCTCATTTGTAATCTGTAGAGAAAATAGAAAGGATATATCCTTTCTATTTTCTCTACAGATTAGAAATGTTCTATATATAATTGATCTCATTTGTAATCTGTAGAGAAAATAGAAAGGATATATCCTTTCTATTTTCTCTACAGATTACAAATGTATATATACTTTCTATTTTCTCTACAGATTACAAATATATATATATATATATATCCTTTCTATTTTCTCTACAGATTACAAATGTTCTATATATAATTGATCTCATTTCTAATCTGTAGAGAAAATAGAAAGGTATATATATATATATATATATCCTTTCTCTTTTCTCTACAAATTAGAAATGTTCTATACATAATTGATCTCATTTGTAATCTGTAGAGAAAATAGAAAGGATATATCCTTTCTATTTTCTCTACAGATTACAAATGTTCTATATATATATATATATATATATATATATATATATATATATATCCTTTCTATTTTCTCTACAGATTACAAATGTTCTATATATAATTGATCTCATTTCTAATCTGTAGAGAAAAGAGAAAGGATATATATATATATATATCCTTTCTCTTTTCTCTACAGATTAGAAATGTTCTATATATAATTGATCATATATATATGATCAATTATCCTTTCTATTTTCTCTACAGATTACAAAAGTATAGAACATTTGTAATCTGTAGAGAAGATAGAAAGGATATATAATATTATATATCCTTTCTATCTTCTCTACAGATTACAAATGTTCTATATCTATATATATATATATATATATATATATATTATTTCTATTTTCTCTACAGATTACAAATGTTCTATATATAATTGATCATATATATCCTTTCTATTTTCTCTACAGATTACAAATGTTATATATATAATTGCTCTTTTATATATATGATGAATTATCCTTTCTATTTTCTCTACATATATACATACATATATATATATATATATATAATTGCTCTTTTATATATATGATGAATTATCCTTTCTATTTTCTCTACATATATATATATATATATCATTTGTAATCTGTAGAGAAAATAGAAAGGATATATATGATCAATTATATATAGGACATTTGTAATCTGTAGAGAAAATAGAAAGGATATTTATATAGAACATTTAGAATCTGTAGAGAAAATAGAAAGGATATATATATAACATTTGTATTCTCAGGATATATATGATCAATTATATATAGGACATTTGTAATCTGTAGAGAAAATAGAAAGGATATTTATATAGAACATTTGTAATCTGTAGAGAAAATAGAAAGGATATATATATAACATTTGTATTCTCTTTCTATTTTCTCTACAGATTACAAATGTCCTATATATAATTGATCATATATATCCTCTCTACAGATTACAAATGTCCTATATATAATTGATCATATATATCCTGAGAATACAAATGTTATATATATATCCTTTCTATTTTCTCTACAGATTACAAATGTTCTATATATAATTGATCTATTTAACATTTGTAATCTGTACAGAAAATAGAAAGGGCAATTCATTAAATTTTGAAGATAAATGTTTGAGAAATATATATATAACCTTTCTATTTTCTCTACAGATTACAAATGTTCTATATATAATTGATCTATTTAACATTTGTAATCTGTACAGAAAATAGAAAGGGCAATTCATTAAATTTTGAAGATGAATGTTTGAGAAATGGCAATTGATCTATTTGACATTTGTAATCTGTACAGAAAATAGAAAGGGCAATTCATTAAATTTTCTATTTGACATTTGTAATCTGTACAGAAAATAGAAAGGGCAATTCATTAAATTTTGAAGATGAATGTTTGAGAAACATTTCTCAAACATTCATCTTCAAAATTTAATGAATTGCCCTTTCTATTTTCTGTACAGATTACAAATGTCAAATAGATCAATTATATATAGAACATTTGTAATCTGTGGAGAAAATAGAAAGGTTATATGTGTGTGTGTGTGTGTGCGTGCGTGTGTGGTGTGTGTGGGTGGGCATGTGTGTGCGTTTGCGTGTGTGGGTGCGTGTGAGTGGTCGTGGGTGTGCATGTGGGTGTGTTTGGGTGGGGGTGTGTGTGTGTGGGTGTGTGTGGGTTGGGTGCGCATGCACGTGTGTGTGTGTGTGTCTGGAATAAGATAAAACAAGACTTTTTGCTTAAAATATAAGTTATATCACAAACTAATCTGAAAACAAGCAGTTCATCCAAAGTCTCCTGTCTGTAAAAAGAGAGACCAAATAAATAGCTAATAATAATTATTTGCAATGTCGCAAGTTCATTTGTCATCACCAACCCTCACTACAAAAAAGTAATGTAATATGCTCTCTAATTCCAAGAAAAAATAGAAATTAATGTTTTAATGAAAAACGTTTACATCCAAGTGGCTTTCCTTCTTTCTTTCTTGCTGCAAACAAGAGAAATCATCTCTGGTTCTTCCTCCTCTCCTTTAGTTCTCCCTCACAACATTAAAAATTATACTTAGTAATTCAAGATATCCTAGCATTTCCCAAAGATGACATGTTTCTTCAACTGCTAATCTCCACTTTATTGTGGAGAGAAGATATCAAGGGCAGCATACTTTCTTCTTGATAATCTGTAAATCTATTAATTATTTCGATATTTGTTATCCTCAGAGTATACAAAGTATAATATAACTAGAGGCAATAAATTAACAAAATCTCATTGAAATGCCCCATGTAATGGATGGGGTATGAATATCGCCTTTTTTTTTATTGTTTAAATTCTCCTTGGAGGGTGACTTTTGGCTTAAAAGCCATGACAAAGGGGTATCTTTTCCATCAAATTCACATTGGCCTCGTCTATTGGGGTATGGCACACCGAAAGAGTTAGATGTGGTATTTTAACCAATTTCAACATTTTACTATGTCCCTTGGGGATTCAAACCTACGGCTTCTTGTTGGAAATCCCATGCTTTTATCATTTGAGCTCATCCAATTCAATGTATGGATATCTTGTCTTGAACCTTGGCATTTGAGATGATTATGAGGGAGTGTGAAAAAACACCAATAATCTATCAATCAAAATGGCATCAAACATGTTTTAAACTAATTCTCAAAATAAATTTCAGCAAACAAAGAACCTAGGAGATACTATCAAGAAAGAACTATGTTTAAAATCAAATTGTGGTTTCATGTGTTTGGAACTTTGTCAAGTTCCTGATTTGGGCCCTCAATAAGATCTTTGTGAGAGGGAGAAGATGTTACATCTTCTTTTTCCATCTTCAACAACTCTCCAAACAACTTGGATAGAACAATTGAATACTCTTCAAATTCAAGAACCTAAAGGCACTCTACATCTAAAGCTTCAAACAAATGCTTTACGGATAACTCAAACTCTGTAATCCATTTAAATCCAAAACTCTGGGGAATTATCTTAGTAAATTCTCTAATTTTGCCCTAATCTAGAAGTTTATTGGGTCTTGGCCTTCTTTTCTAACATTGCAAGTTTGGATCAACTTCTTGGAAGCCATCTAAATATATTTACCATGAAACCCTAGTATAGGGCAAGGACTACAACCCCGTCCACATACCCACATTTTTTTGTAACCATATTTATATATAATATTGTCTTACGCTTCTTCAATAGTTTCCAAGGACCCAAACAACTTGGATCGAACAAATGAATACTCTTCAAATTCAGGAATCCAAAGGCACTCTACAACTGAAGCCACCAACGGATGCTTTAAGGATAACTCAGACTCTATAATCCATCTACATCCATAACTCTGGTGAATGATCTTAGTCAATTCTCTAATTTTGCCCTGATCTGATTGGTTAACGGATCTTGGGCTTCTTTTTTGAATCCATCCAAACATAGTTACCATGATTATCCAATGTAGGGACAAGGACCACATCCACGCCCCTATACCCACATTTTATGGTGATTATTTTTATATATATAGTCGTATAGTCATACCCTTATTCATTTACTCTCATACCCTAATTTGAATGGCATCTCCATCCTCGTACCAGTACACATACTCCTCACATACCAAGTAACTATACGCTCTGAAGCTTTTGACCTGAAAATCTATACAAATGGATACTTTATTGTGATCCTCTCTTCAAACAATGAAAGGGGCAGAGTATTTGACTATGGTATCTTGAATACAATGCACTTGTTTTTTAAGCAATTGGTCATTAATATGCGATGGACGTTGTAGTGCCCCAGTTGATGACACCTATTTATTTGGCATAAACAATGTGGAGTGGGCTAACTCTATCAATGGAGCCTTATACCCTACTTATAAGTACATCAGCATCTTGACATTGTCCAAGGTCACAATCTAACTGGCATAATTACCGAGGTGACTTGAGATCCTCATGTCGCCTTGTATGATGCATATTATAGCATCCCTAGGTCGCGTTAATGGCAAATATGGGTCTCTTGAACCTTATAGTATTTTATCGCACTATATGATACCTTTTGAACATAAAAAGTGCATTTAATTATCTCCCTTGTAATTGAAGGTGCCATGCTGTATTTTGTTTTGGGAATGATCAAATGAATTAGAGGATGACTTATGCAACATTACTTGATTATCCAATGTTGTTAGCATTTTATTTCAAAATTAAAAAAGGATTGAGAATCTCTTGTGCGTTAATTGCATTTTATCAATTAAATTATCATTTAATTTGATTATTAAATTTTGTAAGGCCCAATTTTTGTACTACTTGTTTCCTCCTTGACCACTTCTATGGTTTTGTGGTTATACATTGTTTCAGTTGTTATCTTGCGTATGATACCAACATTGCTTCACCTTCTTTACCAAGACAATACTTATTTCCTATATTCAGACATTGACATATGATGAAGTTTTGGTGATTGATGATGTTTTACTCATGCTTTGATTTTCATGGTTATATTGGACATATTATAGTGATGATTTCATGCTCATAGCAATATTGATTATGTGATGGACACCTTTAGTTTATGATCTCGGACGGGTTTTTGAGATGGAATATATGATATTATTGTTGAAATATTATTGCCCATGTAGTTGGTGTTTTATGTACATTGATGAGATGTCTATGGATTGATTTAGCTGCCTTGATTTGAAATGGATGTTGGATTGAATGTATTGGCTTCATTTTGATATTAAGATGTATATGGTTACAATATTATCGTGTAACTTTTAATTCATATGTATATGTGGGTTTGGACTTGATGGTAGGGTACGTTGAGTGTGCAAGATATGGGTACGACCAAGAGGATAATATGTAATGTCCCCATCTTTAGCAATATTGATTTGTGAGCTTTTGGCCAATTTCCGAGTTTTCCCGTAAGCTTCTAGGTGTGTTGGGGAGAACTCCAAACTTCTTGGAGGATGCAAGGTCAATATTTTTGGTTTTCTATTTGTGGCATTGAGTTCAGTTAGCGTTAAGGATCGTTTTGACACTTTCAGAAGTGTTTTCAAACTCCTAGAGTGATCTCCAAACTTTTTGGAGAGCACGTCTATTTATAGTAAGTCACCCAATTGGCATCAATCATCATCCTAAACCTTCAGGGTCATGTTGGTATGATCAAATTTACAATTTATATCATTTTGAGACTTTTCGTAAATTGAGTGACTTATTTAAGTCATTTAATTAATTATTCGCTCAAGTTATCTAAAGTTGGAAATATTAAAAAGATAACTTTAAGTGTAATAGTTCATTGGAAAGGTAAGGGAAAATATTATTTAATGCTCACATAAAAATGGATTTTAGGCAAAGGAGACATAAAGTGAGCAATTAAAAATATTATTTTTATGAGGAGCAAATTAAAGGAATAGTGATTATTATTTTATTTCCTCTTGTCGCCCTAAAAGTGTATTTAAAAGGAGTTGAGCTCATTTTGAAAGAATGCTTGATTCTATTTTCTTGTGAAAAGTTGAAGCTTTCAATAAGAGCAAACCCTAGGACAAAAACCCTAAAGGAATTGGTTTTGGTGGTGAGACATCTACCCTAGCCGATTTGCGGGTGGATTCATATAGGATTCACAGGGGCACTTGGTTCAAATTTGAAGGGATTTGGAGTGGAAAGATTTATCATTCTACAGGTGAATATTTTTGTAGGAAGATTTTATTGATAAATTTGTGAGATTTGTATCCAAATACAAATTTATGTGATTACTGTGGAGATATTTGTGATATGTTGTTGCATATGTTATAGAGAGTTTGGGCCTTAAACCCTAGCGCTAGTTTTGGTTTGGTGCCATTTTTGGGAGCCTTGTTTATTTCTGCATATTCTTACCCCAGTCGTAGCATACATGAGAGGAATCGTCGGTCATTTGTGGTAGCACGTGTATTAGAAGTGGGACTACTTGTATGGTGAGGACATGAGTAAAGGGGAAGTCGTGGATTTTCTTGTGAAGAGCATAACTTGTATTTGGAGGTTTGTGGATTTATATTTACAACATCTTAGCATGAAGTGCCAACTCTTGGATGCTACTCATATTTGATGTTGGTTCTCTTGTGGTATGTAAAGATTCTCATTATTAGAATATATTTGACTCCTGCCATAATGATGTAAACAACAAGTTGGGAAAGTTAACTTTCGGATTTCTTCAATATCTTATGTTTCAAACTATTTGTAACAACGCCTTAAGTTGTACTTAGAAAAAATACAATAATAATTTTTTTTTTAAACAATTAATTACTTAACATTCATTCACCCAACCACAGTTATACTATATAACATTAGCCAATCATGTAATCAACAACTTAGAATAATAACAATTCCAAAATTCCAATACTAAATGCAATATAATATATTACAATTGCAAGAAAAGTAAATACATTAGGACTCAACCACAGCGGGTCCACTAGTACAGCATCTGCGCTGCTCAATACATACAAATAAAATACAATTACATTTCCTTCAGGTATTCAGCCTTAATACTATAAATAGATACCAAGCCCTCTAGAGCTCGAGTTGAACCAACTCGTGTATCTCTGAATCTCAAGTGTAGTCTCCGGGTAAGTAGTACTGTTGTAAGGAGGGAAAGCATCATCCGAGCATTTTTTCTCACCAATCATGGACCAACAAACCCCCGCACAATCCCCATCAGAGAATGGCCCTCCCTTCACGGATAAATAGATAGAACGGGACGAGAATCTAGAGAACAAGCAAGCACCCAAGTGTGTATGATTTATAAAACCAAGTATGCAATGTATCATAAAAAACCCGTTCTATTGCAAAATATCGCACTAACATGTAAATCGTACATACCAAAAGATAATGTCTCTCTATACATTATTTAGCCACGAGATTCATTCAAGCGTTAAAGGAATAAATTGTAATATCCCCTTCTCTATGATCACCCAGGGTGCTATTTTAACCTATTTAATTCCCGTAGTCTAAAGGCAAGATAAGGGAATTCATTTATTTAATTATTTAATATTACCTGACAGCAAAAGCAAATATTAAATAAGGTAATGTTTAGTGATTAATTAAATATTTTATAAAGTGACTTTATGTGAAATATTAAAAGGTAACTTAATAAAATCACTTTATATATTTGAGCAGAAAATTAAAGTGAGAAACATAAAAGACGTTTTAAAGTATCGTTTTCATTCATGCTAGAATTATTTATCATTTTCATATTGGAGAATTCTCGAAGTTTCTTGGTCTTGGGGACAGGGAAACCATAAGGCATACAGTTTCAGTGGTGAAACGATTCCACCCTAGTTGGTTCGTTGAGGAGATCACTCAGGGCTTCTATTGGAGCGTCAATGCAATTTTATGAGTTTCTTTGGAGACAAAATTGGTGTGGAATGAATATATCTTCAGTTTGGATTTATACAAGGGTTTGGAGATTTATTAATGTTGCATATTAGAGACTTCCTATTGCAAGACGAATTATTTTGAGGGATTTGCTACAGTGACATGAATAGTGATTGGCAACAGTGGCGTGAACAATAATCCTCTACAGTGATAGAGGACATGATCATCTCCAAGTAGTAGTGTTGGATTTGGTGAGATGTGGGCTCTATTAATAATATTGGAATTGTTGCTATGAGGGTCTCATGGAGGATTAGTAGGTCGTGTGAAGTGGGGTCTATTTCATGCTAAACTGGAGGTCACAGGAGAGTGAAAATCGTTGGACGTGGTCACATTTGATGATTTTTAACACTCCACACACTGTTGTTAACATTTATCAGGTCTGCGCCAAGTTTCCAAGACTAAAATAATTTGTATCTGTTGTCTAAATTGCATTTGCTATTCACTCAGTCAGTAATGGTCATAAATTTTGTATCTACTATTACAATCTGAGTGAACTTGTAAGGGTGGAAATATTGTTTCAAACAAAGCTGATTGTTTCCCTCTGTCACTATTAAACCCTGAATGTTAAATGCTTCATATCAATCTGAAATAATTATTATCTGAGTATTATCATTACCAACATAGTCATATCTTTGTGGGCTATACTGAGTTTGCACAAGGTCTGATACTAATTTCTAAGCAACTGCATGTTGTAAATCAGTCATATTGGGAAGTGGAATGTCTTAGTATTTATTTCTAGATTTGTTTCTACATTACATATTGAAGGTCAATCAAACACATATATGAATATGCTCTGAGTTGATAAAATGTTCCATCCATCAAACTGAAAACAATCGAAAATATTGCACATCCGGGAAGGGTACTTTATAGTGGTATCAAAGCTGGTCTTCCTACCAACCTATGCAATAATATTGCACATCCGGGAAGGGTACTTTATAGTCGTATCAAAGCTGGTCTTCCTAACAACCTGTGCATTCTATGCTCAGCGATTTTCATTCACATGGTTAATTATGAATCCAGAAGATCAGGTCTATATAACATATAGGAGAAGTGCAAGAGAAGAAGGATTTGATTTGTTTGCTTCAGATTCATCAGAAGAGGAAAACATGGGTGATAGACGAGAACCAGGTGATAGGCGTGAAATACCTGAGAATAGCACTTTGCAGATCCTTAATGACTTGGCTAGAGGTCAACAACAGGTAGTTCAGCGCCTAACACAGATGATGAATGGAAAAAACAACACTGGTAACAATGCTACAGGGGATACAAATGGTCACGATGGAGGCAACGGGAATAATAGAAACAATGGGGAAGCCAGTAACACTCATGTACATGCACATAGTCACACTAGGACAGCTAGTAGAGTGACTCTAAGGCCCCTTATGCCTCAGTTCTTGGGAGGACAGCCAGCTGGTAATCCGGGACAGCAGGCACAAAGTGAAGGTTTCACAGATTATTTGAGGGAGTATCAGTCACTCAATGACGAGCTTCATGCAGCCATGACCTTGCAAGATTTATGTGCTATTAAGTACAAGAATAGACCCAGAGATCACAATAGGGGCCCTTAGAATCAAGACTTGCAGCGTAAGGTGGGCAAACTTTCTATTCATTCCTTTGATGGTTCTAGCAGATGCACAGCGAGAGCATGGGTGCCGAAGTTGGACACTTATTTCCAACTCAACCCTATGTTGGAGTCAGAGGCCATTAAGTATGCTACCTCGCATTTGGAAGGTGAGGCCCATGAATGGTGGTACCACAAGCTAGTTACTTTGGGCCATGTCAGTATCACATCATATCTAGAATTTACCTAGAAGTTGATAGACATTTGATCAGAAGGATCCAGAGTTGCACTTCAGGGAGTTGGATCAACTCAAGCAAAGTGGTACAGTGGACTCATATATCTCTGAGTTCCAAAGACTTGCAGTTATGGTGACAGACATATCGGAGCACAGATTGGTTATGCTCTTCATAGAGGGTCCATCTGAACCACTACGTGGTTAGACTAAGGCTTTCAAATCAGATTCCTTGCAAGATGCTATCATATGGGCTCAAGACATGGAGCATTTAGCACCTAAGAACAAGTTTCCGTCCAAACCATTCATTCCACAGAAGAACAAGGACAAAAATCCCTTTCAAAAAGAATGGCCCAAGAAGGACAAGCTAGATGATGAGGCTTGTACGGAGTTCAGAAGAAAGAAGCTTTGCTTCAGATGTAAGGAGCCTTGGGAGTTGGGTCACAGGTGCATGGGTAAGGGAAAGGTGCATTACATTGAGGTCTTATCAGATAGTGAGGAGGATGGGGAGGCGAAACAAGTTCAAGGCAGCGGATGGCAAGAAGGTTGCGCTCAACGGTATGGTGAGTGGTGCTCCGAAGGTAGTGCCAACTAAGAGGATGGAGAGCATCTTCAGACATGGGGATGTTGTTTAGGCAACAGAGTGCTTGATTACTACTAAGGAAACTCCGGGTAGTGACCAGCCTTATGATATAGACATTCAGTCATTACTGCGTAAGCATGACAGAGTGTTTGGAAAGATTCCTCCAAAGAGACCACCAGACAGGAGATTTGAGCATACCATTGAGTTGGAAGAGGGGGACATTCAGTCATTACTGCGTAAGCATGACAGAGTGTTTGGAAAGATTCCTCCAAAGAGACCACCAGACAGGGGATTTGAGCATACCATTGAGTTGGAAGAGGGGGCCAAGCCCGTTATAACCACCCCTTATAGACATCCTAAGAAGTTTAAGGATGAGATCGAGAAAGCAATCAAGGAATTGCTTGACATGAGGCATATCAGACCTAGCTCCAGTCCCTTTGCTTCTTATGTGGTTCAGGTAAAGGACAAGACAATGAGGATGTGTATAGACTATTGGGCCCTAAACAAGAAAACAATTAAGAACAGGTACCCGATTCCCAAGATCGATGAGCTTCTTGATGAATTGCACGAGGCAGTGTATTTTTCCAAGATCGATCTTCGCTCAGGGTACCATCAGATCAAGGTCCATGAACAGGATATCCACAAGACAACTTTCAGGTGTCATTACAGGCACTATAAATTCTTAGTCATGCCCTTTGGCTTGACTAACGCACCTGCTACCTTTCAGTCCTGCATGAATCATATCTTCAACAAGCAGTTGCACAATTATCTTCTAGTGTTCTTTGATGATTTGCTCATTTACATTAAGACTTGGGATGACCACCTGAAGCAATTGGACGAATTTTTGGGCATCATGGAGGAGCAGTCCTTGTATGCTAAGGCCTCAATGTGTGAGTTTGGCCTTAAGGATATTTTATACTTGGGTCATGTGATCAGTGCACAGGGTGTACAGGTTCATTAGGGGAAGAACCAGGCAATTCTTGATTGGCCACCACCTAAGTCCCTTTTTGAGTTGCGCAGTTTCTTTGGGCTATGGAGCTACTACAGGGGCTTCGTCAAGGGATTGTCTCAATTAGGAGCACCATTGACAGATCTTACGAAGAAGAGTGCTTTCAGATGGTCAAAGGAGGCACAAGGAGCTTTTGACAAGCTCAAGGAGGTGATGAGCAGTTTCCCTATATTGGTACTCCCAGATTTTACTCAACCATTTGTTTTAGAGTGTGATACATCGGGCGAGGGCATAGGAGTAGTGTTGATGCAGAGTAGACACCCAATTGCATTTAAGAGTCGTAAGTTGCAGGGGCCAGAGAGACTGTATTCCATTTATGATAAGGAAATGCTCGCCATAATGCATGCTTTGGCGAAGTTCAGGTAATACCTAGTAGGTGGGAAGTTCATGGTGAGGACCGACCACAACAGTCTCAAATATTTCTTGGAGCAAAAGGATTTGAATGAGAGACAACAGAACTGGGTCAACAAAATACAGCCTATGACTTTGACATTGAGTACATAAAGGGCAAGAAAAACATTGTAGCAGATGCCCTCTCCAAGAAACCAGCAGCTTGCTCCCTTACAGAGATGTCAGGAGATTGGAAATCTCATTTATTGGTGGAATACTCAAAGAACAAATTTTCTTGTGAGTTATTGGACGGACAGGTATAGGATGCCCATTACAAGGTAGTGGATGATATCATCTTCTACAAGGACATGATTTATTTAGCGTCGGAATCCAAGCTCAAGGAGAAAATAATGAGGGCTACACATGATACTCCTTTGGCATGTCATCAAGGTTACTTCAAGACATACCGACAAGTTAGAGAGAGGTTCTCCTCGAAGTGCCTCAAGGATGATATATTGTGGTATGTCAGGGAGTGTACGACTTGTCAACAGAACAAGTCAGAGCACACTCATCTGGCAAGTCTATTGTAGCCCCTTCCCATTCCTGAGCAAAAGTGGGAGGGCATTTCGATGGACTTCATCACTAGTTTACCCAAGGTTCATGGTAGAGACTACATCTTTGTGGTGGTAGATCAGCTGACTAAGTTTGCTCACTTATTTGCTATCTCTTCAGAGTATAAGGCACCTCAGGTGGCAGAGTTGTTCTTTAGAGAGGTTTTCAAACTTCACAGATTGTCGAGGTACATAGTCAATAACAGGGACAGCAGGTACCTGAGTGTTTTTTGGCAGGAGTTGTTCAGATTAACAGGTACTGAGTTGAAACCAAGCACGAGTTATCACCCTCAGACCGACGGTTAGAATGAGATTGTGAATAAGTGTGTTGAGAGGTATCTATATAATTATGTTTCTGGACAGCAGAGAGCATGGATTAAGTGGTTACACTTGGGTGAGCACTGCTATAACACCACTTACCACATGTCGATTGGTATGACACCCTTCTGTGCATTGTATGGTTATGATGCACCATCATTTCTGGATCTGGCTTTTGGAGAGAGCAGGGCTCCTAAAGCCAAGGATTGGGTATAGGAGAGCCAAGACATTCTCAAGGCTCTTAAGTAGAATTTACAGGTGGCACAAAATCAGCAGAAGACTTACGTAGACAAGCACAGGGTCAAGTGCAGCTTTGAGGTGGGAGATCTAGTTTTCCTACGATTGCAGCCCTACTGGCAGTCTTCGTTGAAGAGAAGCGGTGCAGAGAAACTAAAGCCACGATTTTATGGGCCTTATAGGATCACCAGAAGAGTGGGGGAAGTAGCCTATCAATTGGATTTCCCAGAGAACAGCAAAATTCACAATGTGTTTCATGTTTCGTGCCTCAAGAAGGCACTAGGGTAGCAGGTTACTTCATCAACAGAGTTGCCTCCGTTGGAGGAGGGGCATTTGATTCTAGTACCTGAGGAGATTGTTGATACCCAGGAAAGGAGATTGAGGAACAGAGTGATTAAGGAGTATTTGATCAGATGGAGAGATTTGTCAACAGAGGATGCAACTTGGGAAGAACAGATACTGCAGCATCCCAATTTGCGATTGCTAGAGAGCAACCAATCTCAAGAAGGGAGGACTGTAATGTCCCCTTCTCTATGATCACCCAGAGTGCTATTTTAGCCTATTTAATTCCCGTAGGCTAAAGGCGGGATAAGTGTAATGTCCCCATTTTTCATGAGCATCAATTCGTAGAAGGATTAGCCTATTATGCGACCCTCGTAGGCTGATAGGATGGATAGAGGGTCATGATGGAGCTTGGCTTGGCTTCGACTAGCAGAACTTTACCAGTTGGCTTTCGTTCGGGCTCTTTCGGACACCGTTTGCATGAGTTCCTATTTTTTAGAGATATTTGACATGCAGCGGAGCACCCCTGTTTTGGTATGGTCATGTGCGGAATCACTCCCTGTTTCACCAGCTTCCGACGGTTCGAGAATCGGATATGTATTGAGGGAGATATTAATATTTGATTGATTTGATTAAATATTAATTATTTGAATTATGAAACCCTAATTCTTAATTATGAAACCCTAATTAGGGCAAGCGCACCTTTTAGAGGATATAAGGGTTTCTTATTGGAGGGAGTGCCATAATTATTCATGTTGAAGACAATTTTTGCAAAGTATTTTCTGAGAAGACTGAGCCAAGGGTTTCCAGTATTCTATCTGCATTGGAGAACGTGCAATCTTCAGTGTGTGCAATTCAGAGGTTGTGAGATATCAGCGGATCTATTGCCAGTTTGAGAGATAACTTCACACAGAGGTTATCACAGAGATTCACAGGTATTTATTTTATCAGGTTTTTGTCCAGAAATCGTCTAGATATAGATCTTCAGTATTAGCGTAATATTTTTTGAGATCAGGCGTCCAGCATACAAGCGTACAGTTTTTACTGCTGGTGTACGAAATCCGTACGAGTTTTGTACCAGGCCGTACAGTTTCAAAAAAAGGCGTGTTTCAGCAGTCACAAGCCGCAGGGAGCTCAGAGACCGACATCGGCAGCTCAGGAACCGACATCGGCCGACTCACATACCGACGTCGGCAGAGTAAACCACCGACAGAGACCGCTGAATTCTGGCACTGAATATTTTTTTGACTATTTTTTTGTGTATTCTGATTTTTTTGGTGTTTTTGCATGAAATAAAGAAGAATGCGCTTTTGCCAGATAAATTTGAATAAATTCAAATAAATAAATAAACTCTTTCAACTAACTAATCTCTGATCTTATTATTCACTTCAGATGATTACAATAAAGATCTCTTGCACACATACAAAATAATATAAATATTGTCTTAAAACCCTGATTTTTCTGCAAACCCTAGATCTGGTAAGGCTGGTACAGCTTTCTGGTTGTTGTTTCAAACACACAGTCGCCATCGTCGGTTATTCTGCGGCGATCGGTCGGATAATACTGTGGACTCTGCCAACGTCGATCTTTGTCGGTGGTTTACTCTGCCGATGTCGGTATACTCTACTGACATCGGCAGCTCACATACCGACATCGGCCGACTCACATACCGACATCGGCCGACTCACATACCGACATCGGCAGAGTAAACCACCGACAGAGACCGACGTCGACAGAGTCCACAATATTGTCCGACTGATCGCAGCAGAATAACCGATGACGGCGACTGTGTGTTTGAAACAGCAACCAGAAAGCCATACCAGCCTTACCAGATCTAGGGTTTGCAAAAAAATCAAGTTTTTAAGACTATTTTATATTATTTTGTATGTGTGCAAGAGATCTTTATTGTAATCATCTGAAGTGAATAATAAGATCAGAGATTAGTTAGTTGAAAGAGTTTATTTATTTATTTGAATTTATTTGAATTTATTCAAATTTATCTGGCAAAAGCGCATTCTTCTTTATTTCATGCAAAAACACCAAAAAAATCAAAATACACAAAAAAATAGTCAAAAAAAACATTCAGTGCCAGAATTCAAGGGAAACAGGGGTTTCTACAGTGGTATCAGAACTAAATCCTGCCATCCTAAGGGTTTAGCAATCATATGCAGCCACAAGAGTTAGGTCCACACAGGTATAACACACGCAGGAGAGCCTTACTTGACAGGGAACAGGGTTTGAGCGGGCAGCCGGAAGACATGGCTGACAATATTGACAGGACCCGTATTCCTCATAATACTAGGGATCAAGACGACGCGGAGGTTTTACTTGCTCTCAGAGATCTACGAGCAGGGCAAAGGCAGTCTAACGAAGTATTATAGCAGTTGGCAGAAGCACTGCAAAGATTGGGTACTCTGAGGAGACAGTCACCACATCGTGACGATGACAGGTGTGATGCAGGATCACAGAGAGCACTTAGGACTACTTCCCGTACAGCAAACAGGCCTACTAGGCCTACCTTTGTGAGGCAGTAGGCCAAGGAGGTGATAACAGGGGAGGAGCATGAGGAGTTGTTTGCAGACACACTTATGGCAACGAATGAGGAGTGGGAGTTATTATCACCTGAGGTCAGAGAGAGGATTACTTTTGACCGATTCATCACACAGAGGAGAGAGCATAACCGAGGTCGACAGGATTGGAGACCTAAACACCAGAATAATGATCTGAAGCATGCTACGAGCAAGCTCACACTAGCGATGTTCGACGGTAGTGGCAAGGTCACAGCGCAGGCCTGGATTAATAAGCTAGACACATTTCTCACGTTGCGTCCGATCGCTGAGAGAGATGCTATCAAATATGCGACACTACATCTTGAGGGGGTAGCTCACGATTGGTGGCACCACGGGATGGTGACACTCCAACATGATCGGATCACATCTTATCAGGAGTTTGTGGATAGGCTGGTGGAGCGTTTTGACAGGAAGGATCCGGAATCTTATTTCAGAGAGTTGGCTCAGTTGCGCCAGAGTGGCAGTCTAGAGTCTTACATTGGTGACTTCCAGAAGTTATCAGTTATGGTTCCTAACATTTCAGAGAGAAGACTTGTAGTGCTCTTCATGGAGGGATTGACAGAACCATTGAGAGGTTGGATCAAAGGCTTTGATCCTCCGTTACAAGAAGCTATGAAGAAGGCGCGTAGTATGGAGATGGCAGCGCCATCCAGTAAATTTAACTCCAGAGGTACTTCTTCATTCAGGGACAATAAGGGCTTCAACGAAAATAGAGAGAGATTAGAGTTTGACAAAGATAAATCAGGTGTTAAGAATGATTCAAAGGCCAATCTAGCAGCACCACCTTTGGATCGAGAGGCTCTTAACGATCTACGCAGGAAGAAGCTTTGTTTCTACTGCAAAGGTCCCTATGATGCCAATCACGATTGTCCTTTGAGGCCTAAGGGCAAGGCAAATCGCGTGATGTGGGCTTTTTATGAGGATTTGGAATCAGAAGATTCCGAATAGCAGGAGAGTTCTGAGGAGTCAGAGTCAGAGGCTTCAGAGCCTAAGGCAGTGGTAGAGTCAGAGCTTCATATTCAGGAGGCACGTCTAACTAACATTCAGCAGGATGGTTCATTCAGACTCCGTGGAGTTTTGGCAGGACGGAGGGTCATAACCCTTCTTGACACAGGGGCCACACATAATTTTATAGATGCTAGATTTGTGGAGAAGCGTGGACTCGTTACCGAGGATTTCGAGGGCATTAGAGTTAAGGTAGCCGATGGTTACACTCTTAGGTGTGAGAGGATGATTAGAGACCTCCCATTGCGCTTGAACAACTATGAGTTCAAGGTTGATTATTATGTGGTGAACATGGGGGATATAGACTTAGTCTTGGGCATGAAGTGGCTTCATTCATTTGAGGAAGTCACTCTTCGTCTCAAGGACATGGAGATGCATTTTGATGTTGATGGGAAGACACATTCTGAAGGCAATACGGGACAGCAACATCAAAGCTATTTTTTTTCATCGGATGGAGAGGCTCATACGACACGACATGGTAGAGTGGGTTGTCGAGTGCACATTGGCACCAATACAGGAGAGACATGTGGACGAGCTTTGTCTTGAGGTGAGTTCAGTTCAGGAGTTAGCACATGTGGCAGGGACTCAACTTTCTTTTACAATCAGGTCACATGATGATGATATGAGTATGTCTAGCATTCACACTCCAGATTCAAAGATTGTAGTGGGTACAGGAGACAGGTGCATGAACTCAGTTGGTATTGTTCACCTTACTCAGGTGAGGAGTTTATTGGAGTGGCCAGTTGATTTCCGTTCGTGGATTGGATGTTGGGATCCTTATCTTGATACTTGGGACGATTTGACGCCGTGGGATGAGTTGTGATGAGACCGTGGTTGGTGATCTGCAGAGATATGTTGATTACAGTAGAGGTACAGTGTGTGGATTCTCCGCACTTGGCGTGTTCCATTTGGGAGTTGTTGCAGAGTTGGAGTGTGCCTTCCGCATAGCATGGTAGAATGTGTATATGGCAGTTGTGATTTTGGAGTTTGGTTGAGTTGTATTCACCAGTTTGATTATGGATTCCTCTTGGTTATATTTCAAAGGATATTGCAGGAGCTTGCGTTGATTGACAACAATATAGATCATAACTACATTTGGGACCCAGGTGGAGTAGAGTTTTCTTGGCAGCTGAAATTGCTTGGGGACAAGCAATTTCAAGAAGGGCGGACTGTAATGTCCTCATTTTTCATGAGCATCAATTCGTAGAAGGATTAGCCTATTATGCGACCCTCGTAGGCTGATAGGATGGATAGAGGGTCATGATGGAGCTTGGCTTGGCTTCGACTAGCAGAATTTTACCAGTTGGCTTTCGTTCGGTCTCTTTCGGACACCGTTTGCATGAGTTCCTATTTTTTAGGGATATTTGGCATGCAGCGAAACACCCCTATTTTGGTATGGTCATGTGCGGAATCACTCCCTGGTTCACCAGCTTTCGACGGTTCGAGAATCGGATATGTATTGAGGGAGATATTAATATTTGATTGATTTAATTAAATATTAATTATTTGAATTATGAAACCTTAATTCTTAATTATGAAACCCTAATTAGGGCAAGCGCACCTTTTAGAGGATATAAGGGTTTTTTATTGGAGGGAGTGCCATAATTATTCATGTTGAAGACAATTTTTGCTAAGTATTTTCTGAGAAGACTGAGCCAAGGGTTTCCAGTATTCTATTTGCATTCGAGAATGTGCAATCTTCAGTGTGTGCAATTCAGAGGTTGTGAGCTATCAGTTGATCTATTGCCAGTTTGAGAGATAACTTCACACAGAGGTTATCACAGAGATTCACAGGTATTTATTTTATCAGGTTTTTGTCCAGAAATCGTCTAGATATAGATCTTCAGTATTAGTGTAATATTTCTTGAGATCAGGCGTCCAGCATACAGGCGTACAGTTTTAACTGCTGATGTACGGAATCCGTACGGGTTTTGTACCAGGCGTATAGTTTCAAAAAAAGACGTGTTTCAGCAATCACAAGCCGCAGGGAGCTCAGAGACCGACATCGGCAGCTCAGGGACCGACTCACATACCGACGTCGGCAGAGTATACCGACATCGGCAGAGTAAACCACCGACAGAGACCGACGTCGACAGAGTCCACAGTATTATCCGACCGACCGCGGCAAAATAACCAACGACGACGACTGTGTGTTTGAAACAGCAACCAAAAAGTCGTACTGGCCTTACCAGATCTAGGGTTTGCAGAAAAGTCAGGTTTTTAAGACAATATTTTATATTATTTTGTATGTGTGCAAGAGATCTTTATTGTAATCATCTGAAGTGAATAATAAGATCAGAGATTAGTTAGTTGAAAGAGTTTATTTATTTATTTGAATTTATTCAAATTTATCTGGCAAAAGCGCATTCTTCTTTATTTCATGCAAAAACACCAAAAAAATCAGAATACACAAAAAAATAGTCAAAAAAAATATTCAGTGCCAGAATTCAAGGGAAACAGGGGTTTCTACAATAAGGGAATTCATTTATTTAATTATATAATATTACTTGATAGGAAAAGCAAATATTAAAAAAGTTAATATTAAGTGATAAATTAAATATTTTATAAAGTTACTTTAAGTGAAATATTAAAAGGTAACTTAATAAAGTCACTTTATTATATTTGAGCGAAAAATTAAAGTGAGAAATATAAAAGGCGTTTTGCAAGCTCATTTTCATTCATGCTAGAATTATTTCTCATTTTGATATTGGAGAGCTCTCAAAGCTTCTTGGTCTTGGGGACAGAGAAACCCTAGGGCATCCAGTTTCGGTGGTGAAACGATTCCACCCTAACTAGTTCGTTGAGGAGATCACTCAAGTCTTATACTGGAGCGTCAATGCAATTTTATGAGTCTCTTCTGAGACAATTGGTGTGGAACAAATATATCTTCAATTTGGATTTGTACAAGGGTTTGGAGGTTTATTAATGTTGCATATTAGAGACTTCAAATTGCAGGAGGAATAATTTTGGGTGATTTGCTACAGTGACGTGAATAGTGATTTGCTACAGTGGCGTGAACAGTGATCCTCTACAATGACGTGATCATCTCCAACAATAGTGTTGGGTTTGGTGAGATGTGGGCTCTATTAACAATATTGGAATTGTTGCTATGAGGGTCAATTCATGGAGGATTAGCAAGTCGTGTGGAGCAGGGTCTATTTCATGCTAAACTGGAGGTCGCAGGAGGGTGAAAATCGTTGGACGTGGTCACATCTAATGGTTTCTAACACTCCAGACGCTGTTGTTAACATTTATCGGGTCTGCACCAATTTCCAGGTCTGAAATAATTTGTATCTGTTGTCTAAATAGCATTTGTTATTCACTCAGTCATTAATGGTTATAAACTTTGTATCTGTTGTTAAGTTTCAGTCTGAGTGAACTTGTAAGGATGAAAATATTGTTTCAGACAACGCTGATTGTTTCCCTTTGTCATTGTTAACTCCTGAATGTTAAATGCTTCATATCAGTCCTAAACAAAGCATAGTATATAACCTTGTATCAGTCTGAAATAATTATTATCTGAGCATTATCATTGCCACCATAGTCATATCTTTGTGGGCTATACTGAGTTTGCACAAGTCTAATACTAATTTCTGAGCAGTTGCTTGTTGTAAATCAGTCATATTGGGAAGTGGAATGTCTTAGTTTTGATTTCTAGATTTGTATCTACATTACATATTGAAGGTCAATCAAACACATATATGAATATACTCTGAGTTGATAAAATGTTCCCTCCATCAAACTGAAAACAATCGAAAATATTGCACATCCGAGAAGGGTACTTTACATAGATGTAAACTTTGCTTATTCCTATGTTTGGCATGTGATGTGATATCATTGCTAGGAAGAAAATATCAAATCACTTAGACATAAAATATTATCACAAATATACTACACACAAGTTTTCATCAATACATGACTCTACAAATTTGACCTTGTCGACATATTTCATAATACACCACTTGATCGAAGTATCTATATCCAGCATAGGCGGTGCTACCTAGCATTCTTTCGAAATATCCCTAATAGTAGCATAAACAAGCTATTTATGGAAATATTCATATGTAATGCATTTATTGTTTGCAATGAATCCATAATCCTTTGATTTATAAAGAATCACATTAATCAAATACTTTATCTGTAGAAACATGTCATACCAATACCAAATGACATCTCTTCCAGTTTAATAGATAATAGTGTGCATCAAGTTTATTCATCAACTTATGATTTACTATTATATTCCAATATTATACCCTTTGAATGGTCACTATCATTAATCAAATGTATGACTTGATACATATACCTAATGACCCAATAAAATAAGTACGCAGTTACCATACTTTAAATGTTGTCATAAGTAAAATGCAGCCAATACAATATAAAAATCAAGCTTTACTATATACTCAGTGTTTACTTATTATATACTCAGCATTCACTTCTTTATACTCGGCGTTTTAGCACGTTGTACTCCCGACAAACAGCAATTTAATTCTTTATTATTGTCTTATACTTCTTCATCCCAGCGTTTTTAATAAAGAGACTTGGCATTTTACCTATCCATATGACTCGGCGTATTATCTAAATAAAAGATGCATATATCTAGCACTGCCTAATGTATTAAGACTTTGTCAAAAGAGGAAAAGAAACGCAGGCCTATAAGTGTGACACAATTATTATAAATTGAGACAACCAAATAAGAACGGGACACTGCCCAGAAGAAATGGGAACAAGTCCATAGGATTGGTACCCTGCCCAGGAACGAGTTTAAATTTAGCCTTATATAAATAAGACAGTCCCATATAGGTCAGATGCAAACCTTTCCAGATGGAACGCAGTCCATGAATAAATATACAGACCTCAAAAATAGTACGCAGCTCATGAATATAGTGAAATGTTGCTCTCATAACATTTAAAATGTCGTCTTTACATATAGACGCTACTCATAATTTAAAATGCTACCCCTATAGAGTGAACCCCAAGGCAACTAGAGGGAGACCCTATGTAATTATATTTTTCTGGTGTAAAAATAGAAGATGAAATCTACTACTTTACATGTTCGTATATAATGAAGCGTAATTTAAAAAGTGTGAGACGTTCAAAGGGGGACTCTAATTGTTGACGCTGCTTCTAATGAGTAAAATGCAGCCAATAAACATGCATCTCACATTAAGTATGCATCTCAGTTATTATATAGCTTCAGTCTATTAATTGATAGCGCTATATACCAGTCAGATACTTGACTCACTAGTGCCTTAGTAGCGGCCATAATGGGTTCGCGTAGTGTGAAGCTCTTAATCCAATCATTATGGTATTAAGTACGCAGCCATATTAAATATAGCGATGCTTCAACAGTAAATTATACCATCAGTCTAATTTCAGAAATTGTCTAGGATATCAAAACGCTACCATAAATAAGACAATCAATAATTCTACAGTTTGTTGGCCATATAAATAAAACGTTGGCAGTTATAAAGTGATCCCCAGTTCAAAAATAGATAAAAACACTATCAATGAAATTTAAGTCCAGATCATTTCAAACACAACAAATATACTAAGGCGCTCTTTCCAAAACAACACATCCAAAAATTTGAATTACCAACCTTCTTTACTATTTGTCTGAAGAATGATAACGTCATTTTGCTTCATGTCTCCAATTTGTCTTTGACTCTTCTCTTCCGTAGTCCACCCTCTTTTATTCTCTCCAATTCTCTTGTCTGCTTCATCTCCCTTCGTACTTTTTTTTTTCAAAACTTTTTCTAAATTTATAAAAAAAAATTCCTTTCCTTCTGTTGTGGTCTTTCTCTTTGCATAATATTCATCTCCTAGTTTACTTCCATGCATATTTTATTTTCCTTTTATATTTACTAAACAGCAGTTATACAAAGTCGTAGTCTATCTTTCACAATTTAATATTAAACATAGATTTTGTTTATTTAAATCAGTACGTCCTAGTACACTAAGTCATCTTAAACTTAGGTTGACAAATAAAAATAATGACTACTACCTTTTTATTTAATTTCATGCATGCATTTCCAAGGCTATGTTTAATTTGTCTCAAGGTTAGAACTTTAGGATAATTCAATTTCCATGAAAGCAATTAAGACAAAAATAATTATTTATTTAACTAATATATTAAGTCAATAATTGTTTTTTAATTACAAGATAACCGTATCTCCAGTAACTAGTATCTATATAGCAATTAAATATTTTTTTTCTTAATTTATTCACGAAAATCTAGACAATTATTAGTAAAGGAATCTTATGTAATTTATGCATATCAAGAACTAAATCTACACACAAATATAATCACAACTAAGATTTTCATAACCACGTACTAACATTTAAAACACATTATGCATATAACATTTTAAATCTACTGTGTGTAAGGTCACTAGCAATTCTTCTATCATCCCTCAATTGTCTCATCTAGCCCATCCTCTCCGATGATGCTCTCCTTCATCAAGCTCTGAGGGTAGGATCAATCCTACATCCACCTTGCAACAAGTAGTTAGTCTAAGTCATCATAAATATCAATCAATGATGCAAAACTAACAAATACATATTCATAATGTATAGAATAATAAAATACAGATATCACATCATATATATTAATCAACAATATCATTATTCCATTATAGTATATGTCAAAAAGCTCAAATCAAAGCAAAAATAATCAGATAATAACCATACTAATCCACCAATTAAGAGGTTATAAATCATAAGGTGAAATCGGGATGTGACATCCTCCCCCCTAAAAGTGGTCATCATCCTGATGATGCTTATTCAAACAATAGTTCTGAATAACTAACAGAGTTTAACAAAATAAAATCATAATATCAAATATCAAATCATGCAAATAAATGCAAAATTCACCTAAAGAACTCATCCTAATTTTTCCAATTAGCACTATTCTCTGAGTATTGGTCCCACAAGACCCTTCTCTGTGACATTTCCTATTATGCAAACAAGTTTTGCAAATGTCACTTATGTTGATTGGTTCTATCATGATCACCCCGGGATCCAAAACCAGCACGACAAGCCCATAATAACTCAATAAAAGTTTCACCAAACTTCCCAAAAACACATGAGATCATCACAAAAGCCAAAACAAATGACCAAGAAGAATTCCACAAAACTTTCCAACCCTCTATGCACATCTATGTAACTTAGAGAATGTATTTCTCATTCTGAGAAAAGTGTTTAGAGAACCTGGCAAGAATGATGTGTATATGTTAATACTATAACTACTTTGCGTAGCTTCAGATAAATATAACATGTCAATATGGTCACTACATGTAGCTCCGATTAAGTATGACGATGAATAGGAATTAGAAATACTATATTTCTAATGTATATAAAATCATGGAATATCCGTCCACCATATACATGTGTATGGCTATATGACTAAATTTGACAAGTCTGTTGTCAAATCCCAGATTCGACAAGTCCGTCTGTCGGATCCAACTCAGTAACAACCGAGTCAGTATGAGATGAATTAGAATACCGTCCTATCGCTTGGAACTCACGTTCTTAATTCCCCACTCTTCCCTCAAGTCTCCACGACCTAACAATCTCCACAATGTACACAAGGTTCAATGAAACACAAATTTGTAGTAATAGATCATAGAAAGCAATAATATATGCTAAATGATTCCAAATGTACTAACATACAAGAAAAAAATCATACAATTATTTCGTAATTGCAATAAATTACCACTAGCCAAACATAACTAGTATCACATTTCATAGCTTAACCTATAGTGTTATTTTCATAGTTAAGTGGAAAATATCAAAATTAACATAACATACAAAAGCTACAAATTATACCATCCTTACAACCTTATAAACGAGACAATGTCTCCTTGCTTGTACGACTAGCACACAAGTTAAAAGTTTATCAAAACCCTTTTAGACTACCAAAATGTTCTGCACATCTTATACTTTTATTTAGACTGATAATAACATAATAATAATTACTAAAATTAATATAAATTCAATGTTAGTCATTCCTCGTGGTCAAGTTCAATAGATAAAATAATGAAACTTCTCTCAACAAGAAATAGAAAATACTTAAATCAACAATTCATAAACAAATTTTTGCTTAAGGAAACACTAAATCAACATCCTGTAAATATGAATCTTCTTGATAGCTTAAAATGATGTAAAAAGAGAGTGAAAATAACAACTCACCTCTAAGCTAGCTAAAAGATATGACACTTTATCTCAAGTTCACATATAAATATAAGGATGTTAATCCACATAGCAAAATTCTAACTCAAAAGGAATTTTTCAACCTCGACATCACTCAACTACAAGAAAATTTTCACCATACTAGGTGGTGCCAATCTAGAATGGTCTTATAGGCTTTCTCACTCCTAGGATTTGTGTAAGACACAAAACTAAAGCATATATACTTAAATGAGAAGCACTCCCTGCTTTTTTTTCAAAACAATTATAATACGCAAACACAAATGGTGAAGGTGATTCAATTAACAAGACATAATCACACTTGAAGTGTTCAATCTAAAGAATCAAGAATATGGTAACAAACTCTTGTTCACAACTCATGAACTAAGCTATGTACTCTCCTACCCATACACGTTATAAAACCATCACCAATGTGACACTTGAAAAACCAACCCTTTAGCAACTCTTAAGGAGGTACGAATGCTCCTAGGGTACACACTCAATGTACCACACATTCCTTCACATTTCTCTTTTTTGTTAAACAGAAAGGTACGAAAACGCTAATGGACTCATTAGGTCATAGAGTTCAAGCCTCAGCTCTGATTCCACATGTAACCTCTCAAGTTGTACTTAGAAAAAATGCAATAATTATTTTTTTTAAAACAACTAATTACTTAACATTCATTCATCCAACCACAATTATATTGTATAATTTTAGCTAATCATATAATCAACAACTTAGAACAATAACAGTTCCAAAATTTTAATACCAAATGCAATATAATATATTACAATTACAATGAAAGAAAATACATTAAGACTCAGACATGACTGGTCCACTAGTACAGCATTTGATGTTGCTTAAGTACATATAAATAAAATATAATTACATTTCTTTGAGGCATTCAGCGTTAATACTATAAACAGATATCAAGACCTCTGGGACCCAATTCGAACCAATTCATGTATCTTTGAATCTCAAGTGTATCTCTAAGTAAGTAGTACTGATGTAGAGAGGAAGAACACCAGCCAAGTAATTTTTCTCAACAACCACGGACCAACGATCCTCCACACAATCCCCTATCAAGGAATGGCCCTCCCTTCACGGATAGGTAAATAAAACGGTACAAGAATCCAAAGTACAAGCAAATATCCAAGTGTGTATGATTTCTAAAACTAAGCATGCAATATATCATAAAACCCATTTTATTGCAAGATATCGCACTGACATATAAATTATACATACCAAAAGATAATGTTTCTCTATACATTATTTAACCACATGATTCATTCATACATTAAAAGAATAAATGTACACTTTGTTTATTCCTATATTTGGAATGTGATGTGATATGATTGCTAGGAGGAAAATATCAAATCACTTACACATAAAATATTCTCACAAATATCTGCACACAAGTTTTCATCAATACATGACTACAAATTTGACTTTGTCGAAATATTGCATAACATACCACTTGATCGGAGTATCTATATCTGGCATAGGTGGTGCTACCTAGGCTAGTGAAGTCTGTCTCACTACCTATTAGCATTATCAATGCGAAATTTTTAAACATACATAGCATAGCATATAACTTAAAGATTCAAGAAGATTCTTCCTATACTCGGAAAGAAACATTCAAAACCATACATTTGTCTATCAAATGCATAATGAAACTAATACATGTTATTTTCACATAACTAATAACATACAACAAAACACAATCCATATAAGATCATACCATCTGGGTATGCATTAAACAAGAACTATCATTGCATGTATTTCAACAGTAACATACTGGTTAATTTTCAAACAAAGGGTTCTTTCGGAATATCCCTGATAGTAGCATAAACAAACTATTTACGAAAATATTCATATGTAATTCATTTATTGTTTGCAACGAATCCATAATCCTTCAATTTATAAAGAATCACATTAATCAAATACTTTATCTATAGAAATATGTCATACCAATACCCAATGACATCTCTTCCAGTTTAAACGATAATAGGGTACATATGTTTATTCATCACTTATGATTTACTATTCTATTTCAATATTAAACCCTTTGAATGGTCACTACCATTAATCAAATGTATGACTTGGTACATATACCTGATAACCCAATAAAATAAGTACCCTGTTACTATACTTTAAATGTTGTCGTAAGTAAAATGCAACCAATACAATATAAAACTCAGGTTTTACTATATATACTCAGTGTTTAATGATTATATACTTAACATTCACTTATTTATACTCAGTGTTTTAACACTTTGTACTCCCGACAAACAGCAATTTAATTCTTTATCACTACATTATACTTATTTATCCTAGTGTTTTTAATAAAGAGACTTGGCGTTTTACCTATCAATGTAATTCATCGTATTATTTAAATAAAAGATGCAGCTATCCAATGTTGCTCAATGTATTAAGACGTCAAAAGAGGAAAAGGAACGCAGGCCTATAAGTGCGACACAATTATGATAAATTGAAACGCAACCAAATAAGAACAAAACGCTGCCCAAAAGAAATGGGAAGCAAGTCTATAGGATTGGGACGCTACCCACGAAGGAGTTTAAAATGCAGCCTTATATAAAAAAGACGTAGTCCTGTTGGGTGAATATTTTGTCAGTCAGCTAACTGATGAGCAAAATAGGTCTGATCAACCACAGCAAGGGAGATTAGTCATCCAAAGTTGCAGGTTTACCACATCCAAAGGGGACAAATCTCTCCTCTCATCAAGGGTAGATTCCCTGTTAAATATGAGAAGCTATATACTATAGATATAAGCAGAAAATAACACTCAGGGGTAGGGTATCACCATCCATACCAGTTTATTCAGAGATGATGCTCACCATCCATCCCTCTTTATTCAGAGACGATGCTCACAAACAAAGGAGAAATCTTGGTGAAGACACTGAAGGCACATCTCTTCTTTCATAAGTGGTTTTGCAGCATACAGCAGTTCTTTCAGATAGTGACAAGTAACTGGTAATAGGATGCAGTAATCAGCAGAATGAAGTGTAGCACAAAGTCTCCACTTCAGCTGATCAAAGAGTGAAATACGAAAGACAATGAGGGCACAAAGTCGTCCCAAAGTCTTTTACACAAAAACAAAAAATAGAGAAACACACTAAAGGCAATTGTAGGCAGCACAAAGTCTTCCCACAGTTAGCTTCAGGTTACCTTCTTGATTATCTCCACTAGCTCTGCGTATTTCATTAAATGGACAAGAACACATTCAGAAAACAGACATAAAAATAGTCTCCTAAATGATACAAGCTATGACAGCACAAAGTCTGAAAGTAACTTGTTTTCTCATTCAAACAAAGAAAAATGATTAACAAACTGAGCTCAAAGTCTCAGTGATAACCTCTCAATTTTGGCAGAGTTTTGCTTCTTTTATCAAAAAGATCTCTCGAAAACAATAAAAGAGATTACAATATATAGCAGCCAAGAAAGACTTGGCACTTTGTTTCATGGAATGGCTCATGCTGTGCATTCAATGCCTTGAATGCATTTTCAGTTCTGCCAGGGGGCCATGCTAGAACAGGGCGGCTGCCTTAACTATGGCGTGTCATTTCATCTCAAATGTCTTCTCTTGGGTCTGAATCATCTGGTGTCTGCGCAGCTGTCCATTTTGTCTTTACTCCAAGGGAGACCAACAAGACGTGCCTTCAATGTTTGTCAGTGAAAATATCTGTTTTGCGGACTGTTCCACCTACTGGAATAACTACTATGTAGATATTTCAGCCTCTCCCCCTTTCTGTTGCGATTTGAGCCCTCGGGCTATCTTTTCTTCTTTCTGGTTCCTTTAGTTCCTCCTCTCAGCGGTTCTTCCTTTCGGCCTGAAGGTATTTGAATGCCTTCCGGTTTGCATTTAAGCCTGCAAAGATCAACAGACACTTTATTGCCGCAAATTTAACGTCTTCGGGTCCGTCATCGTTTGAAAGCTAACGGCTAGTTGGTTATCCTAAATTTGACGGCTGCGGGCCCGTCATCCTCAAAGATTTCTTCGTGTCTTTGTATTGGGAGTGCTCCGCCTTTGACATCTATCACAATCCGCTGCTTTGAAACTTTACCAACTTACAGAAAATGGGACCCACAACACTTCTGGCCCGAGCTGCTTCAAAAGGGGAACGAGAACAGATGGCACTTTCCGCTGATCCTAACAAGTGAAACGTGGTGTTTTCCGCTGTGAAACAGGGGAGGACACTTGGTAGCATCCGCTAAACTTATAGGAGCTTTAGATACCTTTTGAGAGTCCTGCGGAAGACGACAAATAGTGATTTCCGCTGAGCTTTAGAAACACTATAAAAACATTCGGGAATCATTTGGATTCACACAGACGATGACACTTGGCGCGCTCCGCTTACTTTTAGCAACTCATCCGGGGCCCATCGCAATCCTTACTCAATAATGAAATAAAAGGAAGAAATGACAGATGTTGACACTTGGCACTTTTCGCCGAGTTTTACAAGGGACACGTGGCGACTTTCGCTGCATTTTAAATATATATATATTAAAACCTTTCGCAGTTGCCACTTGGCGCCCTCCGCGAAACTCTGAGAGAAGCTTATTGAAAGAAGCTCTAAAGTTTATAAGAAACTTGAAATGCAGATGCAGACACTTGTCGCATTCCGCTGAGTTATGACGGGACACATGGCACGTTCCGCTGCTTTTTAAAAACAAATTGTAATGTGTCTCGACAGATGACACTTGGCAGCTTCCGCTCGACTTTGAGACTTGGACAAAACTTTAGGCAAAATGAAAAACTCGCGCGGAAAGAAAAACCCACGCCCTGTGTCATAACCCTTACTGCCTCGAAACTGAAATGCACAGGGACAAAACTTGGAGCGCACAACTGAAACTCAAAATAAAATGTAGAGTATTTTACTCTACAAATGGAAGAGAGAATTTTTGGCTTGTAGGACCAAAAATAGTTCATTTGTTGTCCCAAAAATGAGTGACAGACTTTGAGAACAACAGCTGGCTCCAGTTGGAGAACTTCCTTTAGTTGAAATTTTGGAACAACTGAAGGGAGTAGAAACCAGAATCTCTAGTGCCTTGAAGTGTGCCATTGGGCTATGGAGTCGTGCTAACCAACAAGAAAGCAAAGTGCCAAAAACGAAAACGAAAAGGAAAAACACAAAACAGAACTAAAGACTATACACACATACACATGTACAGATGATCTTATCTGATACTTCAAGAGTTGAAGTGCTTCAGATGTTGCCCATTGTGAGGCAGAGAAAAGGGCGTGCCATCTTGATACTTCAACAGGAAACTATTTTCACCGTTGAGCTCATAGATAGTGAACGGACCTCTCCATAAGGAATCGAACTTCCCATGCATTCCCTTTGGTTCTCTCCTCTTGTCCCACAACAAGACTTGATCTCCAATCTAGAAATCACGGTCTTTTGTTTTTTGATCGAAGAGCTTCTTCACCAGACTTTGATGCGCGACAATTCGTTCCACCACCATAGTTCGCTACTCATCCAACTCAGTCAAGCACATGATCCTTTTATCAATGGAGCTTTCATACGTTTGATCCTCAATTGTCTTAGCCAATTTCAATGCTGACAATTCCAAAGTAATTTGTATCTCAGCATTGAAACCATAAAGAAGTTGGAAAGGAGACATACCAATTGCCCTTTTTGGTGTAATTTTATCTGCCCATAAAACATCAACCAATGCTTTATGCCATTTCCTTTGGTTGGCATCTACCAGCTTCTTGATGATAGTCACCAGGTTCTTGTTGCTTGATTCAGCTTGTTCATTCCCTTGTGGAAAGTAATCAGAAGAGTGAGAGAGGGTGATCCCATAGTAAAAACATAAATGAGTAATCTCCTGAGAAGTGAAACAAGCCGCGTTGTCTGTGACAATCTTGGTTGGAACCCCAAACCTGAAAATGATGTTCTCTTTGAGGAAATTGCACACTACTCCGGAAGTAGCATGTTTGGTTGGGATAGCTTCCACCCACTTGGTGAAGTAATCTGTGACTGTGAGGACATAATCATGTCCAGCACTTGAAGATGGGTTTACAGCACCAATGAAATCGATTCCCCATTGCTGAGGCTCTTCTATCACTACTGGCTTAAGAGGCAGAGCAGCCAATTTGGGTCTTCCAACGAACTGTTGGCACAGTTCACACTTTCATACCCATTTGTATGCAACCTAGAACAAAGTAGGCCAGTAATACCTACCTCTAAGAATCTTGTGGGCAGTCACAAGAGCAGAAAAATGTCTTCCACAGGCTAGATTGTGGAAAGATTTTAAAAGTTGGTTCTGCTGCTCTTTATCCACGCAGCGAAGGAAAACTCCATCAAGGCTCCTCTTGTACAGGCCGTTGTCCCAGAAGACGAAATTGACAGCTTTCAGTTTGACAGTCCTCTTTTTTTTACGAGATAGGTGGTAGGACACTCACCATAAGTAGGGAAATGAGCAATATTTGAATACCACTCATTTGTGGTGGAGACAAAAAGGATTGTCGGCGCGTCTTCTTTTTCTTCATGCCCTGCTTCTTCGGGTTTGTTGTCAGCAATCAATTGACAAAGGCCCTTTCCCCGCACCAGCTTCGTCGGTTTGTTGACTAGATCAAACTCCTGAATTTTAGCGATCCAATTCCCCCTTTTTGTTCCGAACTCCTGTTGAGTTAGTATGGATTTAACCATGGTATCAGGAACCAGGGCAATAGTGTGAGAATTCAGAATAGAAAAGCGAAAATGTTTCACTGCCTTCACCACTGCATAAGCATGCTTCTCCATGTTTGAGTATTTCAACTCGCAAGCTTTGAGAGGACAACTCATAAAAGAAATGAGAGATTTCACATCTTCGTTCTGTTGAACTAAAATTGTTGAAAGCGTGAGTTCAGAAGCATAACTATACATGATAAAATATTTAGTATAATCTGGACAAACCAAAATTGGGGCGTGAGCAATGGCTGTCTTGATGTCCCAGAATGCTAATTTGTCTTCTTCAGTCCAGCTGCAAGTGGCCTTTCCTTTCATCATATCTACAATATGACGAGTCTTCTCAGCAAACTCGGGGATGAACCTTCATAAGATATTCACCTTTCCAAAGAAAGTGAACTGCAGTCTTACTCGTGAGTAGAGTAAGCCCCTGGATGGACTTGACTCTTTGAGTCAATCTTTATGCCTTCTCTGGATACAATGTGTCCAAGAAACTTCCCTTTTGTCACCCCAAAGACAGACTTCTTGGGGTTCAAAGAAATGTCATTCTGGCGGCAGCATTCCAGCACTTGTTGCAAATGACGCACATGCTTTGGGCGATGCTTGGAAAAGACGGTTAGATCATCTAGGTACACTACAATGAACTTACCCATTCAATCTTTGAAAGCAAGGTCCATTGCTCTCTGAAAGGTGACGCCAGCATTTATCAAGCCAAATGGCATTCTCTGATAGGCAAAGGTGCCCCATGGCATGGTGAACGCAGTCTTGTGTTGGTCTGCTTCACCAACTTCTATTTGATTGTATCCTGAGAAGCCGTCTAGCATTGATAACATCTCGAAACCGGTCACTGTCTGAAGTACTTGGTCCATGATGGGCAGAAGATAGTTATCCTTTAAGGATGACTGATTCAAATTCTTAAAATCCACACAAAGGCGAATTTCGTCATTCTTCTTCCTCACAGGTACTATGTTTGCAATCCATGTGGAATGATGGATTGGAAAAATTATCCTGACATTCAGCATTTTTTATATTTCAGACAGAATAGTGCCTGATATCTTCGGATTGTACTGCCTAAATTTTTGCCTGTGAGGTGCCGAATCACTTTTGAAAGGAATGTCATGCCGAATTTCATCAGCCCTAAGTGACTTCAGATCATCATAGGAGTATGCTAAGACATCGATGTACTGACTGAGTAGAGTAGTGAATTTGGACTTTTCTACCTGATTGCAGCACTTTCCAATGTTCATCTTGAAATTTTCTTTGGTGCCCAGATTTACTTGATCAAACTCTTGGGAGGAGCTTAATTTTGTCTGTTGTTGTTTGATGAATCTGTCATGTTTGTCAAACAGCGTCTCAAAGGAAACCAAGGCTTTTGAGATTTTATTCCCTTTGAGTTGCAGGAACTCTTAACCTGCATCTGCAATTGATTCAGGGGCTGGGTCAAGCTTCTGAGGCTCACTGCCTTCGAAGTGCAGCTGTTCACAGCTGTCTTTTTGCTCTAGGAAAGCAATGATTTGGTTGTCATTGTTAAACACTTGCCAATGACTGGGATTATCAGGCACACTTGGTTAAAAAACCAACTCAATAGTGTACCTATTTCCTTTGAATTCAAGGTGAGGAACCAAAAGAGTGGCTGAAACGGCCAAAGCATCAGCTCTATCATTGAATTCCATGGGAACTGTAGAGATGCTGAAAGCATCAAAATTTTCAATTTGATCTCAGACTTGATTGCGGTAATGGCGCAACCTCTCGTTTTTGGTTTGGTACAGGTTTCTCACTTGACAAACCCCCAGTTCAGCATCCCCCTTGGCATGAAGGAGTTTGATGCCTTTGTCACGAGCAGCCTTCAATCGAAGTAAGAGAGATTCATACTCGGCTGTGTTGTTGGTGTTGCTGAACTACAACTTGTATGATGAAGGAAAAATATCTCTTTGAGGAGATATTAGCACAATTTCGGCACCTGAACCGGTAGAGGAGCAGCTGCCATCAAATTCAAGAATCCATACTTCGTTAGACACTATTTTTTCTTTGGATTCGTCTTCATTTGGAGGTGAAGATTCTTCCACACTTGCATTGCACTGCCAATTCTTCTGTTGTTCCAACTGAACGTAGTTCCAGGTTGACACCTTCAAGAGTTTCAAAAGGCGCTTCATGGACTTCCTCTATGGATAGAAAGTAGTTACCCATGCCTGAAGACTCAAACAAAATTTGAGCTTGAAGTGCTGATGTTTGGGTGACCACATATTTTGCTTCCTTCTCAGCAAACAATCTCTTCATAACACCTTTGACTGGGATTCTTGCTTCGGATAGGTCCATGCTTAATTCACCTCCAACGTCCTTGCATAAATTCTGCCCAAAAAAGATGCTATATGATGCTGAGACGTCGGCCACCAAGACACTCATCTTGATTTTTTTGTCTGAAAACGCTACAAATGCAAATTGGGCATCTTTGATTTGTCTCAGCAGTGATACTTGCTTGTTCTCCATGGAGAAACATCTCTCAAATGTCTTGGTCAATGTGAGACCAAGGGATTCTACCACTTTGGCAGGCATGACATTGTCTGAAACTCCGGAATAAATGATGCAATTGCCCAACTTGTGACCGTTTATCAACAGAGATACATAGAAAAGCTCTATTTTCCCAAGGGCAGCAGGAAGAGTAATGACAAGGTTGTTTGGGATGGGCATGTTCCTTGAAAGATCATGAGTTACTTTCTTAGCTTCTTGTCTTGTTGGGATGGATTGGTTCTTTACACATTGAACCAATTTATCCAACTGATCAGGGTTGGATTGCAGAAATTCAAATTCAGACATTTGAATTTTGATTTTCTTTATATGATCAATAATGTCAAACATCTGAAATGGACTAGGAATAGAAGATAGGAGCTCATTCTTTTGGTTTTTAGAAAGGGGAGGACTGGCCTGCGAATTTGAAATTGGAGTTGAAAGCGCAATTGAGGTACTTACCTTTTTTGCAATCACTGGGTCCTTTGGCTGAAAAGGAAGAGTGGTTCTCTGCTTGGCAATGAAAATTGTGCGCAGAGCTCGCTCCTCTGTCTTCTCTTTATCAGCTTGCTGAGCTGACTGGTTCTTGGACCGAGTGAAAACAGCATATGATCCCTCAGCTGCTTTACCTTCACTTCTGGGTTCATCCTGAAAATTCAGGAAACCAATGTTGGAGTCAACCAGCTAATTCTTCTTCTTCCTCAGTGAAGAGATTAGCGTCATCCTCTAGATTTAGCTCAGACTGGAAAGAGAAATATGATTCAGCTTCAAGATATCCAACTGCTGAATTGGTTGGAGGTGCTTCAATGGCAAAGTTATTCCTCTGAAAGAGAGGAAAGCGATTTGTTTGCCCTTGACTCCTGGCAGCATTGCCTTGATATGACTGATTTGGGAATGTTCTCCTTGGCACATCTCTGTATGAAGGAGCAGAGGACAT
This sequence comes from Torreya grandis, assembly GCA_037957365.1. Lineage (NCBI taxonomy): Eukaryota > Viridiplantae > Streptophyta > Pinopsida > Cupressales > Taxaceae > Torreya > Torreya grandis. The sequence goes on along the minus strand of JARHVA010003546.1, from coordinate 1,412,906 downwards.
CCTTTGTGCCATTTGTTTTCTGCGGGCAAGTAACTCATTGGCCAGCTTCTGCACCATTGGATCAGTGGTGGCTGTAGGTGAGTATTCAGAAGATGAAGAGGATTTACCTTTATTAGGGTCTCTCTTTATCTTTTCTGCCAAGATAAGGTCATCTTCTACCTTAGTAGCCAAGTCCTGAGCAGCAACAAGGTCTATGTGTCCAGCCCATCTCAGCAAGAAGTCACTTCAGGCAGCTGTGAGTTGATGAAGAAGCATTTGAGGTTTTCAAATGTTGGTTGAGCAATGGTAGGAATTCGATTCTTTAGCTTGTCAAACTTGGCAATGAAGTCCCTCATAAGTTCATGAGGTTCTTTCTTCATCTGTGTGAGCTAGGCTAGCAGGACATGTGCATCTTCTGAAGGCTTGAACCTGGCTTCAAATTTAGCTTTGAGTGTGTCCCAGTCAGTCACTGATCTAGCTTGCAGATGGTAGAACTAGTCTGCAGTAGCACCTTGTAGTGTTTCCACAAAAAGCCTGACTGCCACGTCCTCAAATTCCACGCCTATCACACCACAAGCTATGCTGAACGCTGCAATATGTTCATCAGGATGAACTTTCCCATCACCAAAGAATTTGAAAAAAATCTTCTTTGAACTACGTGGATGTTCATGTAGAGGTGGAGTCAAATTAAGTGGGCCAAAAGAGTCACCCCAGGGGCCTTGAATCGCCATGATTGGATTATGGAAAGTAGGGATAACAAATCTGGGTGGAGTATGTATAGGTAAAGCTCTGGTGAAAGCAGAAAAAGAAGCTCTACCTTGTGTTGGTGTCCTAGTATGGGTAGAAGGAACACTCCTAGATCGTTGAACTTGAAGTTGGGAAGGAAACAAATCGAAATTGCCCTTCTACACTAATTCAAAAACAGGGTCAACAACACCTTGGGCTCTCTGACTTCTGGTATAACGTGAAGTTGTCAGATTGCAGGATAAAAATGGGAGGGACTGGACTTGCTTCAGCTTGAAGCTTGAGGCTTCAAACTACTTGTCATGTCCCTAGCGGAGTCGCCAAAACGCTGTTGGGTGAATATTTTGTCACTCAACTAATTGATGAGCAAAATAGGTTTGATCAACCACATCAAGGGAGATTGGTCATCCAAAGTTGCAGGTTTACCACATCCAAAGGAGACAAATCTCTCATCTCATCAAGAGGAGGTTCCCTGTTAAATATGACGAGCTATATACTATAGATATAAGCAGAAAATAACACTCAAGGGTAGGGTATCACCATCCATCCTTCTTTCTTCAGAGATGATGCTCACAAACAAAGGAGAAACCCTGGTGAAGACACTGAAAGCACTTCTCTTCCTTCAAAAGTGGTCTTGCAGCAAACAACAGAAGTTCTTTCAGATAGTGACAAGTAACTAATAACAGGATGCAGTAATTAGCAGAATGAAGTGTGGCACAAAGTCTCCACTTCAACTGCCCAAAGAGTGAAATACGAAAGACAATGAGGGCACAAAGTCGTCCCAAAGTCTTTTACACGGAAACAGAAAATAGAGAAACACACTAAAGGCAATTGTAGGCAGTACAAAGTCTTCCCACAATTAGCTTCAGGATACCTTCTTGATTATCTCCACTAGCTCTGCTTATTTCATTAAATGGACAAGAACACATTCAGAAAACAGACATAAAAACAGTCTCCTAAATGATACAATCTATGACAACACAAAGTCTGAAAGTAACTTGCTTTCTCATTCAAACAAAGAAAAATGATTAACAACCTGAGCTCAAAGTCTCAATGATAGCCTCTTAATTTTGGTAGAGTTTTGCTTCTTTTATCAAAAAGATCTCTCGAAAACAATAAAAAAGATTACAATATATAGCAGCCAAAAAAGACTTGGCTCTTTGTTTCATGGAATGGCCCATGTTGTGCATTCAATGCCTTGAATGCATTTTCAGTTCTGCCAGGGGGCCATGCTGGAACAAGGCGGCTGCCTTAACTATGGCGTGTCATTTCATCTCAAATGTCTTCTCCTAGGTCTAGATCATCTGGTGTTTGCGCAGCTGTCCATTTTGTCTTTACTCCAAGGGAGACCAACAAGCCGTGCTTTCAATGTTTGTCAGTCAAAATATCTGCTTTGCGAACTGTTCCACCTACTGGAATAACTACTGTGTAGATATTTCGGCCTCTCCCCCTTTCTGTTGCGATTTGAACCCTCGGGCTATCTTTTCTTCTTTCTGGTTCCTTTAGTTCCTCCTCTCGGCGGTTCTTCCTTTCGGCCTAAAGGTATTTGAATGCCTTCCGATCCGCGTTTAACCCTGCAAAGATCAACATACACTTTATTGCCGCAAATTTGACGTCTTCGGGTCCATCATCGTTTGAAAGCTAACGGCTAGTTGGTTATCCTAAATTTGACGGCTGCGGGCCCGTCATCCTCCTTAGCAATTCATTCTTGTCTTTGTATTGGGAGTGCTCCGCCTTTGACATCTGTCACAGTCCGCTGCTTTGAAACTTTACCAACTTACAGAAAATGGGACCCACAACACTTCTGACACGAGCAGCTTCAAAAGGGGAACGGGAACAGGGGCGCTTTCTACTGATCTTAACAAGTGAAACGTGGCGTTTTTCGTTGTGAAACAAGGGAGGACACTTGGCAGCATCTGCTAAACTTATAGGAGCTTTAGATACCTTTTGAGAGTCCTGCGGAAGACGACACATGGCGGTTTTCGTTGAGCTTTAGAAACACTATAGAAACATTCCAGACTCATTTAGATTCACACGGATGATGACACTTGGCGCACTCCGTTTACTTTTAGCAACTCACCTGGGGCCCACCGCAGTCCTTACTTAATAATGAAACAAAAGGAAGAAACGGCGGATGTTGACACTTGGCGCTTTCTGCTGAGTTTTACAAGGGACACGTGGCGACTTTTGCTGCAGTTTAGAAAAATATATATTAAAACCTTCTGCAGTTGCCACTTGGCGCCCTCCGCGGAACTCTGAGACAAGCTTATTGAAAGAAGCTCTGAAGTTTATAAGAAACTTGAAACGTGGATGCAGACACTTGTCGCGTTCTGCTGAGTTATGACAGGACACGTGGCACGTTCCGCTGCTTTTTATAAACAAATTGTAATGTGTCCCAACAGATGACACTTAGCAGCTTCCGCTCGACTTTGAGACTTAGACAAAACTTTAAGCAAAATGAAAAACCCGCACAGAAAGAAAAACCCGCGCCCTATGTCATAACCCTTACTGCCTCGAAACTGAAACGCGCAAGGACAAAACTTGGAGCGCACAACTGAAACTCAAAATAAAATGTAGAGTATTTTACTCTGCAAAGGGAAGAGAGAATTTTTGGTTTGTAGGACCAAAAATAGTTCATGTGTTGTCCCAAAAATGAGTGAAACTTTGGGAACAAGTCCCATATAGGTGGAATGCAGACCTTTCCAAATGGAACACAGTCCATGAATAAATATACAAACCTCAAAAATAGTATGCAACTCATGAATATAGTGAAACGTTGCTCACGTAACATTTAAAATATCGTCTTTACATATAAACGTTGCTCAGAATTTAAAACGCTACCCCTATAGAGTGAACCCCAGGGCAACTAGAGGGAGACACTGTGTAATTATATTTTTCTTGTGTAAAAATAGAAGATGAAATCTACTACTTTACATGTCCGTATATAATGAAGCGTAGTTTAAAACGTGTGAGACGTTCAAAGAGGGACTCTATTTTTTGAAGATGCTTCTAATGAGTAAGATGTAGCCAATAAACATGTAGCTCGCATTAAGTATGCATCTCGGTTATTATATAACTTCAATCTATTAATTAAAAGTGATATAAACCAATCAAATACTCGACTCACTAGTGCCTTAGTAGCGGCCATAATGGATTCACACAGTGTGAACCTCTTAATCCAGTCAGTTATGGTATTAACTACGCAGCCATATTAAATAAAGTGATGCTTCAACATTAAATTATACTGTCACTAATTTGGGACGTTTAGGATATCAAAATGCTACCATAAATAAGACAGTCAATAATTCTACAGTTTGTTGGCCATATAAATAAAATGTTAGTAGTTATAATGTGATCCCCAGCTCAAAAATATATAAAAACATTGTCAATGACATTTAAGTACAAATCATTTCAAACATAGCCAATATATTAAGGCGCTCTTTCCAAAACAACACATGCAGAAATTTGAATTACCAACCTTCTTAAATATTTGCCTCAAGATGATAACGCTCTTTTGCTTCCTTTCTCCAATTTGCCTCTGCCTCTTCTCTTCCGTAGTCTGTCCTCTTTTATTCTCTCCAATTCTATTGCCTACTTCTCTCATCTTTTTTTTCTTTTTTTTTTTTAAACTTCTCCTAAATTTATTAAAAAAAATTCCCTTCCTTCTGTTGTGGTCTTTCTCTTTGCATGATATTCATCTCCTCGTTTACTTCCATGCATATTTTATTTTTCTTTTATATTTACTAAACAACAGATATACAAAGTCATAGTCTATCTTTCACAATTTCATATTAAGCATAGATTTTGTTTTTTTAAATCACTACACTCTAGTTCTCTAAGTCATGTTAAACTTAAGTCAAATTGACAAATAAAATAAAGATTACTAACTTTTTATTTAATTTCATGCATGCATTTCCAAGGCTAAGTTTAATTTGTCTCAAGGTTAGAACTTTAGGATAATTCAATTTGCATGAAAGCAATTAAAACAAAGATAATTTTTATTTAACTAATATATTAAGTCAATAATTGTTTTTAATTGCAAGATAACCATATCTCCAGTAACTAGCATTTAAATATTTATTTTTCCTAATTTATTTACGAAAATCTAGATAATTATTAATAAAGGAATCTTATGTAATTTATGCATATCAAGAACTAAATCTACACACAAATATAATCATAATCAAGATTTCCATAACCACATACTAACATTTAAAACACGTTCTGCATATAACATTTTAAATCTATTTTGTGTGTGTTGTGTAGGGTCACTATCAATTCCTCTATCATCCCTCAATCGTCCCATCTAACTCATCCTCTCCGATGATGCTCTCCCTCATCAAGCTCTGAGGGTAGAATCAATCCTGCATCCACCTCGAAACAAGTAGGTAGTTAATCTGAGTCATCATAAATATCGATCAATGATGCAAAACTAACAAATACATATCCATAATATACAAAATAATAAAATACAATTGTCACATCATATATATTAAACAATATCATTGTCTCATTACAGTATATGTCAAAAAGCTCAAATCAAAAAATTAATAATTAGATAATAACCATACTAATCCACGGATTCAGAGGTTATAAATCATAAGGTGAAATCGAGATGTGACAATATTTGATAAATTGTATCTATTTTTTCATGAGTTTATAAATGTCTTTATGCATAATTTATATTACTGACACTGCCAATAAACCAATCTAAATGCCACGCTAAAAATATCACTGATTTTGACAAGAAAGCAAAGTATTTGACGAAGTGTCTGCACTATAGAAATCAAAATTTGTAGATAGAATCGTGGAAGGGTTTATACATAATAGGGGAGATGAGAGGTGTCAATAAACCATTTTGCCACCACATATGGTTTGATTCTAGCCACCTTGTAATCCATTCAGATTTATCAATTGAACCTTGGAAATTTTTGAACTCTATTGTGTACCTTGTCACCTTATCCTGAGTTAGATTAGGATGTCTCAACCTTGTAAACACTTGAGAAACGATATCTTATGTTGTCATGGGAACCCTTTGTGCTGAGTGACAAAAGTGAGAGCCCTCATGCAAATGGATAAGGAGCCGTGTTTCTTTCCTAATATTGTAAACTCAAATTTAGATGATATACCTAAATTTGGAAAGTGTAAATAATAAATTTTTTATTCCTAGCACATGATTTGGGGGTGGGATCCCCTAGGGTTTGCCTAGAAATGTTTTGAAGCAATTTATAAGCACCTTTCATTCTTATAACCTTCTGGAGAGTGCCTAGAAAATGCTTTAGGAATAGGAAGAGGAAAGGAAAGCCAAACGAAAAGGCACAAATCACCTTCTCATTGGGCAAGGGTTGTAGACTTCCCTATAAAAAGACAATTTTCCTAATGAAAGTCTTGCATTTTTATGTAGACAAGTTGGGGGCTAGAGGATCTCTATAGCAAGTGGAGAAAATTGAGGACACTCTTGTCATGAGACTTCGGCATGCTGCTTTACATCTATCATCGAATTATGATGGGTTTTTCTCCTTGATTCCATTTCTGGTTTTATCTTTGTTGATACCCTAGAGATAATTTATCTTAATGGGTTTTATTTTGTTTTTTAATGTTGTCTTTGGCAAGAGTATTTATGGGTTTTCAAATAGAATGTTGGGCTTGTCTCTTGATGTTTTATTTAGCAATTTAAGTTTGGTATTTTTATGCTACCAAAATTTAGGTAGGTTTTTAACAAGGGTGAATGTTGTTATCTAATGGAGAAAGAATTAATGAAGATTTCCTTGATTTTGTATTGTTCTTTTATGGTGATTATGCCAATTTGGGCAAGTATTATTTGTGGGTTTTTACATGGCTTGTGAGGCCTTGATTTATGGGTTTTTATATTGCATGTGGAACCTTGATTTGTGGAATATTATATGGCTTGTAGACACTTGATTTGTGGGATTTGACATAGCTTGTCGAGTCTTGATTTGTGCGTTTTTATATTGCTTGAGAGGCCATGATTTGCAGGTTTTTATTTGGCTTGTAATGCCTTGTTTTGTGGGGTTTTATATGGTTTGTGAAGCCTCGATTTAAGGGTTTTTATATGGCTTTTGAAACCTTGATTTGCGCATATGGAGTTGGGGGTGGAGTATGGATGAAAAGAGAGCTTGCAGCTTATGCGACAAAATGCATGGTGAATCATATTGGTTACTTGAATAGAGATTTTGGTGTTTGTGCAACAAGATGCATGCTGACTCCTGTTTGTAATTTAGTCTCAAAGCTTGGGGCTTGTGTGAGAAGTTTCTCATTAGCTCCTCCCTAAAAAAATATGGATATGAATATTAGGAGAAACTGGATACATTATGGTGATTATTTGGTTGTGCACATCATTTTCCCCCGTATGGGTTAACCCTATGGGTTACCATAGTGATTATTTTGGTTTATGAGCATTCTTTCTTTTGATGTTTTGTGGCATATGAGACTCTTCTACCTACTATTGGACTTGCAGTCCTAGACTTGGTTGTGTCTATGTTTAACCGACATCTTGATTTTACTTTAAATTTATCCTACCATGTTTAGATTTGTGTGGTGGTTTATCATGGTTTATTGGACCCCTTGGGCTTGGGAGTTGACTACAGTTAGCTACCTAATGATGGCATAAGATTGGAAGGTAAGCTCCCTTTGTTCTTTTGGCAAGTTGAAGGTTTTTAAATAGATTTTGGAAAAGCTCTAGTTTTGGCAAAGCTGAGCTTTGAAGTGTGTTTTACCTTATTTAAAATTCATTTTATCTTGTTGAAGGGAGGTGATAATTATAGTATATAATCAAATTTATTATTGATTCGAGAAAATGATTAGTCTGGACTATTGATGTTGTGTATGCTTCTAGATCTCATGGAACTTGGTTTTTACCTTTCAAGTTGATCGAATAATTGTCGCCAAAACTAGTTATTAACCAGTGTTGCAAGGAGACACGTCTCCCACCTCCTGGGGCACGTCTCGAGTACCAGGACGCGCCTCGAGTACGGGAGATAGGTAGGAAGACTTCTCCCATTCCTGGAGGCGTCTCCCTGTCCATTCCCGTGTCTCCTGCTCGTACCTGCATCTAAACTTCGCATACCCAAAATATATAAACCCTAAATGCATAAAACATTGTCGTCGTTCATAGGGAAAGGTCAGCATTTGCACACAGTCAGGGTGGTTCGAATTTTTATCTTTTTACTTTGTTTGAAACGCAATTTTTCTTTGTTTTTCTATTTATTTTTTGCTTGGCTCGCACGAAATCTGAATTCTATTTATTTTTTGCAAATATATAAACCCTAAATTCAAAAATAACAAACCATTTCACAATGAAATCTGATAATGGTTATCAATATTGTTCAAATGGGTTACCTTCTCACCAAACTGCATATATTAAGTGCATTAAGATCAACATAGATCAGTGTGCAAAGCTTTATATTGTTATCCGAATACTAATTCATATTAACTCTACACTAGTAGTTCTCGAATATAAAACTTATTATAAGGCATATGTTGATAGAATGCAAAATTTCTTAGCAAACATACATTTATTTTCGATTGATTCTCATCTTGTGTCTAGAATGTTTCTTGATATCGAATCCCATGACCCCATGCCCAACATAATTACCAAATCCGGTCGGATCTGAACAAAACCTGGCCGGATCTAGATTTTTTGACTGGCCCATATAAGTTCGACTTAGTTAGCCCTTTTTTTAAAAAAATATTTATTTTTTTCGCATTTTTTTCCCCGAAAACCATAAATATTATAAAACATTTTATATTAATTTATTAATGTTTTTCATTGTCAATTTTGCATATTTATAAAATTGGTCTTTCTCTCTCTCTCTCTCTCTCTCTCTCTCTCTCTCTCTCTCTCTCTCTCTCTCTCTCTCTCTCTCTCTCTCTCACTCACACACACACACATGCACGCATGCACATGCGCGCACACACAATCTGGATCAGATTTTTCCGAACTTTTTCAAGAATTCCGGATTTCGGATTTTTTTGCCCTCCCAAACAGATCTGAATTTCTGAACTTCGTAACTATGATAATCACACAAAGTTGTAACTTAAAACCTTACCCTGAAAATAATCCTTTGAGTGTTTGGTGTAAAATTCATTGTCATAGTTTTTTTTTGTCCCTCAGCGCAACGAGAAAGCCTTCAGAGAATAGCTCTTGTCATGCTAGATCCTTATTGGTCAAGGTTGTTTCATAGATGTTGCAATATCATAATGAACATTTACTTCAGCCAACCTGAATGTAAGAAGCCTTTTTCTTTCTAAAGGGATCCCCTTGCTGCTTGGATGCTTGTCCTTTGTGTGACCTTCCATATGTTCTCTTTTGGAGGGAGGCTAGCTCCATCATTCATAGCTATCTAAACCTTATTGTCATTGCACGTGTATGCGCATTAAACACCCAAGTGGATTAAACTTATGCCCAAAAGCCTTGGAAACCTTTGAACTACTAAGGAACTTGTGAGACTATGAATGAATCCAAACCTTAGAAGTTGGTAAATGGACCCCATGCTTTTCATGTAACTCAATCTCCTTCATCTAGTGTCAACCGTTCTTATTTTACATTATCTAAGCTCCCCCTTGCACTTTTGATACCCTAATGACCCAGGGAGATTGTTGTTAGACCTTGTGACCTAGTGGTTATGTGAGTTATGTGGACCCTTGCTATATTGACTAGACATAAAACCCTGAGGCCTTGAGGATTGTACCTATGCATATGTGGTTCTTCTAGCACCCTTGACTCTCATGTTGTGGATTCTTGAATTTAGTAACTTAAATTTAAAAAATTGCTCTGTTTTTGTCTGGTTTTTTGTGAACAAATATTTTGGGCATTACAAAGTCTCATATGTTTTTGTACTTAATGTATTTTGTAAATATTCTAGATTGTAATTAGAATGTCAAGTGCTAACATGATATAATCAAAATAATTGTGAATCACCTAGTTGATCCATGAAACACCTAATGAGAATCACTGAACATATTTTGAAATTATTCTAGATTGTACTTATAATGGCGAGTGCTTATATGATATAATCAAAAAGTTTTAAAATCACCTAGTTAATCCATGAAAATCACCATACTGTTAAGCATAAGGGCCAAACACTATAATGATAGTCAGAAGCCTATATAAATGTTATGGTATATCTTATACCAAGTGGTTTGTTACTTTGATCATGTGGGTGAATTAATAATTTAAGTCAAGGAAAATATTAAAGTTGTTTTAAAAAGAGAATATTAGGTGTCATAAAGGAAATGCTAGGCGTCATAAAGTGAATATTTGGTGTGAATGTGGCAAAACAGAATATTCATGCAAAGGTATGTGGCATAAATGGAATATAGCAATTTAGGCTTGCTTGTTATTGAATGAAACTCCCATTGATATTAAACATCTCCACATATGAATAGAATTTGCATTGTGAGTGTTTTGAGTAGAAAATCTACCACTCTTTCTGCACTTGCACACTTCTGTTCTTTACTTTTTTGCTTTGATGGTTTAATGTATAGGTTACATACAAAAGGTTTTCCTGGTATCAGAGCATGCTATGTTGTCATGAAATCTCTTGTAGCTTTGGCTTGAGCGAACAGCAAGGTCTCTAGAGTATGAGTGTTGTCAAACTGTCCAGGAGTCCAGTTAAAACACTGACCATTGATCCAGCTTTATGTTTCTCTAAAGGGTAGTGATTAGCTGCAGTGATTTCTTGCAAAAAGAGTAATACAGTAATCCATCTCTATTGACTGGTGTGCTTTCATAATCCCCATGGTAGAAGAATGGTTACATGTGATGGATGCATAATTTTGAAATTGGTTTGTTAACTTTCTTATAGAAGAATTGCTTCATGTGGATGCATGTGTATTTCTGAATTTTGTTCATTAGTGTTCTTGACAAAAAGAATGTACGTGGATGCCACATTTTTTAAGGGTGGCCAGGTAGTTTTATAATGGTTGCAAGTTGATACATGCACAATCTTGAAATTCATTTGTTAGCTTTCCTGGTAGAAAAATTACTGCATGTTGATGTGTGTCTTTCTAAATTTTGTTCATTAGTTTTCTTGACAAAAGAATGCATGTGGATGCCACGTTTTCTAATGGTTGCCTGGACTTTTTTTAAGTTTGTATAAAAAAATGTAACAAGAACATTCACACAAATGTTGAAGTCGACTTGTTGTGAATAGTAATTGTTATTAGCTTGGTTGGCATTGTACTCTTATTATTATTGTTTTTAGAGAACAACGTCTATCTTTTAATATTGTTCATTTATTTCCTATGTCAATGTACTTTGCAATACAAGAACATATGAATTACATTTATGACAATTATGTCAACTATTCTAGTGCCCTTCCTTAATGGTCATATATGAAAATAAGAAAAAATTATACCTCAATTTAATAAAATTTTCAAAAAATAGGGGTTTTGTAGACATTTTTTCCACATGCCATAAAGTCTAACAATATATTAGCTTAACACCTTTCTCAAACAGAAAACAAACAAAATGCAAATGAACCTCTATGTGCTCAGCGCACGCATGGAAAAAAAAATTACCAATTTGAGCACACCCTAATTATCAGAAAATATATCTGATATCCTAATATAATTGTAAATCAGCCAAGACCCTCCTCAATCAAACAATCTCACATGCTGCCAAAACACCAGCCTTATACTCTACTTCTGTCAATCACAAATAAATAGTCTATCATTTCTTGCTTACCCAAGATACTAGTGACTACACATGTTCGTGGACTGGAGATATAATGTTGATGACTTCGCGTCAACAACAAATCCACCCCAATTTGAAATTGTGTAAGCAACTAGCTGAAAATCATTAGAAATGCCAATACCAAATTCTAAATCCAATATGGCTTTGACATATCTCAATGTCCTCTTTGTTTCTTTCCAATAATCAACATTGGGCTTACTAATAAATTTGCTAACATAGCTAACACATCAATGTCACACCTAGTGGATGGAAAGATATATTAGGATGCACACCAATTTTTGATAAAATAATTTGTTAAGGTGTTGAACAGAATGACTTGAGGCTCCCAGTTTTAAACTAGCCTCCATTGGGGTCATCATTGGTCTACAGTCCGTCACATTGGCAACTGCTCTTCTGGGAGGCATATTGACTCTTGTCAAAAAGAACCTACAGCTGCAATCCTCTGAGTTGCAATCCTACTTAGGCAATATCTCCACTTTGCAAACTGGATTAAAAACCAGTTCTGATACCAATTGATGCAGTCTAGATCGGAGGCCAAATGAATGGCAATTGAGTCTTAGCAGCCAAAACAAAGCTTCCCCGTTACTTTCTTACCCCATATCTGTTATTCCACCCCTTTCAGTGACCCTCTGCAAGAAATCTTCAAAATCCCTCATTTAACGGAAACAAATTAACTAGCAAGCATGTAAATTTCATTAAATTCCAAATTTTCTTGAAAGAGAGAAGAGATATGGAGTATGAGTACGCAAAAGGGCTCTCATGATGTATTTTGGATGATTTACAATGTCATATGGAACCCAGCTGGACCAAGATCTGTTTTTTAAAATAAAAATGGAGTTTTTAAGCCTTTTTAAGGCATATAAGGAGTCTCCAATCACACCAAAAACTCTTAGATCAGCTTCTCTTCTCATATGACAATGTTATTAGGTCACAAACACTTCAAACCAAGTTACAACAGCCTTGTACACCTCCTCCTTCGATCAACACAGCAAAAAAAAATGAGTTTGGGCATTTTGACAAACAATTACATGCATTTGAAAATGAGAAATATCATTACAGCAGATCTGTTCCAGAATGGTTTGCTCCTTACCATGTGCACAAAAAACACATCACAAATCTAATTTTGGATTTTGGAATGGCTGCCACAATCGCTCCAACCTTGAAATGGCCAAAAAAACCCCTTTCTTACTTTTTTCGACCTGTATACTGAAATTTCATCATTGTTCTATACTATTCTCAAACTGAGTTTCCTCCCCATTTTCCAGTGGTAATACCAACCTTTTGACTGCCCAAAATGTCGGTTTCCTTCCAGCAATCAAGAAATGGCATTTTTGGCCTCTTACAAGGACATTTTTGGGTGTTTTTTGGCTCTCCCCAAATGCCCATTTTCACTCTATCCTCGTGCCAACACCACAAGACCTCTAGTAACAGCTCTGTCTATCTCCATTTAGAATGCTCAAACCATGCCAAGTGCCTGCTAAGTGTTTGAAAAAATGTCAACACTAGAATAAAATCAGCCTTTTGCTTATAAAACTCAAAATTTATATGAATAGTATTGTTCCAAGGTGGTGTTGTAATGAAATTACTTAGACACATAAAGCAAAATCATGGCAACAGATCTAAATATAAATATCAAGAGAAAATAACAATAATTCTCAATAATAAAGGCATAAGAGAGCAGATCCACACAAGATAAATGCAAGCAGAGCATAATACTAGAACTATATGAATGATCTAATTTGAGGGGAAAACATCCACAACCTTATAATAAGAATAGAATTCACAATATGATGATCTAATACTAACCACTACCTCCTATATACCATACTTAGACTATGGATACTCCATAGGATTACACTACTACCAATATGAAGATATAGAAATTATCATATGACTAAGTAAAAAGTTATGCTAGCCACAAGTTGGCAACACATATCCCAATACACACTAGCAGTTAAGGGCATAGTAGATGCGGATTTCCATACCCCTAGGACGCTCTTGCATCATACACCCTAGGTAAATAGAAAACATAAGCTCCTACTCATGAAGTCTAACTAAATTCTTCTGGAGTATGACCATAACAACCAATCTCATATGGGTTCAGCCAAGTTGCATCTTCAATGGCCTTGTTCTTCCATTTAACCAAATATTCAACATACTTCTTGCATCTTGTCCTCTTACTAAATTTGGAACCAAAGATAGCTTCAATTTCTTCCTTCTCTTTTTCTAGCAACTATCATTTCCAGTTTGGAATTACCAAATCAAAACCAACTTCATCATCTATGTGTTGTCCCTTATGAAAATGGTATAAATCTATTCCATTGAAGATGGGTGAAATGTCAATCCCATCCAATAGCTCTATTTCATAACCATTTTCAGCGAACCTCTTGAGAATCTTGCATGGTCCAATATTTTTTAACTTGAGCTTGTTATAGGTGCGCTTTTGAAACCTCTTTGGGGTATGACCATAATGACCAACCTCAAATGGGTTCAGCCAAGTTGCATCTTCAATGGCCTTATTCTTCCATTTGACCAAATATTCCATATACTCCTTGCATCTTGTCCTCTTATTGACTTTGGAACCCAAGATAGCTTCTATCACTTTCTTCTCTCTTTCTCGCAACTAACATTTCCAATCTGGAATTACTAAATTAGAACCAAATTCATCATATATTCATTGTTCCTCATGAAAATGATATAAATCTACTACAGTGAAGATGACTGAAATGTCAATTCCATCCGGTAGCTTTATTTCATAACCATTTTCAAAGAACCTCAAGGATCTTGCATGGTCCCAATATATTTTTAACTTGAGCTTGTTATAGGTGCCCTTTGGAAACCTCTTTACCAAATATACTAACACCAAGTCCTCAATCTGAAATTATCTCTCCACTTGAATTCAGATTGTTGTTTATGATTCACGGTACTCTTCTTTAAGTTCACCTTCACTTGTTGATGGACCTCTTTGATATACTCTACATAGTCTTCCATTTTTGCACTTTTGATGCTCAAATCCGTTGTTTTTTAATACTTTGTGACACCCTTAGGACTGTACCCATACACTATTTGAAATGGTATCTTTGTTGTACTTCTCTTCACTAAGTTATTATACACAAATTCAGTTGTGGTAAGACCAAATCCCATTGGCCCGGCTTCTTTCCCACAAGGCATCTCAATAATTTTCCAAGACTTTTGTTTATAACTTCAGTTTTCCCATCCGTATGTGGATGACAAGCTGAACTAAACTGCAAATTTATGACAACTTTCGCCACATTGTTCTCCAAACATGACCAACAAACTATGTATTTCTATTGAATACTATACTCTTTGTAAGACATGCAATCTCACTACTACTTTGAAAAACAAGTTTGCGATGTTGGTACCATCATTGGTCATTTTGCACACAATGAACTCTATCATCTTAGAAAACCTATCCACAACAACAAAAACTAAATCATTACCTTCTTGTGTGTGAGGAAATCCCAAGACAGTCCATGCTTATGTCCTCCCATGGTAAATCGGGTATAGGCAATGACTTGCACAAGCTTGTATTTTGATGTGTACCTTAAGCATATTAACAAACCCTGTAACTTTGTACAAATATTCTCACATTTGCACCCATCCTTGTCCAATAATATCTCTCATTCAATTGTGCCAAATTCTTGTCCATGCCAAAAATGGCCAGCCAATCCCCCACTATGCTTCACCTTGATCAAGTTTTCTCTCATTGATCCTTGGGGTATGCATAATTACGACCCTCTAAACAACAAACTATCTTGCAAAAAAAGATCCAGTCATGGAATTCTGTCCATGCTGGTTGGACTTTTGCATGTTGTCTATGCAACTCTAAAATTCACATTCTCTTGGTATAATTCCTTCAAGGAATCAAACCCAATCACCTCTACTCTCATTTCAGTCAATAAGAGACATCTTCTACTCAATGCATCTGCAACTTTATTAGATTTCCCACTTCTATGTTTCAAAATGAAAGAATAAATCTAAAGAAGTTCAACCCATTACATATGGTTTTGATTCAACTTACCTTGATTGTTTATAAAATACAATGCTTGATGATCTATGTACAAGACAAACTCCTTCGAAAGCAAGTAATGTCTCCATTTATTCAAGGCTTGTACAAAGGCATAGAATTATTGATCATAATCTGAATACTTTTGGTTGGCATCATTCCACTTCTCAATGAAATAAGCAATGGGTCTATCATCTTGACTCAACAACATTTATCTTTGTGCGACTAGCATCACAATCCACTTGAAACACCTTGTTGAAATCTATCAATGCCAAGACAGGTTGTTCAATTACCTTACTCTTTAACAACTAAAAACCTTTCTCAACCTCAACTATCCATTTGAATTCTTCTCTATGTACTCTCATCATTTCGATCATTGGTGCACAAATCCCACTGAAGTTTGTAATGAACTTCCGGTAAAAACTAGCCATCCCAAAGAAACTTCGTGCTTCAAACATAGGCTTTGGTGTTGGTCCCTCCAAAATGGCCTTCACCTTTTCCATGTTCATACTCAATTTGCCTTTGGAGACCATAAAGCCCAAATACACTAACTCCATCTTCATAAAACTACACTTTTTCATATTTATCAGCAACTTTTCCTCTTTGAATCTTTGCAACACTTGTCTCATATGCATTAGATGCTCTTCTTTTGTCTTAAATTAGAATAGATTCTAAATACACCATTACAAACTTACCCAAATATGATTTTAACATTTTGTTTGTGAGTCTCATGAAAGTACTTGGTGCATTTGTCAACCCGAATGGTATGACCAGCCACTCATACAAACCTTCATTTGTATTAAATGTGGTCTTCCATTCATCACCTTCCCAAATTTATGATTTGGTGATACCCACTCTTCAAATCAACCTTTGTAAAGTATTTTGCTCCACTCAAACAATCCATTAAGTCATCCATTCGATGTTATCTTGTTTATGGTTTTAAAATCCATGCACATATGCCATGCTCCACCTTTCTTGGGCACTAACACTCTTGGGACTGCACATGGGCTCAAGCTTTCTCTAATTAAGTAACTCGTGCACTTGCCTATTAACCTTTTTCTTCTCCATCGATATCAATCTATGGGTTGTCTTGTTTCGAAAACTAGATCCGGGAACCAAATCCATGTGATGGTTGATGCTTCTCATGGGTGGCAAACCATCTAGTAATCCACTAGAAACAACCTCTGCATATTCCTCCAACAAATCCATCCCTTCACTTGGCATTTCACTTGCCTTCTTCGTTGTCTTGATTTTCCTAGGTTAGGGAATGAAAGAAAATCATGCTCTCTCTTTCTTTACCACTTTCAAAAACTGCTTTCCAGAAACAATCAAAACTTTAGGACTATTGTTCACTTCTTCAACATTTTCTTCTAATGGGCTCAAAAGTAAACTTTTTACCACTCCTTTAAAGGGTGAAGGTGTTTGTTTTTCCATCATGGACAGCCTTCTGATCAAATAATCATAGATTACCCAACAACACGATACATCCATAGGCATGATATGACACCAAACCTCATCCTTGTATGACCCAATTTGAGATTGCACTAAACATTGTTCATTCACCAACAATTGATGACTCGTTTGAAGCCAAGAGACCTTATATGGATTTGGATGTGTTACCCTCTTCAACCAAGTTTATCTAGCATCTCAATGGACACTAAATTATCCATGATACCACTATTAATGATAACTTTATAGCACGTACCTTTGGATTTGCAAACAGTCCAGAAAAAGCTCTTCGTGTGCACCTGTTCCTTATCCTCCTTTGTTAGTTTAAAGAGCACCCTCTTCATCATGAAAGCTTCTCCATATTTTGGTTTTTCAATTTGTTTGGATGATACAATTGATTCATTCTATGCTTATGTAAAAATGAGCACCGGCTTCATTTCTCCTATTACTATTACTCTATGCTTGTGAACACTCAGAAGCTCCACGTCCTGGTTGCCCACACCTAAAACATGTTCCATCAAATCCTCTTCCTCTTGAATGGTACGACCTACCTCCTTGTGCATGGTTGTGATCATGAGAAGTACTAGCTTCTCATTCAAAGTTATGTTGTCATCTTCCAGCATTTTCTTGACCCCGTCCTCCTAAAAATCTGCCCTTACCTCTAGTATTTTGTTGTTTACTTGACAACTTCTCTTCAACTTTTAATGCTAATTGATTAGGCTCTTTCACGATGTGCAATCGAACCATACTCAACTCATCTTGTATGTTCATTCTTCTCCCATTTATGTATATTGCAACATTCTCTTGGTCTACCTCATGGTGACTTGACCAGAACTACTCAGTGTAATCTTTCATAGTGAGCTCTCATTTCCTCAAGTTCTACACCACCTTAACCATGTCCAACTGATAATCTACAAGCAGAAATTTTACCTTCAACTTGGCAACCATTCTATCCCATTGGATAATCTCCTTTTTATCCGTTTTATTCCTCTCGGTTTGTACCTCTTTCCACCTCAAGGTCGTATGACCTGGGTGCAAGTTGGTCTGAGCCACTTTCACTCTCCATGGGTAAGCCACCTTATCAAACTCTTAAGTATTCTTCCATTTTAGTGAGCCAATCAATCAACTCCTCGAGGTTCAAAGTCCCTGAGAAACTTGGAATTTTCATCTTAGTTCCATCCCTCCTTTAGCAAGAACTATTGAAAATTCCATTTAACAGAAAAAAAAATAACTAGCAAGCATGTAAATGGCATTAAACTTCAAATTAGCTTTTAAAAGAGAGAGTAGATATGGTTATGAGTACTCAAACTGACTCTCACAATATATTTTGGAAGATTTACATCATATGGAACCCAGCCGAACCAAGGACTGAATTTTTATAAAAAATGAGATTTTGAGACATCTCCAATCACACCAAAAACTTTTGGATCAGGTTCTCTTCTCATACGACAGTGTTACGACGCCACAAACACTTCAAACCAAGTTAGTCAAAACAGCAAAAAACATCCTCATCATTTTAATAACGATAAATCATTACAGCAGACGATCTGTTCCAGAATGGTTTTCTCCTCTCCATGTGCACAAAATATCCATCATAAATCTAGTTTTGGATTTTGGATTGGCTGTCCCAGTCGCTCCAACCTTGAAGTGGCCAAAAAAGTCCCCTTTTTTTCTTTTTTTTAACCTCTGAAATTTCATCACCATTCTATGCTGCTGTTCTAAAACTGAGTTTTCTCCCCATTTTGTAGTGGTAATACCAACTGCCCAAAACGTTGATTTCCTTCCTGCAATCAAGAAATGGCATTTAAGGCCTCTTCCAAGGACATTTTTTGGTGTTTTCTTGCTCTCCTCAGTCAAGATTTTCTAGCTCTTTACCAATACGCCCATTTTCTCCATCTTCATGCCAACACCACAAACACTACATAACAGCTCTGACTAACTCCCTTTAGAACGCTCAAACAATGACAAGTGCCCACAAAGTGTAACGAAATATAAAAAAAAATAGCCTTTTCTTATTAAACTCAATTTCTATTAACAGTCCATTAGGATGCTCCTACATCAATTAGACTAGGAGACTATTTGAAGCCATGTCGTTATAACCCAAAATACATGGAGAATCTGATTGTGTTGTTGGCTGACTGCAAATCAGAACTGAAGAGAATATCACCCTGAACAAAATCAACACCAATAGTGATAGTTACCTTTCCAATAGATATGTCCATATTTCTATTTGCTTTTGACTGGTCATAGAGCCAACATATACAAATTTCTTGGGCTTCTAATCTTAATACGGACTTGATCTGGGACATGAACATATGCAGTACGAACAATGACTTTAAACAAATGTACTTTGGTTTCTTTCCTAACAAAGCCTCATCCTTGGACAGGCTCCAGTTAAGAATATAGACAGTTGTGTTTATTGCTTCTGCCAAAAACTCCATAGCCATACACTTACCCCTTAGCATATATTGAGCCATTTCTATCACCCTCTCAGTTGCTCCTCTCCTCAAATCCATTTTGTTGTGACGCATAAGGGGCACAAAAATTGTCTTTGCACTCCTTTTGCACAAAAATCAGTAAATGTTTTGCTTGTTTTGCGCCAACATTATCATGTGAATAATCACAAGGCAATGGAACCCACAAAGCACACAAGAATCTCTAAGCATTTATTAGTAAGGGGGAGGCACAGTGATTTTTAGAAGATTCACAACTTTGGGCTTTCCACCATCTAGCCTCTTTCCCAATTGAAAAAGCTTTTGGTGAGTGTATGCCTTATAAGTCTTCTTTGTCTCACAATTACTAGCACTATGGTATTATCACAACCTAATTTCTTGTTAATTATAAGTAGGTGGTGCTCCCATAGTTCAGTATTTTTTAGATATCTTTATTTTCGTGGGAATTTTCACTTTGTGGGAGTATTTTAATACTTGTAGGCACCCTAATTTTGGTACAAGACTAGTTATTTCTATGGTTTTAGTGTGCTTTTGTGCATATATATTATTGGTTCAAATTAGGCTCCTATTGGCACGATTTGTGTAGTGATGGGCCCCGTATTGCCTTCCTTCACCTTATGTTTTCCTTACAACTTTAATTTTGTTCACTTTGGGTCTCTAGGATTGAACCAGTTTGATCTCGGTCTAACCAAGATCAAGTAGTTCGACCCTAGTTGTCTATTTTTGTGGGTCCCTTGAACCTTGTTCCTGATTTGGTCAGTTTCTTGTGTTTTGTTTGTTGGCTTTCCCACCTTTTGATTGTTGGCTTGTGCGTCGATTAGGTCTTAATTTGAATTCAAGAAGTCTATATATACACAAGCATGCTAATGCATTTAGGAGAGGAGAAAAATCGAAGAAAAGCTCCCATGAGCTAATGCACTTTGCTTTATTACCAATTACCATCTATCGAAATGTATGCACCCCTTGTACCAAAAGACGAGCGATTGGTGAAAAAACATATACAATATACTAGTTATTTGAATCTCATTGAAAAGGGCAAGGTTTGGTATCTTCATAGTGCTTTGGACTTGCTTGTTGGACTGCAAAAGTGTTGATTGTCAAACTTTTAAGAACATGTGTCTAACTGGGGTAACTATAACCATTTTTTATGGTCTTACAAGATCTCTTTAAGCCAATTCGAATTGGGAGAAAGGAGAAGCAAGTTTTAAAGATTTGCAGCTCAATTCGACAAAATCTGAGAGGTTTTTATCAACAAATACAGATGAAGGCACTCATAAAACTTCAATAGATTCTGACATCATCTACCATGGTCAGCCACAATTACCAAAATTAGGATTAGCTTGCCAAAATCCTTACAATCCTGTTCATACTAGGGTAGTACCTTACAATCCTAGTCAAAATTTCAAAGTTATTAGTTACTTCCGAATTTTGTGGGTTATGTCTATTAATTCCTAAACTTGTTTGCACATGATTGCAGCCTCCTACAGTACATAGGTAAGTCACAATTCAGGTATTTCACTAACTGAAGCTGAAAATATTTCAAGGAACAAGGAGCACAACATTAAGGCATGAGCGCTAACGCATCAACTAAGGCACGCACAGGTAATTACGGCAATGGCCGCCTTTGCAAGTAACTACTGCTATCAACACAATCTGTTGTTCAGCCTTGCACCTAACTACATACCAAACCTCTTGCCAGCCTTCATGGATTTTAAAGCTCAGATTTCTCATCCTTTTGTCCAAAGATCTATAATAATTGTGGATTTAAGAGCCCATGCAAATAATTTTAGAAATAGAAGTCTTTAGATGTCATTTGAATGTATCCAAGTTGCTAAGGAAGAGTTGATTATCAACTATGAATAGAGTGAAATCCAACAAGAAATGGCTATCCTAGTAAAACTTGGATTGATTTGCATGCATTTGGGTTGAGGTCCTTGTGAGCAAAAGCTACAAACCTGGGCATCGGCTCATTGGAAAGTGAAGGGAAAAGTGGACGTTCGCTTTGGAACAAGAGACTTTGTCATTGATGTTTTTACTTTTGAAGAAGAGTGAGCTTGTGTATTTGAACAAGGGCCTTGGTTTTTCGGCAAATAAGGGCTTTCCATGGCTCCATCGAACCCTTGTTTTGAATTTTCACAAGAAGATCCAAAAGTTGCACAAGTTTGGGTCAAAATTATTTAATCTCCCTCCACATGTTTTGGTAGATTCCATTCTTGGAAAAATTGGGAACTCCCTTTGGAAAATTATGTGTTTCTTCAAAAACTCATAGCAAGGAACATATTGTGTATGCTAATATTTATACACAAATGGATGTAAGTAAACCCTTACCTAGAAAGGTCTGGTTAAAATCCCCAAAGGGTGATATGTTTGAACAACATGTGAACTATGAAGCCTTCCCTTTCGGTGTTTGATGTGTCACTCCCATAGTCATCTAGCCCGGGACTGTCCCTTGAATGTGATCGCTGAAACAAACGCTGAGAAAGAGGACTTCCAAGCAATTGGAAAGAAGAGGAAGAGAGACCCTAAACATATCTCCAAAGGAAAGGAGAAAGTTCAAGCTAAAGCTAAAGTTGGGTTAAGCCTTAACCCTTTTTCCGCTTCAAGCCCCCAAGAAGACGACGCTGAAGGATACCAAAGCAATCTTTAAAGGCCCTAAGGCAATGGCTTCTTTAGATCCTCTGAAAGAGTCCAAGACAAGTCAATCTTAAGTCAATCTAAGAAAGGTGCAAAGTGAGGTAGGACAGCAAAAATAAGTGAAGGAAATTCTCAAAAGAATGAGAAATTGATTGGCCAAATTGTAGAGAAGGCTTATCTAGTGCATGACAAACCAACCAATAGTGGATTGAAACCTCTGAGTCGAGCCTCCCAAAGGATCATGTTGATATTAACATTGATCAGATATAGACATCCATAAACCCATTTTGGCTTGCAGTTTGGGGCTAGCCAGCAAAGGAGTTTTCCTTGCAAAAGGTAAAGGAGGAAAAATGTACAAAGCAATCCACACAATCGTTTAAGAAACGATGATCCATCATAGGGTTGCTATTGAGTTTTTCTAGACTTTTATTTGTTTATTTTGTTGCTCGGGGGGTGATTCCTTCCATCCACCTTTTTGATTGAGCATATAATTTAAGTTTTTATCGAATATATTGGATGCTTCCATCAAAAAAAATCTAAGCATATTAATCCTCTATTTCCACATATTTCAGATTTGTCTATGTTGCCATAATGTTATATTTAATTCAAATTTGTCTTGTGCGCAAGTTTACATTAGTTTAGTGTACTTTTGTTAGCATTGAACCACATTGAACACTTTCCATTAAAACATTTTGGTGAACCCATGCCCTTTTACACCCCTTAAGGTTAAATTTTGTCTATATTGCATATTGGTTCTGATGTGTGCCTAGGGTTTCCTAAACCCTTGCCTTGTACCATCTTATTAGGATTACCCCATGCATGTGCCAAGCAATACCAGCATTGCCTTATATGCTCCCTTTCCTTCTAGGGTTAGATATCGTTGTGATTATCACAGATTTGATTTTTCTAGGGCTGTGCTCATTTGTTTCTCCATCAGTAGCCCTAGTTCCTTGTGTTTACCCTAGGGTATCTTCATACATTGTCATTGTGTTGTGCCCTCCTATTAGGGCTATATCTTGCATGTTCCTAATGTTGTTTTTGCTTCGTGTTGTGTTGTTAAATCTCATTACCCCTAATTGCTTTGTGCTTGCTTCAAACCCTAGTGTTCTTGTGATGGCTTATCATTCAGATGTATTGTTTCATGGTGTTGTAAATGCTTCTATGAATTCTAGGTCTCTAGCTAACGATGTAGAAGATAATAATTGTGACTATTATGACAACGAAGATGGCACTAATGAAAGATAAGGGCAACTGAGTTTTATCCCAATAAGATCATAAAATGAAAATGCAAATGATATAAATGTCTTAGGTGTTGGTTGCCTTTCTACAAGCCTTCATGATTATCAAATGTCAAATGTTGATATGCAAAAATAAATTACCAAGGAAAATGGTGTTAATGTTAAACAAATTAAGTTAGAGCAATTTGGATTTAGACGTAAATGTATACAACATGTTGATTCTTTTCTTCATGCTCCTTTGAATGTTAATAATGATGTGAATTATCAAAGCTCTCAAAATGATTATCTGACTGTTAATTATGATGATTATGATTTTGAAGCTGAAATGGATGCACAATATAATTATGAATATATTTAAACTATTAGAACATTTGTTATGGAAAAGCCTTCTCATTCTGCTAAGATTATGAGCATCATGAAAGAAGTATTTAGTAAAAATCATGCTTGTGTTTTAAATGATGTTCCTATTGTTTCTCATGATTGCGCTCCTCAAACTGTGATTCAAATGTTCTTAATAATTATGTGTCTTCGCATGTGTTGCCTAATCAATTAGAATTACCCACCCCCTTACCTAAACCTACTAGTGTTCTTATGTTTGTAGCCAATGAGGAGACTCTTCCTTTAAGTGATTCACTTCATACTTCAACCATACCAACTTCCGAATTAGACACTATGATGGGTGCATTCAATGATTTACAAAGACAAGTTCAACTTTTGTCTCTTGGCTCCCTTAAGCCTAAGGCTAGCTCTGATTCTCATGTTATTTTATCAAACCCCATAGCCTATAAGATTGTAAGCTCTCCTAATCCACATGTTTTTTATCACGCTTAAGTTTACCCCATTCAATGGGAATTAAGATACCTATAAGCACCTAAAGACCTTTCACGCTTCTCTTCGAGATTATGCTCATCATGAGAACATTAATACTTAAGTCTTTCCAAGAAGCTTGACAATCTATGCATTGGATTGGTTTCATACCTTACGTAGTGGTTCCATACAATCCTTTTCTATGTTAGAAGAGGATTTATTAGCGTGTTTCATTACCAATAAGGGCCTGCAAGCTACCTTTGAACATGGACCATCTATCAAACAAGCACCACATGAGAACATTCATGATTATGTGGTTCGATTTAGAGCTCGTATGCATTTGTTGCTTTACCAACCATCAGATTTGGAAAAAAATACATATAGTAAGAGTATTTTACCACCTCTCAAAGACAAAGTACTTTTCAACGAATATCCATCTTTTAACGACCTATTTTGTGAAGTTAAGACACTCAAGGTTGAGCTCTTACACACCCATGTGCTTACATATGAGACATGTTTCACAACATTCTACCATCCAAAGTAATTCAAGTCTCAATGTTCCAAACAATGACCACATGCTACAAACGAATGATATTACAAGATTGGTCAATAATATAGAGAACTACGAAGGAACCATGGGCCTTCTCACATAGAATACACGGCATTTACTAAATTTATTGATAGTCCACACAAAATTTTGAATAATCTACTTGACTCCAATGTAAGTGCTTTGCCAATTGTCAAGGCACATGATGTAAATTTGTATTGCAAGTATCATAGAAAGGGTATTCAACGAATAGCTGTTTTGCTTTGAAGAACAATATTCAAGACCTTAATGATTGTGGTGATATTGAAATCATAAGTGTCAAAAGTGTCAAAATGGATATTTATTAAAACGCCAAGTCATAACTGTCAGTCTACCAATACCCACAGGATGTCAGAAGATAAACCTCAATATGAACTCAAATGGTAAAAAAGCAACCATTGCATAGTGCAGCTCCTAGGCAGGCTTAAGTTAACACTATATATCAATGGACTAGTGACACCAATTTTGATACCAATGACTTACTAGAATCACTTCCTTTGTATGATAGTGGAAAGTCTATGCTTTCAAATGTATATACCTATGATGATTATTCAAGACTTTCTCACATTATTGGTTAGCTTTGCTAACTTACTTTGTTTTTAAATGCTTCACCATCTATTTACTTATAGTATAATGATTCACTTGGTATTATTACATTAGATGCATGGACTACACTATATACATATGATCATGGATTTTCAATTAGCTCCAAGGGCATTGTGGGGGCATTTTATTTTCTTATGTTTCTTTGAATGTTATTTCTCTTGATTGTTCTTTATATTGACTAGTCATTTTCATTTACTTACAAGGTTTTCACATATTTCATTTGCCACTTGCCTCTAGTTGCTACTTTTCGATTATTCCTCCCAATAGTTTTTTTTTGGGGGGCATTTCTTTCATATAATTTCTGTTGCATACTTGCTCTTGATTTTCTTTTTTAATTTTCACTTTATTGTTTTGGTCACCATGTGTCCCCAAAGCCCGTATTAGCCATGATTCATATCATGTCGATGTTCTTTGTCCTAGCCTACGATGCCATGATCCATATCATGCATCTATCCAGGGCAAGGACCCTTGTGCGATCCCCTACATTGATTATATCTCGCCCATTCACAGGGACATCATTATTGCACTTATATTGATTAGTGCCCACCGAGGGCCATGATACTTAAACACTACTCATGCGCATCATCGATTATATCTTGGATATAGCAAGACATGTTTTATGATAGTGCTTTCAATACATATATCTTGTCCATATTGGAGCAAACTATGGTTGTGTTTAATCAATTATACCTTTCCCACATAGACAACAACCTATTAGTACACTTGTATCAATTTTCTATCGCCTATACAAGGGCATACTTTTGGTGTGCTTCATTGCTTACTATTGTTCATTGCAGCATGATATGCCTATGTCTCTATAGATTATAAATTAATTAGATTAGGGCGGGCCCTTGCCATATGTCCTTACCTGCATCCATATGTCCTTACATCTTAATCGCACTAGGGCAAACTATTATTTATGCCTACACAGATTATATGTTTCTTATATGGAGGCATACCCTTGCTATGCTTCATTACCAACATTTTGTTTACACCAGGACATGCTATTGCTTGTACTCACATTGATAAAACTTGTCCTCTCAAGGGCAATCCACTGCTCTAGTGCTTATATTGCTTACACTTACTTATATAGAGGCTAACATATCCCTCTTGTGCTTATATAGATTGCATCCTATCCATAAATGAGCGGTATCACTAATTTCCACATTGCTTCCACTTCAACATACATGGCTTTAGTTCTTTATCATAGACACGCTTTGACGATGAAATGAGACATCTATAGATCGGACTCCCTTGAGTCGCATATATGGTTTCACGATGATATATTTCTTACTTGACAAAGACCTCCATAGATCGGATTCTCTTGAGTCATGTGTGCTTTAAATGATGATATTTTTATACGACTATGCCAAAATGTCCAATAAATGTGCTTCAATGATAAATACCTTCTTTTTATGACTATACCAAAATGTGTTATAAATGCTCTTTAACATTGATGACATCTCATGATTATTCATTAGCACTTTTATGAATTCTATGTTACACATGGTACATGTAATCCTTTATTTTGAGACGAGTGACATGCAAGGTTATCCCAGAGCTCAAAATGAGGGCAAATGATCCTCTTATTTTGCTTTAGTAATATGATAATACACAACAATTTCAGATTGTTATATGGCAAACTATAGAGACGTGTGCTCTTATATCGAAGATGTTCACCAGAGAGTTACAAGAACTTGCTTCTACATTTAGAGACACACACCAAAGAGTTATAAGACACACTTCACACCCCAGAGAGTTATAAGACATACTATGCTTGGTCTCCTCACCGAGACGCATATTTACAAATGATACAGATATGGCTTTGTAGTACAAATACCATCAGGTGTATTCGTTCCTATTCTTTTATTTTAATAATTTTACTCAATTATTTCAGCAGTTGTTGATTATCGATTTATATAGACATTGATCTAATTGCACATGCTTCCTTTATGTTTGTAGGTACCCTGGATCCTCATAAATTCAGACACAAGAGCACGAAGACCAACTATAGGACCCTCAGTGGCAACCAAGATGCCCTTGCAAATTGCTTGGAGACATGGTTTCTTTATTTTGTAGGTCATAGGAGCTGGCTCTTGTGATAAGATAGCCTCTCTCCTCATTTTCAATTTCATATCATTAGCATATCCGGTATTAACTCCGCGTAACAATTACAGGTTTTAGCCGCAACTTCTTCTTCAAGCATTCTAGGTACACTTGTTTGTTTTACTTTGATATATATGCACACACACACACATCAAAGTGGGACTTATGTAAACACATAATTTTGGTACAAGACTAGTTATTTGCAATGGCATTATTGTGTTTTTGTGAATATGGATCGTTGGTTCAAATAAGGCTCTTATTGGAACGTTTTTCCTTGTGTCGGGCCTCATATTTCCTTCCATTGCCTTGCATTTTCCTTACAACTTTAATTTTACTTCACTTTAGGTCAATTGTAAGACCACCATTCAATTTGGAATGCTTAAAAACCTACAAATCAACTATTTGTTTGCCCTAGTACAACCACAGATGCTCCCAATAGGTCTAAAACATCGTTTTGAGGAATTTCTCTCCAAGATCGAACCAGTTCAATTTTGGTCTGACCAAGATAGAGTAGTTCAATCTTGGTGGTCTGTCTTTGTGGATCCCTTAACCCCTACTCCCAATTTGTTTGGTTTCTTGTGCCTTGTTGATTTTCCCACCTTTTGATTGTTGATTTGTGCACCAATAAGGTCTTAATTTAAATTCAAGGAATCTCTATATACACAAGCATGCTAATGCATTACGATACGATAAAAATCTAAGGGAAGCTCCCATGAGCTATTGCACTCTGCTTTTATTGCTATTTACCCGCCAATTGAAGTGTATGCACCCCTTGTATCAAAAGTTGAAGGATTAGTGAAAGAGCATATAGAATCTACTAGTTGTTTGCATCTCATTGATAAGGACAAGGATAAGGGTCATGATCTTCATATCGCATTGGATTGCATTAAGTTTTGATTGCCAAACCATCTAAGAACATAGGTCTAACTAAGGCAAACCCCTCATAACTACACCCATTTCTTATGCTCTTGCAAGGTCTCTTGGAGCCGATTAGGGTTGAGGGAAAGGAGAAGTAATATTGAAAGATCTGCAACTCGATTCAACAATTTGAGAGAGGTTTTTGTTCAGTAGGGACAAACGAAGGCACTCCCAAAAATTCAGCAGAATCTGAAATAATCTACCAAGATCAGCCACAATGACTCGAATCGGGATTAGTTTTCCAGTATCGAGCCTCACAATCCTGGTCATTTTAGGATATTACCTTAAGATACTAATCAAATTTTCAAACTTATCTGTTTCTTCCAAATTTTCTAAGTGATGTCCATATTGATTCCTAAACCTGTCCGCACTTGATTTCAGCCTCAGACAATACACAAGTCACAATTCGGGTATTTCTCTAAGAACTCTATTTGTCAAATTCCAAGCATATTAATCCTTTGTTTTGTCAAATCCCCACTTTTGAGACGTTAACTTTTATATTGTAATAAGTATCGGTGAGCACAAAACTATCATAGGAACATTTGGTTATAATCTTGCTATATTATTTGACTATGATTGAGACATTTAGAACTGATTTTAAGACAAACGGAACAATTAGCTCTACTCCTATTTCATGAATGTTTGTATGTTTACATCATTATTATCTCTGACTTGAGGATTGTCAACATTATTTGTGCTATTTGGTTGTACTTAGAAATTTTTCTGCAAAACTATATTTAGCTTTGATTCAGTTTGCAACATTTTATTATCATATGATTGTTACCATTTTGCAAAACAGGTGTTGCTGAAGTTTTATTGGTTGTTTTGCATGTGCCAGGATTGGCCACCAAATGCTAGGTTTCACTGCGAGGTGGCACTTGGAACAATTAAGGTGAAATCCAAGGATGAGAAAAAAAAAGAAATCGAAAACTTAATCCAAATAAAAATTGTCTTCCCTATGTTTTAATTTGCATCTATTAAACAAACTGATCTTTTGTGTAAAAAAAAACAAGAAGCCCATCACGTGATCATTCAAGGCTATGCATGACTTTGCCTTGGCCTTGAATAACATATTGTTATTGGTTTACCATTAGGGGTAAAAAGCTACATTGTCAAGATTTTAGGTCTGAGTTCTTTCGGCATCTCAAGACCATTTTGGATCCCACTAATAGTTATCAGTATGTGTCTCACCAAGTACCCTAGTCTTGTGGGTTGGTAACAATGCATAATCAAAGTACCCTAGCTTGATGTCTTGGTATAAAATTATATTTACAAGGTAAAGTCATTAAACCCACTAGGGGAAAAACAACATAAATAATGCACATTTAGTAACCCAAAAGGGTAAGCAATGCTTGCATGATGAGAAAACTACTAAGCCACCAAAGTGGTCATTAGGGCAACAGGGCATTAAGCACATGGAGAAAAGTTAGTTAAGGTGGGTAAGAACCCTAACCCGACCAAATAACTATGAATCAAGAGGAAATCAAGGTCCACAGGCCACATAGAGCTTCTTGGGAATTCATCATAAAGCATTAAGGTCGACCAGTTGGTCAACGCTAACAGGGGTTGAGCAAGGTTATTATGGCATGAACCTGAACTCCTCAAGGACTATGGGTTTCTAAGCAACCCTAGCATAACTTTAAATAAGGGAATAGTAATGGAGGTTTGGGAGGTGGGGGGGAAGGGGAGGAAGGGCGGGCAGATTTGAAAACAAGAAAGTAGGAGGAACTAGGGGCATGCAAGGAGAAAGAAAAGAAGCCTTGAAGGGCGAGCAAGGTTTGTTGGCAGTTCATAAATTAAAGGTAAAGTTTATTATCTTTCTCTGGAAATGAAGATTTGAACAATGATCAAGTTATTGTTTGTTGAGTATATACAGTCTATGCTGAACTTGAATAAATGAACCAGTCGGTATAATGGAAGTGACTGAGAAATGATTCATGTTGTCTATGTATTCACTTGGGTTTCATTAAAAATGTTGACTATTTAAAAGAAGCTATTGTAACCTCATAAACTAGGTTTAGAGCTGAGTTCAATAAGCTCATAAGGTTCGGGTTAACCAGACTTAGTTGAAAAATAATGAAGCAAACTCTTTTAACCTAGGTTTAGGACAGAGTTTTCATAAGTCCCTAACAATTTTGGGTAGTGGTATTACAATGGGTTTCACTGAAACAATTTTGAAAGAACGAAGGGCTTACTTTGTAGTAGTCCCTGGACTACATAAAGCTATAACTATACTAGAGGACACGTATACAGGTTATTATCAACCTGAGGCTGCTCTTATCAAATAATAATGCTGGGTGGCAAGGATAAGACCAGTGAGCATACAAGAGATAAGAATCAAATTTCGTTAAGGGTAATTTATACGGCAAGTAATGCATACAAGAGATAAGAATCAAATTTCGTTAAGGGTAATTTATACAGCAAGTAATGATGTATGGTTGCAAGCTGCCTTGAGTTATTACACCCTAGATGGCAAAGGTAAGACCACTAGATTAATTTGTAATTTGCCCTGGTACAGAACCCGTTTATAAATAGGTAAATTTTAGGTTGTATGTAACCTATATAACTGTTCTCTAGTAAGTCCCAATTGCAAAGTACATAAGTCCATTAGGCAAAGTGATCAGATTACTTCATAAAAACGATAACAAATTTTAACAAGAAGATTTATATTCTCTCTCTCATCTCTGGTTTTCATTGTAAACAAAAAATAAGTGTCCCCCCACACCCAAGTTAATGGTTGGGGTGGGTAGGGCTTTTGACTAAACCCGCCAATGGTCGGCCTTATTTTGGCAAGCCATGTTGAGATTTTTGGATGAAGTTGTCAGAAAACTTGGATATTCGTCTGCAGAAGTTATTGATCCAGAATAAAGATGTTATGCATGTTGTGATGATCCCTTGATTGTTGTGTATCAATCATATTCTATGTTGATAGACCGTAACCATGGCACTATACATTATCATTGTAGGTTGAATGTTGTACCATGCAAGATATTGTACATTGATTCATTGGTATATATTTGGATAATTGAATTCTATTTTGTTCTCAAATTTATTGATTCATTTATACCATTTTGGCTGGTCTTTTGAGAGTCTTCATTGAGAGGACTATAGTTCACTTGTCTAGTTAAAGAATAAGATTAGTAAGCTTCCTGTCCCAAAATAGTTACTGTTGCATGCATTTGATGTTTGAGTATCTTGATCTTAGATATAAAGACTTGTATAGAATTGAGAAAAGACTGTTAATACAGTCAGTTTTGTATGATATCTGTGAGGGATAAATGGATCAAATGATATAAAGTAAAATTTTGATAGACATTACTAAGAAATTAGCTATGCAATGCATGTGTAAACAGCTATAAATTTGGCTGTAACTATTAATAACCAACATAGCATTCTGACATGGCTTAGTATGGCTCAGTTCTTTTATTAACTCATCTGTAATTAAGGCAGGGTTTTGTTCACTCAAACTGCTAGAGTTATTTCATAAATTTGACTTGATAGAAAGAGAAAATACATACAACTACACTAAATCCTGATATAAAGCTCTATACTTCTCTGCCCTGTTTTCAGTATAGTAAAAACATGGTAGTTATATTGTAGGGTTTTATAAGAAACAGTTGGCTGTAGTTGTTTACTACTGCTATTGAATATAGAAATTAGTGGGATCAAATTTGTTGCAGTAAATGGAATGGTTCAATTTATTCCTTGTTCTGCCTTGTACCTATACTTGTACATTAGAGGATAAATAAGCATTGTTGTATGAATTAATGATGTTGGAGGAAGTGGAAAATGTATAGATCTTCCTCAAATTCTTATCTTCTTATAGTTACAAATGTGATGACTAGTAACTTGAATGTGTCTTCTTAGAGTAAAACACTTATAGGACAATGATAGTCCTTAAAGCAAGAAAAGTCTCATGGAAAATGTGTTAATATCTTTGTGTTCATATTATAAACTTTGATATGGAAAATAGAATTAACTTTGTTTACTTGATCTAAGCTCCGTAGTGTTCAGTTTATCTGGCACAAGTCCTACAAATATGAGAAATATGTGTCAAGTTGGAATACTCTTGTGATCAGACCATTAGTGTTGATATAGTTCATAAAGTGTTGTCAGTACTGAATAGCCATATGAATGAGTTAAATTTCAACTTTGACAAGATAGTACCACTCTATACTGTTCTGTATCGTACGGTACAGTATTGTAACCTCCTTTAATATATACTTAGAATGGGATTTTAAAGCCTAAAAATGGATTAGGAAACACTTGAACTAATTACTGGATTGGAAGAGTTGGAACTCCAAACATGATAATACTTCAAGCTTAATGCATTCAACTGTTTAATTTTCAGTGCTCATAGTATTGAGAATGTTTGATTGTTTTCTTTTCCATTATATTAGGATGACTATATTGTTGGCTGTGTAGAGCTGTCCATGATATTTGTATAGATCAGTTTACCTCTTTACTGATATAAGGAGATAACAGTTGGATAGTTGAAACGACCCATTCGCTCAAGTTCTATATCTTTCTGTGCCTGCTTTAATTTACTTAATTTATTCTTCCTGTAGCTAGAACTGAAGCATGTAGTACTCAAACTCAAGGTTCTAACAAAGTTTTGATACCCTGTTCTCCTCTGTTCCAAGTACTAACGAAAACTTAGTAACCTGGATAAAATTTGTACAATACTACATGGTGATTTTCAATGTTGATTAGTTAGTTGTGAAGAATATTATTTTGATTTTCAATTTACTGCTGTAATTCTGATTTTCTGTTATTGGTAGAAAAATAATAAATCTGTATCTCATAATATAAGAACAGTGTCGTTTGTTTATCTATAGTCTGTTGCAGCTTTAAGAATCTGGTCAATGGATCTTGCAAGACGTCATCATAGGTAGTCCATGGATTTCAACATGAATAAACTTGCTTGGTAAATGGGTTTGAAATTAAAGAGATATTTGTATGGTGTATGGCTTAATAAATATTTACAAAGGCTCTTTGGCCCTGTTTAGAGTAATGATTTGAGAAGAACAACTTTGAGCTCATCCAGTCTGTTTGTGAAAAGTTCTTCTAAAAGCTATAAAGGGCTGGGTTTTACTGGATGTGTAAAATGGTTCTGACTGAAGTTCTTTTAAGCCTTTATTAGCAACATTAAAACTTGGTACAATAGGACTATGATATAAACCATATAATGTACTGCACAGAAGTTGACTCAATTTAAATTGCATGAGAACCAAGGAATTGTTATCAAAGACGGGAAGGTATCTTGATGACTTGATCCATTTTAACCCTAAGGATGTATGCAAGTTAAACTCATCACACCATGAGTTGTCCTGAGTGGTAGAAGAATAAATAGACTTTAGCTCAAGAATCTAAAGTCGATTGTTGACATATCTAAGGAAGCACTTTGATACTGCTGTACTTGTAATCTAGAATAAAAGACAGTTCAATCCACACTATGCAAATAAACACAACCAGACTGTGCTCCATGGAAGCTTTGAGAACCTTTTAAAAAAAAATTAAGGTTGTTTTTTGAGGCCATTACATGTTTCTGCACATTTCACATATGTTTATGTTGCTATATTGTTGTATTTAATTCAGATTTGTCTTGTGAGCATGTTTACATTGGTTTCATGTACTTTTGTTGGTCTAGAACCACATTGCACACTTGCCATACTATAACACTCAAGCCATCACTACAATGATCGTTTTCCATGAGTGGCCATTCTACGACCTTTAACTCATATACACTAGTGAATAATCACGAGGCAATGGGGGCCACAACGCGCACAAGCACTTCTAAGCATTTGTATGTATGAGGGATTTACAAAAATTTTGAAAAAATCCACCACGTTGGACTTTTTACTGTTTAACCCTAAATTGGATAGGGGGGCTATCCTACCTTGGCGTATAATAACGTTAAGAATATAGAAATAACAATGTACAAAGGTAATAATCAGATCTACAACAGGGCAATTAAATGTTAAACTCAAATATAAGCACACACTGAATTTATTATGTTGAATATAGGCTAAATATAGAAACTACAACTAAGATATGTATGAAAATGACAAATAAGTAATATCCTTAGCTGGTTCTTATGTTAACACAGTGTTGGATCTGGAACAGGCAGACAGTAGTCTAGACAGAGACTCTAGAACAATCATCAATTTCTAGATCTGACGCTAGTGGCACTCTGGACACTAACGTCAGCCTAGGACGGTTGTGTCGACACTACTCTCTGGGTTCAACGCATGTGTTCTATACGAAAAAGTTCTTGAAAAGGATGCAACCACCTGGATGCTTCTGGATTTGACTTCACCTTCGCTCTGGTGCATTCAAATCTGGGTCATGGACTGTAACTCCTCATAAAATGTCAAAACCCTAGTTCTTCATCTTCACAGTGACCTTGGGGGGAAATGGGTTAGTGTGCATACAGTGTCGAGCTGACCTCAAAGACCCCTCTATCAGTGAGTATTGCCTACATAAACAATACTCTGACGAGGGCCTCAGACTAATGTAATTCTCCCCTATGTGTTGGCTTGTGTGTGAATCATACAATATTAAGCAAAACAAGTACATCGATGACCTAGCTTGTAACTTGGCAAATCGGATTCTTGGGTTGCTCCTTTAGAACTTAAGACCTATAGATGTGTTGTACCTATGATTGGTATGGAAATAAGAAAGCTTTGTTCAATTGAATGCTTGATAGAGTGTTTTTGATAAGTTACCTTGGTCTCTTTGGTATTTTGCTAGGTTAGAAATGAATGAGAGTTGATCTTCTATTTATATCAATCCCTTTGGATAAGTAACTCGCATTAAAGCACCTAGGCCGACCACTGGGATACATTTCATTTACAAATTAAATGACTTTAGGGCACTAGACACTTGCATTAGATCAAGCCACTAACGTCAACGCTAGTGTTTGTCCTGGACCTTAGTGTTCAGCGAACAAAAAAACAGGTACATGTTCGGAACTTGCAAAGATGAAAGATTAATACATTTTAAACATTTTGGGCAAGATAGAAGGCTTGGGTAATCAATATAAGACCAGTCGGACTAGGAGATATAGGCCAAGGGGCACAAAATAGGGCAGATGCGAGACTTGTGGAAGCGGGAAAGGTCCAAAAGTGAGAGGAACAGCCAAGGTCTGAGTTTGCCAAGTGTACAAAACTGAGGTGTTATATAATCCATATATATCGTCTACATTTGCCCCCCCTTTAATCTAGTAAATAAAATTATTAGCTTAAAGGAAACGAATGCATACTTGGGTGTGTATAACACACCTTGTCTTTACGTATGCCCAACTTAAGTGCTTTACTAGTGACTAATCTGCAACCAAAAACATGTTACAGTATATAATCAGTGCATTTAATTTAGGATTGAAAGTACTTGAAATAAATTGAAATTGAAAGAGCAAAGTTTAGGAGTACATATGTGTGTCGATGTAACCGCCTTGTCTATTCGCAAGTTGATTTGAAAAATATGTATCGTTGTAAGGCTCTAAAATTGAAATTAGGACAAATATAGATAAATCTTGAAAATGCATATATCCAAGGAGATAGAGAGAGAGAAAAAGGGATTGGAAGGCACATGCCCCTAATTTTGGAGCAAAAGTTAATTGCTACATGACAGTTGAGATTAGCTCAAGCGTGCAACCCAATGATACTTATAACCTGATGAGTGTCAGTGAACCAAGTCACCCACACTGTCAAACTAGTGAGGCTGGATGATACTATCAAGTCCAACCTAAAAACTTGGTAAGATTGAGTGATTTGACCACCTCAACCATACCAAAAGGTAAACCAACTATTGTAGTAGAATGGCTCAATATAGTTCATGAAAATCCAACTGGTGGGTGGTGCCGATCCTGAGAATGTTTCGAAGACTGAACCAATTTAGATTTTTCAATATTAAATGCACATTGCATAGCATATGCACCTTAGATGTGTCTCGTGTTGAAACTGTGTATGACAATGGTACCAATGTATAGAATTATGCCACAACTGTGAATTTGAATCATATAACTATGTGTTTTGACCAATTCAAAAAACTATGTGTGGAGAACATGCTTCCAAAGCATGCCCCCACTATATATGGAGAAATCTAAAAACTAATATAAGTACCAATGTGGAGAACATGTTTACAAAACATGTCCCCACTATAATCTGGAGATGTTGAATACTGAATAGGTGTGAAGAACATGCTTCCAAAGCGTGCCTTCATTGAATCTGAAAAATTGTGTATGTGTGGAAGTCGTGCCCATATAACATGCCCCCACTAAATATGAAAAATGTGTCAAGTGTACAGAACATGCCTCTATGACATGTCCCCACTAATATGCCCCCCTTTGAGGTGAGGGAAAGATAGGAACTAACAGTTACTTCAACTCAAAAGGATAAGACAACTGTATAATCTGTGAATGTAACTATGTAGCATATAAAAGGAACATGTTTAGGTAGATATAGCATTGAAGCACATAAAACCAATGTGATCACATAAATCCCTAAGATGCATGATAAAGATCATGGCAATGTCTAGATAGTAATAGTACAAGCTCAACAAGCAAATCAAGCACAAACAGAATAGCACTAAAAAATAAGTTAAAGGCAATGGTCCAAGGAAACCGCAAACAAGGGACATATTCAAATGTTGCACAATCGAAGGGACATAACTTAGTCAAATGTCCACAAAAGAAAGGATGACATATTCAAACATCCATACAACAAACAATGACCTAGGCAAATGTCAATGAAAGCATACATCAGCACGAGGACCACAAGCAAAGGAGCATATTCAAATGCTTGAATAAGGAGTACAATAGCAAGGCAAGACACTCAAAGAAGTGCATGAAGGAAAGCATAAGCAACTAGCATAAACATGTCATGGTGGCCCATGGATCAAATGTGTTAGGAAAAATTGTCAAGTGTATAGCATATCAAGTACCATGTGTAAAATATAATCATAGATAATACGCATGTGTAAGTACATATGTAAGCTCAAACATGATAATGTAGAGTGATCATCGAACCATATAACCTCTGTGTATCGAAATCGAAAAAGCAGATGCCTCCAATGTCCGCATGACATGAGTAGAGGGAAGGCCCGACATCCGAAATAGGAATAGATAAGGGATCTGTGTATGTCTGTATCACATTCCAGTCGAAGTGTGACACATGTGTATGTAGGAGTAATTGAGTATGCCATCCATCAACATGTAACTAACACAAAGATGCCAAGGAGCCAATAGAACATGTAGGTACCGAAAGTGTTTTTGGATTTTTGAGGTGTTTTTATTTTTTTGGCATTTTTTGAATATTTGAAAAGTCTAATCAAGGAAGTCCTCATCATCAAAAGGTGTAGGACCACCTAGAAAAAATTTCAAGATTTGTTTATATCGTTGCCCTGCCACCACTTCAATGTTTTTGTTTAATGGTTTACCTGAAGCCAATGGTGCAGGGAAATAATCATGGCCATCATGTCAAATGCAAATTTGTGTATCCTTATTAAGAAAATTAACACACGTTTTTGTAGTATCGAGCTTAGCATTCCACTCGGCTAGTCAATTTTGTCCAAACTCTACTTACAAATGTGGTTCGTGGTCTTATATCCATTTAGTTGAAGCTTCCACACGTGGGCCATAGGCGTTAGGTAATCGAGCGTATCCTCGAGATTATGGCACTAATGGAGAGTGTGTTAGTTCATTTGTAGAATGTCCCAATTGTGCAAAAAAAGTGGTACCACAAGTTGTATCCCACTTGTTATCAAACTGGATATGGTGGCAATATACCCCATCAATAATAGTTGTAATGGTTAAATCCTCATGCTTTGGTCGCTTTGAGAGATGGTTCTCAAAAGATAAGAGGATTTTGCCTTTTCCTCATGTCGGACGCAATGTGTATGCATCCTCCGTTCTTATATTTTTAAATTTGGCTCTTCAATGTCTCACATTGATTGGTATGATGGCCATTGATCCGTTGATATTTGTAGTATGGTATCATGTCTTCTGTGGATAGAAGTCTACTGCGTGATTTGTGTCCGGTAGAAGGCAAAGAAATCATTTAATGCTCAAGTAACATATATAATATAGTATCTGGAGTATCTTGTTGTGTCATGATCTATAAAATTTGGTGTGAAGCCTTTTGAGAAGACTCCACATTATTCACATGATGAATTTGCATTTGACCCTTGTAAGGTTGACTCAGTGTTTTCAGCCAAGAGGGATGTATGGAGTAACAAGCATTTACATGCTCGTCGGCTATTTATGTTTTGCCTTTATCTGGATTCAATTTTGTAGTTTCTACAAGTGGGTTTAGCTTATATGTGCCAAGACCCGTAGGTTCGAATAGGTTATGTGGCAGGTGATCAAGTGGATCAAATTTTAAGTTTTGCATTTTCTCATTTGTTATATCATAGGCTATATCAGCATCATTGTCATAGTAATATGAAACATGGCCATCTTTTTGCTCAGTATTGACTAATAAAGGAAGCTCAAATGTTGGGGGCTCTTGTAGTTTTACTGGCTCTTTTGGTAATGGTTCTTTCTCCTTATGCACATCTATGTGCACCTCAGAGTTTAGTGCCTTATTTACATCTGGAGACAAAGGAGCCATTGTACTTGACTCACCTATTTCATACATATGTACAAGAGGGATGGATTGTTTAGGTGGTACCATTGTAGGAATGCCTTCAGTTTCCGAATGTATCATTTTGCAAAATTCGAAAGGTTTATCATCAACAGGTATGGATAATAAGGTCCCCTCATGTGTGAATTTTACACATCAATGAAGTGGAGATGGGACAGCTTCAATTAAATATATCCAAGGTCTACCTAAAAGTAAATTATAATATAAGGATTGAGACGTGACATGAAAAGCAGTTGAAATCATTTTTGGTCCGAAGGTCACATCCAATGTAATTTGACCAACTGGAGGGCTATGTGAATTGTCAAACCTTTTATGTGCATAGTTGTGTTTTGAATAAGGTTTGAGTTAATACCCATGGTGGTTAAGAATTGTATGCTACAATTGTTTAGGCCCAATCCATTATCAATGAGCACTCTTTTGATACCTTTAATTTGCATTGTCACTTGTACGAACAAAGGCAAATTCTAATCAATAATATCTTTGGATGGTAAATTTGTTTGATCAAATGTGATGAGTTTGTTATTGTTCTTGAGATCTTTCATAATATCCGCAAAATAAGCAGGCTCAATATCACTTGGAACTTGTGCTCACTCAATGCCTCGTATAGGATATCCTTATAGACATTAGATTGCTTTAGGAGCTCAAGGATTAAAATTTTTGCATGCGTATTGCTCAATTGGTCAATAATGTCATATCCCTTGGATTTTATTACAAGTTTAGGTTTAGGAGGCCCCTATTGTATATTAACAAGTAGAGGAATAGGTTGAGCAATCTTATCTTTTCGAGTAGTAACAACATGGACCATTGAATCCAATATAAGTCATGGGCGAATAATGGGTGTGGGATGGTAGTTGTTCTCCGAATAAGACTTAGGTAGAATGAATGGCTGAAAGCATGCACGGTGGAGTCTAGATACTAGATCTATGGCATTGCAAAAGGAATTTGAAGAGAGATCAAGTGTTGTTTGCGCTTTAAAACCCTTTTATTGTAAACATTGGAACAAGGAGTATGCAAGAACGCAGGTTTTGAATCTCTTATGGCTCGAATGGTTTGAACCAGGAAACTAATATAGCAAACCATAACTATAAGATATTGGACCATGAAAAAATTTATACAGATGTCCATGGCAAACATGATTGCAAGATTATAGCAATCAGGGATCAGCAAACCTAATTGACTTAGGGTTTGATGTTCAAAGATCGGGTTTGCCAAATGTTTAATCCTAAATTAGATAGGGGACTATCCAACCTTGGCAGTAAAATAGGGTTAAGAATATAGAAATGACAATGCATTGGGATGATAATCAGATCTATAGCAATCATTAAACTCAGATATAAGCATACACTGAATTTATTAGGCTGAGTATAAGTTAAATATAGAAAATACAACTACGCTATGTATGGAAATGGCAAAGGAGTAATATTCTTAGCTAATTTTGATGCTAACACAACGCTAGATCTAAAATAGGCATAAAGCAGTCTGGAAGGAGATCTGAAACAAACATTGGATTCTAGATCTAATGCTTCTAGCGCTCTGGACACTAACAGCAGCCAGGGACAGTTGTGTCAACGTTATTGTCTGAGTTCGACGCAAGTGCCCTATACGGAATATGTTGAAAAGGGATGCAACCACTTAGATGCTTTTGGATTTGACTTCGCCTTTGCTCTAGTGCATTCAAATCTAAGCCATGGACTGTCGCTCCTCATGAAATGTCAACACCCCAGTTCTTCATCTTCATAGTGACCTTGGGGGAAAATAGGTTAGTGGGCACACAATGTCGAGTTGACCCCAAATACCCCTTTGTTAGTGAGCACTACCTACATAACCAATACTCCGAAGAGGGCCTCAAATTAATGTAGTTTTCCGCTACATGTTGGCTTGTGTGTGAATCAAACACTATTGTGCAACGCAAGTACAACAATGACCTAGCTTGTTACTTGGTAAATCGAGCTCTTGGACTGCTCCTTTAGTATTTTAAACTTATAGATGTGTTATACCTATGATTGATATGAAAATAGGAAAGCTTTGTTCAATTGAATGCTTGATAGAGTGCTTTTGATAAGTTGTCTTGGTCTCTTTGGTCTTTTGTTAGGTTAGGAATGAATGAGAGTTGATCTTGTATTTATATCAATCCATTTGGATAAGTAACTCTCATTAAAACACTTCGGACGACCATTGGGATACGTTTCATTTGCAAATTAAATGACTTTAGAGCACTGGACATTTGCGTCAACTCAAGACGCTAACATCGATGCTAGTGTTTGTCCCGGACGTTAGTGTTCAAGGAGTAGAAAAGCAACTATAGATTTAGAACTTGCAGAAATGGAAGATAAGTACATTTTAAGCATTTTGGGCAAGATAGAAGGCCTGGGTCATCAACATAAGACTGGTCAGACTAAAAGATATAAGCCAAGGGGCGCAAGATAGGGAGATGCAAGACTTGTGGAAGTGGGAAAGGTCCAAAAGTGAAAGGAACAGCCAAGATCTAAGTTTGCCAAGTGTACAAGATTGAGGTGTTATATAATCTTTAAATATCGTCTACATTTACCCTCCAGCCTCTTTCCCAATTTGCAAAACTTTTAATGTGTGTATGCATTATAAGTCTTCCTTTTCTAATAATTATTATCAAAGTGGGATTATCATAACCCAGCATTTTATTCATTGCAAGCAATGAGGGCTCCCTTAGTGTAGTATTTTTTAGATATTTTAATTTTGTGATTATTCACCGTTGTACATAAGTTAAAGCCAAAGGTCATATAGAAATGGCCACTTATGGCATATAGTCATTGTCGTGATAGAAAATATTCATTGTAGTGACGACATGAGCATTAAAATACTCCCATGTAGTGAAAAGTCCCCAAAAAATGAACATGTTTAAAAATTAAGATGTATAGAACATATATTAATTTTACCTATATTAAACCAACGAATATTGTTTTGACCTTCAATGGGACACAAACATTCGCAAGCACCAATTCAAGACACATGACCCTCACTGTTTCCTTTGAGAATGTTTTCTTGCTCTATTTCCTCTCCATACAAATTGAACATACCTATTTCTCAAACTAAAATGAAAGAAAACCAACAACCATATTATTTTGTGTGCCTTTGGTACAAAACTCGCCAATCTGAAGTGAATGCAAAAAAACATAAACCTATGATGTGTTAATAAATGCTACTCTCCCTTGGCAAGGACTTTACCACTACTCTTCTCCTTAACCATGCATTTATCATCCAAAAAAACTACCCCCAAGTGCCCATAACTAGTGATTTAACTAGCAAACAACAAATTCTTCATGAAACTAGGAACATAAAGGGCATTTTGGAATGTGAAGTTCTTACCCCGATCTCAGCGGATCTTGACATCTCCACAGCATGATGTGTGACCTGCCATCACCATGCATCTCTCAACATGCTAGAGTCTTCAACAAAATTCACAAAGTGATCACACTAATTAGTCAAATCATTACTAACTATTGGAAGTACAACCACTGAGAGGGGGGAGGGTGAATCAGTGAACTCTTAAAACTCTCTTAATTCTTTAGTTTGTTAGTCAAGCATCAATACAGAATCCATAGAGCAATCAAACCACAACAAAGAACATAAAGACATAACACATGATATAGTTGGGAAACCCTTAAAGGGAAGCAAACCCATGGTGATAAATGCATGGACTACTTGTCCTAAATCAGATATGCAATGAGTCAACTAGATTGCTGAGCACCCACTCAACTTGAGGCACCAACCCCAAATAGTCAAGCACCAATTTGACAAAAAGATTCAGCAAGCACCCACTTGCTAGAAAGCACCAACTCCCTGATTT
Organism: Torreya grandis; assembly: GCA_037957365.1. Classification (NCBI taxonomy): domain Eukaryota; kingdom Viridiplantae; phylum Streptophyta; class Pinopsida; order Cupressales; family Taxaceae; genus Torreya; species Torreya grandis. The sequence goes on along the minus strand of JARHVA010003546.1, from coordinate 1,370,176 downwards.
GTAGATACCAATCTACAGGAGGCTTCAACCCCCTTTGCCAAGAACCAACTCAGTTGCTTCAAATCATCAAGCTTTCTCAATTGCTTCTATCAACAAATGATGGTACACTTCTGCTCACTCTCTGCTTATCAACCTCACATTTGCTCTATTGCTTTTTTGCTTATCAATCAAATAGACACATTAAGCTCTTTCCTCTTCGCTTTTTATTTTCTAAAGACTTTGTCCTCTCTTCCTTCTCTGCTCATCTCTCTTAGCAAATTCTGTATGAATCATTCGATGATTTCATACTCATGGCGAGGAACGGACCTCTGCTCTGCTCCTTAGCGAATAATAATTATGTATTCTTCACTCTACAAAACAGACAATTTGATCTTGCTTATATACAAGCCAGTACTCAACAATCTCTTGAAGGTCAGCCAAACAAAACTCTATAGTCAGCTACATAAAGATTTATTCTTTTTTGCAAACATAATTCCCATTAGCTTATCTAAAAGCTTACTCACATAGGTTGGCCTAAGTGAAACAAATATGGGATAGACCTAGCAATCATTAAAATACATTTAGTGTTGGCCTGATAAAGTCTGTAGCAATCTTGATGCAATTCGTAGCAGCTCCGATGCAGTCTGTAGCACCCCTAATGCAATCCGTAGCAATCTTAATGTAATCCGTAGCAAGCCTGATGTAATCTGTAGCAAGCCTTAGGTAGTCCATAGCATACCTGATGTAATCCATACAATGCCTGATGCAGTCCATAGCATACCTAATGTAATCCTTAGCAAGCCCAATGTAATACGTAGCAAGCTTGATGTAATCCGTAGCATGTCTGATGCAATCCGTAACTGCTCACAGAAATTCTTTGACATCAATGACCATATTCTTTACTGAATAGAAAACCCTTTGACATCAATGACAATATTTCAACAAACTCCCCCTTTGTCATTGATGGCAAACCTTTACAAGTTGATGACCTTGCTTTACTCTTTCCCCTGTCATTTCTTCACCAAAGGTAACTAGACAGTAGTTACACAACTTGTATCTCACACAACTTGCTATATCTCTCTCTTATTTAGCAATCTCTACTGGTGCACTATTTCTCTCTGGATATAGTCAGTTTGCTAATTCTCCCCCTAGCTTGCAAATTCTCCCCCTTTGACATCAATGGCAAAGGGTTGCACACCCTGAAATCTATTTGATCGCAAAGTGTTGCTTCTTCAAACCTGATAATATCCATCTTCCTTTCCCTGATGATATTTCCATAAACTTCTCCTTAGAAAACTACAAGATACTATTCACTGTCACTTGAACATCTTCTAATTGTCATAGACTTTTGACTCTTGATCCTCAGTGCTAAAAAATACCCAAAGGTTAACTCCCACTCAATCCATACCTACCTTAGTGACTGACAAAAGAAGGAATTACTCCCAATCCCTGAATTAAGAACTCAAATGTTGCCCTTGGAAGAGTTTTTGTAAAAATGTCCACAACTTGTTCTTTTGTGGTGACGTACTCTAATTTGACAATATGATCAGCTACCTGCTTCCTTAGAAAATGATACTTGATTGAAACATGCTTCGTCCTGGAATGCATGACTGGATTCTTAGAGATGTTAATGGCACTGGTATTGTCACAAAATATAAAAATTGGACTGTCATTCTTAATCTTAAAATCACTAAAGCCCTGTTTCATCCATAAAACTTGTGTGCAACATGATGTTGTTGCTATGTACTCAAATTCAGTTGTAGATAAGGAAGTTGATGGTTGTTTATTACTCAACCATGACACAAGACTCTTTGCAAGAAAGAATGCACCACCACTTGTGTTTTTTCTGTCATCAATGCTACCTGCCCTATCTACATCAGTATATACTATTAAAGTGAAATCCTTACCTTTTGAGTACCACAAACCAAAGTCCATAGTACCTTTTGAGATATATGAATATCCTCTTGACTACTTGTGTCTCCTTCGGTTTTGCTTGAAATATGGCCACTAGACTTACTGTCTGCATGATATCAGGTCTTGATGTAGTAGTATACAATAGACTTCTAATCATAGATCTATATAGAGTCTGATTGACTTCTAATGGCTTATCTTCTTGACTAAACTTGCAACTTATTGTATTTGGAGTCCTTAATAATTTACAGTCTCCCATATCAAACTTCTTCAACATTTCCTTAATGTACTTAGCTTGAGAGATGAAGATTCCCTTATCTAATTGAGCTACTTGCAATCTACGAAAAAATGAGAGCTCCCCTAACATAGACATCTCAAATTCTTGTTGCATTACTTCTGCAAACTCCTTAGACATCTTGTCATAGTCACTACCAAAGATAATATCAACATACACAACTATGATTAATTGATGCTCATCTTTTGTTTTGATGTAAAGATTGCTATCGGCAACACCTCTTTTGAAACCCCGATCAAGCAAGTATATGTCAAGTCTTGCACACCACGCTCTAGGGGCTTGCTTTAGCCCATATACTGCTTTCTTCAGCCTACAAACATAGTCTTTATTTTCTAACGAAGAGAAACCTTCAGATTGCTCTATATACACTTCTAAATTTCCATTGAGAAATGCAGACTTTACATCCATCTGATATATCTTTAAGTTCTTGAAACCAGCATATACCAAAAACAGTCTTATGGTTTCCAGTCTTGCCACAAGTGCAAAAGTTTCTTCAAATTCAACACCTTCTACTTGAGCATAGCCTTTACATGCTAGCCTTGCTTTGTTTCTCGTGCCCTGACCATCTTCATTCAATTTGTTCCTAAAAAACCATTTGGTTCCAATGACATTCTTGTTCTTAGGTCTAGGAACAAGTTCCAAAGTCTCATTTTTCTCAATCTGATTAAGCTCTTCCTCCTAAGCATTCACCCAATGCTTATCACCTCTAGCTTCTGAAAAAGTTTTTGGTTCTATCTTTGAAAATAGAGAGAAGTTTAAATTTTTTGATGTGTTCATAAACCTTCTCCTAGTTTGCACTCCAGCATCAATATCACCTATGATTTGACTTTCTGCATGATTTTTCTGAACAAATCTGGAAGGTGCCTTTGTATCTTCTCGTTTTTCTTCTTCTTGACTTTCTTCTACTACTTTTTCTGATGTTTTTTCTTCTTCCTTGAGGTCAAGCTCCTCTACATGAACTCTTAGTTGTGTGCTAACCTTCTTAGATTGGGTTTCATCCACTCTAACATGTGTACTCTCCACAATCTTCTGTAATCTCTTGTTGTAGCATCTATATGTACAACTAACTAAAGAATATCCAAGGAAGATGCCTTCATCAACGCTTGAATCAAATTTTCATAAATCCTCTTCATCTCTTTTGATGAAACATATGCTACCAAACACTCTACAGTGTTCCACTGTAACTGGTCTGCCTTTCCACAGTTCATAGGGGGTCTTATTGCTATTTATTCTGATTTGACCTTTGTTTAGAATCTGTAATGTTGCGTTTACAGCCTCTCTCCAAAATCTATCAGACAATTTAGACTCATTTAACATAGTCCTAGCCATTTCCTGAATAGTCATGTTCTTCCTTTCTACACACCATTGTGTTGTGGTGTCCTTGCAGTGGAAAATTGTCTCTTGATTCCATGTTCTATACAAAAATCATCAAACTCATTTGACCACAATTCTCCTCCTCTATCAGATCTTAGACACTTGATTTTTATGTCCATATCATTCTCAACTAGAACCTTGAACGTTTTGAACTTATCTAGAGCCTCAGATTTCTCCTTCAACAAAGCAACCCAAGTCATTCTAGTGTAATCATCAATAAGAAGCATGAAGTAACTTTCACCTTGAATACTGAGTTCTAGTTGGACCACATAGATCTGTATGAATCAACTCTAAGGTTTTGTAGTTGAATATTCTTTTGACTTGAACCTTCTTGTTTGTTTTCCATGTTAGACATGCCTTACACAGGGTGTTTGCAGGCTTAGTGATCTTAGGCATGTTCCTTACTGATTTCGTAGTACTTATCTTTACTAAGTTGTCAAAGTTTACATGTCCCATTCTTCTATGCCAAACCCAACTCTCATCCACTTGACTCATCAAACCCCTGTCCTTGATCTCATTCAAAACATACAAATTATTTTCAGTCATGTTAGCATCTGCTACCAATCTGCCTGAACTTGCTTTTCTTATATCACATCCTTTAATATGAAAAGTCAGAGTATATCCTTGATTGCGCATTTGGTTGACACTCAACAAATTATGCTCCAGACGTTTTACATATAACACATTCTCAATTTTAGTTTTCCCATTATCAAGACTTAGTATCCCTTGCCAACAATATTAGTTGTTGTATTGTCTCCAAACCTGACCGTTCCTTCAATAATCTTCTTCAAAGACATAAATTTATTCTTGTCCCCTCTCATATGGCTTGAACAACCATTGTCAATGTACCATTTCAAACTCTCATCTTGAATGTAAAAAACAGCTTGTGCTAACATGGATTCTTCTTCCTTTGGACCATCATTTTCTTTCTCCTTTTTTAGTATTTTCAAAGGTTTTGACTTCTTATCAACTTGAACATACACCTTGTTTTGACTAGGGGGTTTGGCATAACCCAATCTACAGAATCTTGCAATATGTTCAATTCTGTTACAGTTGTAACAAATCACATTGTTTCTATTGATATTTGACCATTGGACAAATGAATTTGAGAATCCTTTTGAAAATCCAAGACCATTCATATCACTTCTCCATGCATGATTGTGTCTAGCATTTGATCTACAATCTACAGTGTTATGTCCAAACTGAAGAAACAGTAACCATAAAAGAAATTCATGTGCCTTATTGTATTCGGTTGCCTAATAGGAAATGATCTTTGAAGATTTTTGAAAGACATTGACTCTTTTGTTATCTCTAAGAGGAGCGATAATCTTCTTGACATGCCCTGACCTCTGACTAGCATTCACAATCTCATATTTCTTAAGAGCGTCAACATGTCTTTGGCTTACTAATATTCTACTCTTCCTTGTTACTCTTCTGGTCATCCGTGTATCCAAACCCTCTTTTGATGATAAGTGACCTTTGATTGTTCAATATGTTATCAAGAATTCCATTGCTCTTTTCAAACTTTTGACAATTTTTTAATTTCACTGTGAACTGTTCCAAATCTGACTATAATGAACCTATCTCAAATTTGTACTCATTGCACTCTCCTTCCTTGGACTTCAAACTTGCATTTGCTTATTTTAACCGAGTCTTGAGATTGTTGATGACCTCCTCAGCTTCTTTGGCACTCTTAATTATCTTGGTTTTCAAGATACATATTTGTTCTTCATGACTTCTGACAAGAGACTTCAACTTTTGGTTTTTCTTTCTTTGACTCTTCAATTCATTCAAAGCAGTAATAAGTTCTACCTCAAGATCAGCGTCGGCTTCTTTTTCATCCACTTCTTCATCATCCATGAAGACTTGTTCTTTTGAACTATTCCCTTCTTCAACTTCAATGGCCATGAACAAAGCGTCATCACTTCTATGGTCTGAACTGCAGTCATCATTGTCTGAGATATTTTTATCACTGACTTCAGAAGCGTTGCTGTCTACTTTAGAATATAGACTCTTTTTGTTATTGAAGAATTTTTTATAGTCACCTTCCTTGAAATTTTTCTTGCTCTTGTCATACTTGTCAAACTTCTTATTTTGTTCATCATGATCATGTTTTCCCTTTTGAGGACACTTGGCAGCAAAATGACCAATCCTACCACAATTGAAACATTTGAATGGGAGCATGCCTTTGTATCTACTTGAACCTTTTCTCAGTTTCCTCATAAATAAGGCTTCAGCTTTGTCTTCATCAACATCGGTATCACTGTCAATTTCAAACTTTTTGATTTGTGTTTTCTTTGCAACTTTGAATGTCGCTTCCCATTTGAAAGATCTTCCATCATCAGTCCTCATCTCATAGGCAATAAGTATTCCACGAAGCTCATCCATTTGTAACTTGTTTAAGTCTTTTACTTCTTCAACTGTTGACACCTTTGAGTCAAATACTGGGATCAAGGATCTTAAAAGTTTTTGAACAACAGTTGACTCATTAACTTCTACTTCCTTGGACTTCAAACTTGCATTTGCTTCTTCTAAGTCTTGAGATTGTTGATGACCTCCTGAGCTTCCCTAGCACTCTTAGTTATCTTAGTTTCCAAAATACATATTTGTTCTTCATGACTTTTGACTAGAGACTTCAACTTTTGGTTTTTCTTTCTTTGACTGTTCAATTCATTCAAAGCACTGATAAGTTCTACCTCAAGATCAACCTTAGCTTCTTCTTCATCCACTTCTTCATCATCTATGAAGACTTGTTCTTTTGAACTATTCTCTTCTTCAACATCAATGGCCATGAACAAAGCTTCATCATTTCTACGGTCTGAACTGTAGTCATCACTGTTTGAGATATCTTTATCACTAACTTCAAAAGCGTTGTTGTCTTCTTTAGAATATAGACTCTTTTTGTTATTGAAGAACTTTTTTTTACTCTTGTCATAATTGTTAGACTTCTTATTCTATTCACCATTGTCTTCATCATGATCATGTTTTTCCTTTTGAGGACACTTAGCAGTTAAAAGACCAATCATGCCAATATTAAAACATTTGAATGGTAGCTTGCCTTTGTACCTACCTGAACCTTTTCTCAATTTCCACACAAATAAGGCTTCAGCTTTGTCTTCATCAATATCAATGTCACTGTCAATTTTAACCTTTTTGATTTTGTGTTTTCTTTGCAACTTTGAATGTTGCTTCCCTTTTGGAAGATCTTCCATCATCAATCCTCATCTCATAGGTTGTAAGTATTCCATGAAACTCATCCATTTGTAATTTGACTAAATATTTTACTTCTTCAACAACTAACACCTTTGAGTTAAATCTTGGGGTCAAGGATCTTAGAACCTTTTGAACAACAATTGACTCATTAACCTTTTCTCCAAGACCTCTGATTATGTTGACTGCTTCATCAACTCTAAGAAGATATGCTGCAATATTCTCTTCTTCCTTCATCTTTAGACCTTCAAATTGTCTTCTATAGGTATGAAGCTTTTCCAATTTTACTTTGGTGTCACCTTCATAAATAAGTTGTAGCTTGTCCCAAATTGCCTTAACTGACTCGCATTGCATCACCTTGACAAACCCAAATTCTGCCAACTCACACAATATAGCATCATAGCCTTTGAATTGTTCTCACTTGCTTTCTTTCCTGCAGCATCAGTTGGAGGAGTTTGAGGGATAGCATACCCATCAACAATTTACTGCCAAATGCCAAACCCGAGGGCCATCAAATAGATCTTCATCCTAATGCTCCAAAAGACATAACTGGTCCCAATGAACAAAGGGGTCTTGTTTGTTGAAAACCCTTCTTGTACTTGATGACTAGACATTATGCTTCTTAGGATCTACCTTCTAGCTGTTAACCCTGACCTTGAAAAACCTTGTTACGCCCTTAACCATTGATGTGTCTAGGGATATGTGTGGCCAACTTGTGGCTTACATACCTCTTTTATTTACTTGTTACATTTCTCTATGTTCTTAGATAGATCGGCCTATGGAATAACCTTGGCTAAGTAGATTATATATAGGAGGTAGTGGTTAGTCTTTATTCATTATGTTAAGTATTCTGCTATTAGTGCATGGATGTCGAGGTTTCCCCCTCGAAGTGGCTTTGCTATATTATCAAGTATTTTATTCTGTTGTCAATTATCGTTGTGTGATCTATCATATTTGTTTATTTTGTGCAATATAAAATCATTGTGCGAACATCTAAGTAATTTCATTACAAATGGTATCAAAGCTTCAATTTGGACAAGTTTTCTGCGACGTTTTTGTTTTTCGGATCTAGAGAGACATGACTTCTAGGAGCGGTGAGAGCAAAAAAACATAACTTGCAATCCGGGAAGAATTATTTTTTTCCGTCAGTGCAGTATTGCTCGAAACTTTTTTTGAAAAAAATTATTTAATAATAAAAAAAATATGGGAAAAAAAATTCTCCTTGCACAATTGCAGTCGTTGGATTCGTCTCGACGATACCATCGCAACAGTATATTCTGTCAGTACACTTTTTTGGTACCAAAATTTTTACCCTAGTGTGCAAAGGCAGTGATTGGATTCGTCTTGACAAGGCGATCACAGTGGTACCATTTGTTGGTACACTTTTTAAAACCCTCCTAGGGTTTGTATATGGCAAGTCTGAGTACTTGAAGAAAAAGGGGGAAAGAAACTCCTAAGACTCCTGCTGACGACATGGAATCTAGAACTTCAAATCTGACAATTTCTCAGCTTCAAGCAGACATAAGAAACTTGGTGAGGCACGATGACTTTGTTACAGTCCAAGCTGATGTTTCAGGGATGTGCGGAGAGATTAATGGGATTCACAATCAATTGCAGCATATCACTACGCAATTGGTTGCCCTTACATCTCAGTTTCAGCCCAACAATCCTCCACTTCAGCATTCAAATCCTCTTCTCAACAACTCCCACGCTGGTATGAAACTAATGTTGCCAAAAGTGAGCATGCGTAAGTTCAATGGTAAGGATCTTCTCATTTGGATTACCCAAATTAAAAATTTATTTGAGCTACATCAAACCCCTAGTTCTCAGAGGGTGATAGTGGCGTCCTTGTATCTGAAACCTAAGCAATTCATTTGGTATCGTTGGTTATGTGCTCAAAAGAAAAAGAATGGTGTTCTTGTTACATGGTCTATTTTTACTGAGTTGTTAGCTCATTATCGAAATAATGTCTCTGAGAACTATTTTAGCCAATTAGCCAAGCTACGGCAAATAAGAACTGTGAAGAATTATATTCATCAGTTTCAGAATCTCTCTTTATGGGTGGAAGATATCACTGAGAAAAATTTGACTGATTTATTTTTGGGTGGCCTCAAAGATAGCATCCAATTCGAGGTTCGAATGTTTAATCCAACATTTGTATCAAAAGCTATCCCTAAGGCACGCATGATAGAAGAAAAAGAAATGGTTAAAACAAAAACTTTCACTACTAGTCGTGATCACAACTTTCCAGCACCATCATTTCCACAGCCCACCAGATGAACACAATGACAAATTGAGAAGCGAGCCAAAGGGTTGTGTTATGGTTGTGACAGCAAATGGAGCAAAGACTATCGTTGTGATGAAAAGTTGTTTTACATTGAAGGTGCCAATGATGATGAAGATGAAGAAGTACATGATGAGGATGCAGAAGTTCCTGAGGAGGAATCTAAAGACTCTCAGCCTACTATTTTTTGTCATGCACTTTCAGGTATTAGTACTCCCCAAACTCTTAAGGTGATGGGTTTCCTTAAGAAAAAAAATGTCACTATCTTGATTGATTCTAGGAGCACACACAACTTTATCCACAATAAGTTCGCTGCTCGTTTGAACTGTTTCATTTATCCAGCTTCAGAATTTCAGGTTATAATTGCAGATGGTGGTCTGTCAGTTGTTCAGAAAAATGTCATAGTATTAAATTGGTCATGGGAGACTACTTATTGAATTCTCCTATGTTTGCTATTTCCATGGGTGGCACTGATATTGTTCTAGGAGTCCAGTGGCTCACCACTTTGAGCACTATTGTGATGAATTTTTAAGAATTATTCATGCGTTTTCATTCTGAAGAAAGGACATTTGAGCTAAGGGGATTAAAGGCTAAATCTCCACAACTTGTTAGCTCCCATCAAATGGCAAAGATTCTCCGTAAAGGTGCTGAGGGATTTGTAACTTGCTTGTTTTCTATGAAAGTGAAGCCAACTCAGTGATCTCCACCTCTTGATCTGCAACAAATAATTGATGCTCATTCTGTTGTTTTTGGAGACATGCCAAAAGGACTTCCACCTAGCCGCATGCATGATCATGTTATCACACTTATTCCTAACAGTACACCACCCAACATCAGGGCATACAGGTATCCCTATGCCCAGAAAAATGAAATTGAAAAGATGGTACAGGAGATGTTGGATGCAGGAATCATTCGCCATAGCCAAAGCGAATACTCTTCACCAGTTGTCATGCTGAGAAAGAAAGATAACACTTGTAGGATGTGCCCTGACTACAGATAACTCAACTAGTACACTATCAAAGATAAGCTTCCTATTCCTGTCATTGATGATTTGCTAGATTGAATTGAATGGTGCTCTTTATTTTACCAAGTTAGATCTGCATTCTGGGTAACATCGAATCCAAATTTGTGATGAAAACATATCCAAAACTGCTTTCAAGACTCATGAGGGCCATTATGAGTTTTTAGTTGTCTTTTCGTCTAACAAATGCCCCATCTACTTTTCAAAGTTTGATGAATACTATTTTTAAGTCATTTTTGAGGAAATTTGTTTTGGTATTCTTTGATGATATCCTCATTTACAGTAAAAATTGAGAAAACCATTTGCAACATGTGAAACAGGTACTCTCCATTTTGGAGCAAAATCAATTGTATGCCAAACTTTCGAAATGTACTTTTGGCGCTGGTGAGGTTGAATATTTGAGTCATCTGGTGTCTTATAAAGGAGTGAAAGTGGATCCTAAAAAAATCCAAGCAATGGTGGAATGGCCAATTCCTAAGGCACTCAAGGAACTCTAGGGATTTTTATGGCTTACTAGTTCCTAGCGCAGGTTTGTCAAAAATTATGGTAGTATTGCAGCCCGACTCACCTCTTTGTTAAAGAAAAACTCCTTTCAGTGGACTGATGTAGCTATCCGGACATTTGAACAATTGAAATTGGCTATGTGCACTACTCCAGTATTGACCACTCTTGATTCTTCTAAGACTTTTGTGATTGAATGTGATGCATCTGGGTATAGTATGGGTGTTGTACTCATGCAAGAACGCAGAGCACTTGCATTTGAAAGTCGTCAACTAAAGGGTAAAAATCAGCACAAGCCCATCTATGAGAAGGAAATGATGGCCATTTTGCATGCAATCAAACAATGGAGACCTTATTTGATGGGTCGTCACTTTCAGGTAAAGACTGATCATGATAGTCTCAAATATTTTTTAGAACAAAGGTTGTCATCTGAAGAACAACAGAAATGGGTAACTAAGATGTTAGGCTATGATTTTGAAATAGTCTACAAAAAAGGCAAGGACAATGTGGTGGCAGATGCACTATCCAGAAAAGATGAATCAATTGAGGCATTGCTATGTGCCATAACCATTTTGCAAACAGATTGGCTAGATGAAGCATGATTAGAATGGAAACATGATAGTGCTGCCCATGATTTTATTCAAAATCTTCAGCAAAGTTTAGGTGGATTTGAAAAATTCACATGGAAGGGTAATGCATTATGGTATAAAGACAAATTGTACCTATGTAAGAATTCTCTTTTTAAACAAAAAATCCTTCAAGAACTTCATGCAACTCCAATTGGGAGTCATTCACGATTTTTGAAAACCTATCACAGAATCAAGCAGAATTTTTTTTGGTAAGGTCTCAAAGGAGATGTCCAGAAATATGTGGTTGAACGTATGATCTGTCAACAAAACAAAGGCTAAACCATCAAAACTCCAGGTCTTTTACAGCCTTTATCAATCCCTAGCCAACGTTGGGAAGAGGTATCTATGGATTTCATTACAGAGTTACCAAGATCTAATGGTCAAAATGTTATCATCGTCGTTGTAGATCGTCTCAATAAGTATGCTCATTTTTGTTCTTTATCCCAACCATTTGTTGCTAGTACAATAGCTGCTGCTTTTCTCAATACAATTCAAAAACTGCATGGGATCCCGAAGATCATTGTCAGTGATAGAGATCCCATTCTTACTAGTAATTTTTGAACTAAGTTATTTACATGTTTGGGCACCCAATTGGCTCATAGTTCATCCTATCATCCTCAATCTGATAGACAAACTGAAGTAGTCAACAAATGTCTGAAAGGATATCTCCGTTGCTTTGTTTCTGATAAACAAGGTAAATGGGTTCATTGGCTACCACTTGTTGAATGGTGGTATAATACTTATGTTCATAGTTCTTCCAAAATGTCTCCTTTTGTGGCACTATATGGATACCACCCTCCATCCATCACTTCAACCTTGAAGGTTCATCCTAAGGTTAGTGCAGTTGAACATATTCACCATCAACAAGGGGTCCTTGCAAGTTTGCATGAAAATTTAGCTATGGCCCAAAATCACATGAAGCAACAGGCAGATCAACACATAAGTGAGAGGCATTTTGACATTGGAGATTGAGTCTTTGTTCGCTTGCAGCCATACAAACAGATGTCATTGAAGCAACAAAAAAAAGATAAGCTGTCCTATTATGAGCCTTATCAGATCTTGTAGAAAATTGGCAGTGTGGCCTACAAGTTAGAGTTTCCTTCATTCACTCGCATACATCCAGTATTTCATGTATCATACCTGAAGAAAGTCATTGGACACAGAGTTGCCATTCAAACAAAATTACCAGAATTGGATGAGGAAGGTAGAGTTGTTCTTGATCCTGAGGTGATCTTTCAAAGGCGCACCAAGCAGTTGTGTTCCAAAGCAATTACAGAGTCCCTGATCAAATGGAAGAATTTGCCATGTGAAGATGCCACTTGGGAAGATGAAGCATTTGTGCAGCAGCATCCAGACTTGCCACAACGTTGAGGGCAACGTTGTTTTGAAGGGGAGGGGCTTGTTATGCCCTTAAACATTGGTGTGTCTAGAGACGTGTGTGGCCGACTTGTGGCTTACATACCTCTTTTATTTACTTATTACATTTCTCTATGTTCTTAGATAGGTCGGCCTATAGAATAAAATTGGCTAAGTAGACTATATATAGGAGGTAGTGGTTAGTCTTTATATGTTAAGTATTTTGCTTCTACTGTCAATTATCGTTGTGTGATCTATCATATTTACTTATTCTGCGCAATATAAAATCATTCTATGTGAACATCTATATAATTGCATTTGCTCTTATACCAATTGTTGGAAGCACAACCACTGGGAGGGTGAATAAGTGAGCTCTTAAAACTTTCTCTTAATTCTTTAGTTCGTTAGTCAAGCATCGATACAGAATCCATAGAGCAATCAAACCACAACAAAGAACATAAAAACAACACATGATATAGGCAGGGAACCCTTAAAGGAAAGAAAATCCATAGTGATCACTACATGGACTACTTGTTCTAAAACAAATATGCAATGAGTCAACTAGATTGTTGAGCACCCACTCAACTTGAGGCACCAACCCCAAATAGTCAAGCACCAAATTGACAAAAAGTTTCGGTAAGCACTCACTTGCTAGGAAGCACCAACTCCCTGATTTGTAGATACCAATCTACAGGAGGCTTCAACTACCTTTGCCAAGCACCAACTAAGTTGCTTCAAATCATCCACCTTTCTTAGTTGTTTTTGTCAACAAATGATGGTACACTTTTGCTCACTCTCTGTTTATCAACCTCACATTTACTCTGTTGCTTTTCTGTTTATCAATCAAATAGACACATTAGGCTCTCTTTCTTCTTTGCTTTTTATTTTCCAAAGACTTTGTCCTCTCTTCCTTCTCTGCTCATCTCTCTTAGCAGATTTTGTATGAAGCATTCAATGATTTCATCCTCACACCTCTCTGGCCATCCGTTCCTCAACGGACCTCTGCTTTGTTCCTTAGCAAATAATAATTCTATATTTTTCACTCTACAAAAAGGACAATTTGATCTTGCCCATATACAAGCCAGTACTCAACAATCTCTTCAAGGTCGGCCAAACAAAACTCTATAGTCAGTTACATAAAGATTTATTCTCTTTTGCCAACATATATCCCATTGGCTTATCTAAAAGCTTACTCACATAGGTCGGCCTAAGTGAAACAAAGTTGGGATAGACCTAGCAATCATTAGAATACATTTAGTGCCAGCTTGATGAAGTCTGTAGTAGTCTTGATGCAATTCGTAGCAACTCTAATGCAGCGCATAGCACCCCTAATGCAGTCCGTAGCAAGCCTAATGTAATCCGTAACAAGCTTGATGTAGTTCGTAGCAAGCCTGATGCAGTCTGTAACTGCCCTGATGTAATCCATTGCAAGTCTGATGTAATCCATAGCATGTCTGATGCAGTCCATAGCATACCTGACACAATCTATAGTTGCTCGCAGAAATTTTTTGACATTAATGACCATATTCTTTACTGAATAGCAAACCCTTTGACATCAATGACAATATCTCAACACTAACACCAAAATCAATGTACCAAATATCCCTTCTCGAATGATTACATTGGCAAACCATTAAGACACACTCATCATCAACCTAATTATTTTTTCTCGCTTTCATGTTTTCTCTAACCATTTCAACCTCTTATTACAATATTTTTTTCGTGTTAACTTCTTTTCACATAAATAATGCCTAAAATTTGACATGGAAGTGTTATTGCCTTAAAAGGTTGAAGAACTTGGAAAACAAAATGTTAATATTGTTTCTTTCCCCTTAGATTTGCCAATAAAGCAAATTTGAGGTTGAATCTTCTCATGAACCAAACTACTTATTCCAACTATCCTTATGCAATAGCTTGCCATACAATTAGACAAAATTCACATCTTCCGCAGCAATTATATTGTAAGTTTCAACAAATAATAATTATTAATAGTTTTTTGTCAGCTACTTTTCAATTGAGAGCTGCTAATTGATCCTTTGTCTTTTAATTTCAACAAATATTGTTGAAGAGACTTTTCTTTTTGTATCTTGAAGGAAAATATCAAGTTTCTCTAGTAACAAGTCCTTGCAATATCAGAAATCTCATGCTTTTCAATTTCTTTGACACCTCTACAACATATTAAAACACAATAAATCAATCAGCATTTTCTTGGTAACAAACAAAGTGAACAACGCCAAACCCTACATGTTCATTTGAACAAAGTCATTATCTCAATTTAATGTGAATTCATTTGTTTCATTCTTAGGCAATTCCTTATTAATTGTTAGAGTGGATTTTAATCCTTAGTTTACAAAATAAATTGGGATGTAAGTTGCCCTAGAGGCTCTCACCGCTACGTTTATTAATTGTATGGGTATTTATAAGAGGCTACGCCCACCCATTTGTCATACAATTGATATTGGGATTCTTGGAGGATTCCTCCAATTCTTTTGTGTTTGTGTTTCCTATTTTATGTTGTGAATATTTCCTTTTCTGATAATTATGGAATAATGCACTTAAACACTAACATGGTACCAAAGCCTATGGTTTTCTAACATGCAGTTCTTTGGTCATTTGCAATCATAAGTTGCAGCAGAAGCATTTTGGCAGACAGGAGGATGTTTGATCGAATTAGGGATTTCATTAGGAGTTGGATTTTCTACAGAAGAGATCGCAATTCAGCATATAGGTGGGTTCAAAGGACGACTTCATCGTTGATCTGCAGAATCTTATATGATCCGGAGGTGAGAAAGCTTGTTTGAAAAGAAAAGTTGTATATTTGCTCGTCTAGCACAAGGATTTGTCTATATCAAAGACTTAAGGTTTCTAAAGAAACCCTTAATTAGACGCAAAATCTTTGACATTTGATCACATTTTTAGTTTCCTTGAGAAAAATCGTCAGGGTTCACTTTCTGTTCTATCAAAAAATTCACCCCCCTTTAGGCCTCCAATCAGCGCTCAAAGTTTTGAGGACTAAAGGGGCTAAGCCTAGTCGAGCGGGTGATTATACATCTAACCCAACTGGAATCGCAAAAGGGGTTGGAGTGGTGTTGAGTTGTCACATAAGGTGACGGGGGGCTTCATGCAAGAATTTGAGCAGCGATTTTCACCGGGTTTACAATAAAACCCAAACCCGATGGATTTTGTTGTGTTCACTTGTGAGTTGGCAATCTGTTAATATGGCACGATCCCGAAGGGACGCATGGCATAAAGACCCTACACGGTATTGATTTGACAGTTAAGGTGGCACAGGTTCAAGGTACCACACGACACAGTCTACTTGGATTATCAATTTTTGTGGGATTTTACTTGGGTGGGTTTAAGTCGTCTTAAGATGACCTCCATGAGTAGACATTGCCCTAAAGACATTTTTCCACATGCATTTTTGGTAATAATCACAAGGTAAGGGGAGCCACTTAGTACACAAGCTATGTAAGTATTTGTAAGTACAGGGGAGAAATGGTGAATGTAACCCACCATTTTGGGCCTCTCACCCTCTAGCCTCTTTCCCCATTGGCAAAGTTTTTGGAACATGTAATGCCTTATAACTCGTCTTTGTCTCACAATTCTTACTAGCATGGGATTAACCCAAATACAACCCAATCATGTATTTGCATTAATTGAAGGCTTCCATGAGCAATTTAATTAGAATATTAAATTTTTGTGGGATTTTACTTGTGTTTAAAACATCTCAAGATGACCTCCACAAATAGTCATCACCCTAATGACATTTTCCCTCATGTATTTTTGGTAATAATCACAAGGCAAGGGGACCCACTTAACACACAAACACAGTAAGCATTTGTTAGTAGGGGGAGGAATGGTGAATGTAATCTACTACTTAGGGCTTCTCACCCTCTAGCCTCTTTCCCCATTGCCAAAGCTTTTGGAGAATGTAATTCCTTATAAGCCACTCTTGTCTCACAATTCTTGGCAGTGTGGGATTAAACCAATTACAACCTGATCATGAATTTGTGTTAAGTAATTCAAAGCTTACACAAGCAATCTAGTTAGATTATTAATTTGACCATATATAGTTTGATTGGTCAATATAGATCCATACACTAGTAACATGGCAGGCTGTACAACTGACAATTGGAGAAAAAACCATTGATGGGTAGAGAAAGCCGAGACATGTCTGAGTGTCAATGGACCTCATTTTTTGACTGTTTATAGCGAATTCACATCAGCAAAAAATCCAACAAATAAATGTTTGACAAGGGGCATGCAGAGCAGAAGATATTTTCTCACAAAATTCCAAACAAAATGAGATAGTTTTCATTTTTTTAATCTCTGATTTCTAACATTTTGAGCAGAGGTCACACTTCAAAGGGTCAATCCTTGTCATAAGTACTCCCTTTTCGAAGGATTGGAAAGCTGATTTTGAGCTCCACATAGAGGTATATAGCTTGAAAGGATTTAGAGACTTCTGAAAAAGGGGTGCTCCTAAGATCTACAAGATGGAAAGTCTCACCAAACCCAAGCTTTGCAAACATTATTATAATGAATGGGCCAAGGAGTTGGAACTCCTTTTCATGGCACAAGGTGTGTGGAAAATCAGGCAAATCATCAATGGGACTGAGGGTCCTCCAAAGAAAGAAGAGAAACATGATGCATACTATGACAAGAAAGATCGAACAAATGCAACATTAATTGTGCATGTTTCCCATGCGCTTCAACATTACTTTCATAATGCAAAGGCACCTAGAAAGATGTGGAAGGCACTAAAAGGTTTGACCTTCCAGATGAAAGGTGGGATTTTCAATCGCAGCTAGAGTTAATCACTCTCCTTCCTAAGGATTTTAAGTTGATCGATGGCTACCTAGACAAACTTAATGATCTGCAATGTCAAATTGCCAAGTGTGCAGATGCATGCAAAGTGCCAGACAGACAGATGTTGCAAGTTGTACTTAAAATCTGAAAAAGCCATATGATATATTCCTATCTACATTCTTCACAAGTGAATCAATGGAGCAGGACAAGATTAACTTTAAGGACCTGTGCAAGCTACTACTGCAAAAAGACACCAAGATTATCAAAATTGGCACAATATCTGAATCCAAGCAAATAAAATTTATGGAAAATTCGAAAAGAAGCCCAAACACTATGAGGATGAAGAAGAATCATGAAGGGAAGATCAAGGTGCTCATCAGATTGAGCAAAAAAGAGGATCTTACCAAAACAATGACAAGAGAAAATACAAAGGCAAGGAAAATGAAGACAAGAAGAAGAGAGGATGTTGGTACTGTGGAAAAAGGGGACGTCAGGAAAATCTATGCCACAAGAAAATGCAAGATGCTGTTGCATAGAACAAATGACTAAGGTGCCAATGCAACAAAGTACTAATGATTCTACTCTTGTTTGGTCTTCTAGAGCTTTGCATGTACATAACTCAAAAACTAAGAGGTATATGGATTTGGGTTGTACTCGTCACATGGTTACAGATGGACATTTGTTTACATCTCTTGAGAAACTCAATAATAATAAAATTTACATGGCAGATAATTCAGAATTATCAATAGTAGGAAATGGTACAGTGAAGGTACCTTGGGGAGTTATTGAGGATGTGTACCATGTTCCTGATTTATCCTGCCATCTATTGTTCATTTATTAAATCACTTGGAAAAACAAGAAAGTGGAACTTTTGCTTGTTTGCTTTGTTGCGAAGAATACTTCAAACAAATTTCAGGTAGTTTGTTGGTGAGGAATTAGATAAGCCTTCCGAGGCTTATGTGTTCACTAGGTTTCGAGATGTTCCAAAGAATCGGAGGCAAATTGCATTGGAGACTAGGATAGATAATGAGTCACCTCTGGCATTTGCAATTAGGCCACCTGAACTTTCGAAGCATGCAATTGATAGGATATGCGAGGGATGTGTCCTTAGCAAGCATCACCAAGAAAATTTGGGAAAGGCAAGGCGTGGCATGTGAAGGCACAATTAAAGCTTGTACATTCAGATATGTGCACATTGAATCATCCCTCTATTACGAGAGCCAGGTACAATCTTAACATTCGTTGATGATTTCTCTAGAAGACCATAGGTGAACTTCATGCAAAGAAAACTCCTTTACCTTGAAAAATCCATTGAATGGAAAACAATAATGGAAAGACAATCTAGAAAAATTTGTAAAAAGCTTGAATTCTGATTGTCGGGGAGAATATATCAACAATGGGATGGAGGCATTCTGTTCCAAGAATAGTATTACATGGCAGCACATGGTGGCTCTCTTCTCAACAAAGGGGGTAGCCAAAAGAAAAAACAAAACATTCATAAAGATGATGCACTGTATGCTCTAGCTAACCATATAAATATGTTTTGGGACGAAGTTGTTAATTGTGCTAATTATATTTTGAACAGTGTTCCCACCAGGTCTGTCCAAGATGTCACTCCACACAAAATGGAGTGAAAGGAAACCCACAATAACGCACTTCAAGGTCTTTGGAAGTGTGGAAATGGCTAATATTCCGGATGAAAAGAGAAAGAAGCTTTATCCAAAAAGTCATAAGTGTATCATAGTGGGCTATTTTGAAGAGTCAAAGGCCTATAGACCATTGGATCAAGTAAAACGGGAACTTAATATTCAGGGAGATGTTATCTTTGATTTGGCAATGGCGTATGAAGAAAGGCACAAAGATGAACATGTTGTCAAGATAATACTTTATTCCTGCAGATTTCATATGATTCCAGCCATGCTAATAATGAGATGAAGCACCCAGAATCAATGACCAGGCTCCTTTTGTGGTTACTGTGTAAGAGATTGTCTCAGAAGATGAAGAGATTGCTTCAAAATGGGATGCATCAGAACGTAGAGTAGCTCCAAACAAAGAGGAAGCATAGAGAAGATGATGTTCGTGTTGAGGACATTTCTGCAACAATGAATCATTCAGAGGAAATTCTGATTCCGGAAGAATAATTACATTCAACAGAAGATCGATTGCTTGAAGCCAGAGGTGATGGGGGGACGAGACTTACAACTGGAGAACCCTAAGCAAAAATCAACGTGCCAATTATGCACTCATTGCTAGGGCAATGGACACATGATCATCAATCCTACAAGGAAGCTAGAGAAAAAGAAGAGTGGTAAAAGGCAATGGAGGAAGAGAACAACTCATGGATAAATCAAAACAGTTGAGATCTTGTACCTTACTGAACTTAAAAGAATATTGTCAAATGCAGAAGGATCTATAAGACAAAATTCAATTTTGATGGATATGTGGAAAGATATAGAGCACGCTTGGTAGCTAAGGGATTCTCACAGGAGGAGGGGATTGACCATTGGGAGACTTATGCACCTATTGATAAAATACAGTTAGCAACAAAAAAAATTTGAGAGATGCATTAAATGGACGTCAAATGTGCCTTCATAAATGGGAGATTTAAAAGATGAAATCTATATCAAACAGTCACAAAGGGTTTTTGCAACATGATAGAGAGACTAAACCTGTCTACAAGCTTCGAAAGTATCTATATGGGTTAAAGGAGGCGCCTCATGCATGGTATGAAAAGATTAACAACTTTTTTTCTCTCTGCGACCTTCACCAAATGCTAGTCAGATCATAATGTGTATGTTAGGCATGTTGATGGTTATATACTCATTTTGGTATTTTATGTGGATGATTTAGTTATCACTAGAGATGGTACTTCTTTGATACATGATCTTTAAAATCGAAGAGATCCTTTCAGATGGGAAAAATTGGGTTGATTGCATCACTAAAGTTTAAAATAGACCAGTACAAACCATTTGCTACCCCATAACAGTTTGGCATTAATAACACAAAATACATTACCAAAATGTGATGCTACCTTGTATAGACTTCTTGGGAGTCTTTTTTATTTGGTCATACCAACATGGATGGATCCTTCGTGGCTGGGATAGTGCACAGATTCATGCAAGATCCTAAGAAGGGCCATAGGGAAGCTGCTGCAAGATTATGGAGATACATGGTACAATCCACCGTGGGATTATGTACTCACAAGGAATTGAGGAACGCCTAGTTTGATATACAAACGTGGATTTGGGCAGGAGATGTGAATCATAGGTCGACTGGCTCTAGATATGTCTTCCATTTGGGATACCCACCTACCACTTGGGCTTGCAAGAAATAGAAGGCCATTGTTATATCCACTATTGAAGCATTATATTAAAGAGCAATAAATTAAACGCAAGAGATCTCATGCACTCAGAAGTTTTTGATGGAGCTTGGATTTCTAGAGGACCTACCAACCATTTTGTTTAGAGATAGTCAAGTGGCCACTATTATTGCTCAAAATCTTGTAGAGAGGTTGTGGACTAAACATATTTACGTCCACATGCACTTCACCGGGCTTTACATTAAAGATGGGCTCATGCAGCTGATATTTATGCGAAGTGAGTTGGATATTGTAGACATCTTTCCAAAGCCATTGGTAGAGACACAATTCATCCAATTGCAGGAATTTTTCGGACTTTCTAGAGTTGTCATTAAGCGGGATAGAGAGTGATTTGATACCCTTCGGAGGGAATTTTTGGCCAAATTGGATGGCATCTTCATCCAAGACCTCTAAGTAGTGATTTAGAGGGGGATGTTAGGGATTAAAATCCCTCTTATCAAGCCCTTTGCATAATCATTAATTTACGGAATACTTTGGGATGTATGTCAGCTTGAAGGTTTATCGCCTCTATGTTTATTAATTGTGTATGGGTATTTATAAGAGTGATCCGCACCACGGGGCCTAGGGCCAGGTGTGCGGAGGACAACCGAGTTTCGGTTGTGCAAAGTGAATGCAAGGAGATGTATTCAGATGAAACAATCAAACACACATTCAATGAAGCAAAAGTCTTACTTGTAGGAAATGCAACTTCTATTCATAAATGAAAGAATAGGGGAAACATAGTACAATGTCTACAGTGCGTGTATACAAAGTAGATGCACAGAGCAAGCTAACTGTGTTATGACTATGTAGAAAATGGCATTGATCTGGTTGTGTTGTTGTTGTTGCCAGATGCGTATGTTACATATTTAACATGCATGTTTACAAAAGCAGTATTAACTATTATACAGTTACCAAGGAGGATGTTGATGGGCGTGCCAATCTCCTGTCAGATGTGGTAGTTGGCAACAATCTAAACAATTAATGTTTAGGATGTCTTCAACGACCTCCAATCTCAAGGATCCTCTGTTGGTGGCTAACAACTAGTTGGACCACATTTTGAATCACACAATCGAGGCAAGCCAACAAATGGTTGTGCTGAGGTGGGGCTTGGAGGAGCAAGCAAGTCTGTGAACAGATGCCCGTGAAATGCATAGGACTGCAAGCTATGAAGTGCGCAGGGTGTGATCTGAGGCGACCATTGCACGAAATTCTATGAGCAGACGCAAAACTTGTGCGTAAGGTTGTGAGTCAACTTCACACAAAGGAGTGTGCATGATTGCATGAGAGGTGCAAGCTCTGTGCAGAAGAACAAACAAGGAGTGTATTCGACTGCACAGCGACTACGCACGGATCATACACCCTTACTGAGAAGTGTACCACTTAGCTTGATTAGCGTATCGTCCAACCTTGACCACTCGAAAAAGTTGATGTGTGCCATGGCAAGTGCGTGGGCCTGTCACTTCAATGATCTGGTCCTCTATAAGGTGCAAGTGTTCAGAATCCAAATCAAAAGGTTGTTGTGTCACTGTTGGCTCAAGAAGTGGCAGAGTGTAAGGCTTGAGAAGTTCCACGTTGAAGACTAGGTGCAAGCCCAATTATGGAGGGAGATCAAGAACAAAGGCGTTCTCACCAACTGTGTGCAGAATGGTGTAAGGACCATAGCGCAAAGGCTTGACCTTCGGGTGTGAACCTTTGAAGCATTCCTTCTGAAGGTGCAGCCAAACTTTATCGCCAACTCGGAATGCATGAGGTGTGCAATGTGCATTGTGGCGCTCCTTGTACTTTGCTTGTGCAAAAAAGGATTTGTTGAACTTGTTGATGAACAGACTGGATGTGTCATAGAAACTTCTCAGCTTTGTCTGCTTCTTATTCTTGTGTGTGCGACTCAGTGCCGACTAGTGCGCGTTAAGAGATGTCTAGAGTTGCCAAAGGTTGAAACCCCAAGCATGTCTGGAATGGACTATGACCCATCGAGTCGTGAAGGCCTCTGTTGTAGGCATGTTGAGCGTACAAGAGATTTTCATCCCACGCGCAAGCATGTGTGCAGTTGTACATTTGTAGAAGATGAACAAGTGTGCAATTGACCACTTCAATTTGCCCATCTGTCTGTGGATAAAAAGTTGTGGACCGATCCAGTTGCATACACATTAAGCCCCACAATGCTTGCCAAAAGTGACTTACAAAGCATGGATCTCGATTAGAAACGATGGATGTTGGAAGCCCAAAATGAACCCAGACATGGTTGAAGAAAGCTTGCCCAATGCCAACTGCATTAATGTCCTTGCAAGCGACCATAATAGCCATCTTGGAAAGCCTATCCACTACAACGAATACAGCGTCATGTTGGCTTCTCGTCGCAGGCAACCCAGTCATGAAATCCATGATGATAGATTCCCAAGGTTTGGATGGAACTGGTAAGAGGTGTGTAAAGTCCCAACTTCCTGTTCATGGGCTTGGCGATGCAACAAGGCATGCAAGACTTGATGTGGCATTCCATGTTTGTGCGCATGTGCGGCCAGTAGAAGTGCAACTGCAATGCGGCTAGAGTCTTTGTCACACCAAAGTGTCCTGAGGTCTTAGCGTAGTGCGCCTCCCAGATGAGTCATTGGCGTAATGCACCATTAGGAACACAGAGATGTCCGAGCTTGTAGAGAAGCTGGTCAAACAAGTAGAACACCTGAATTTGTTTGCCTTGCACTAGGTTGGTGTAAGTTGTTGTGAAGTCTTGGTCAGCTGAGTAGAGGGATACCCAATCTACGAAGTTGTGGTCATGTGTGTCCAACACTGTGATGAGCGCGTGAACCAATGGTCAGCGACGGCAATTTATTTCCTTGTCCTTCCATTTCTTGTGCTTGATCATAAGAGGGAACTATTGCAGGTAAGTCATCCATTTCATGTGCCGCACATTCTCCAGCTTGTTCTGTATTTACAGGAACTGAAGTGGCTTGTGATCTGAATGAACAACTGCATCTTTCCCCAAAATGTAGTGACGACATTGCTTAATTGCTTGAACAATAGCATACAGTTCTTTCTCAAAGGTGGAGTACCTTTGCACTATGTTGTTGAATGTTTTTGAGTGGTATGCGACCGGATGTCCATGTTGCATGAGTACTGCACCAAGTGCATAGTCGAACACATCAGTATTAATTTTGAAGGAATGCACATTGTTGGGCATTGCGAGAACAGGCATTGCGCAAAGGCATAGCTTGAGTGCCTCAAAAGCACGTTGTTGCGCATGAGTCCAATCAAACTTAACTTTTGCACGTGTTATCTGGCTGAGAGCCCAAGAGATGTGTGAGAAACCAAGGACAAACCTACAGTAGAAGTTAGCAAGTCCAAGAAAACTCCTCAATTCTATGACATTGTGCGGAGTAGGCAAATCTTGGATCACTTTGATCTTCTATAGATGTACACGGATGCCTGTGCAATCAATGATGTAGCCCAAGTACTGAATTTGTGCAGCTTCGAATGTACACTTTGCTAAGTTGGCTTGCAACTTGTGTTGACGCAAGGTGTTGAAGACATGCGAGATGTGCTCCATATGCTCCTCCCAAGTCTTGTTGAAGACGAGATGTCATCCATGTAGACGATGATGGAGTTTAGCAAGGACTTGAGTAGATCATCCATCAAGCGCATGAAAGTGTCTGTCGCATTGGTTAGGCCAAAAGGCATGACCACCCATTCGTACAATCCTTCCCGTGTCTTGAACATTGTCTTCCAGACGTCTTCAAGATGGACCGGAACTTGATGATAACCTGACTTCAAGTTGATCTTGGTGACGTATTGAGTGCCTCGGAGTGAGTCCAAATGGTCGTCAATGCATGGCAATAGGTACCGATTCTTCACCGTTATCTTGTTGAGTGTGCGATAGTCTATGCAAAGTCGCCTGGACCCATCCTTCTTGGGTGCGAGGACTAACGAACTGCTGCAAGGCAAAGAGCTAGCCTTGATCTTGCCCTAATCAAGAAGCTCTTGTATCTAACATCAAATTTCGTCATTCTCCCAAACTGATATGTGGTAAAGGGGGCTATTCGGAAGAGGGGATACAGGGACCAAATCGATGCCGTGTTTTACTGTGCAGTGTGTTGGAAGGCCTTTGAGTTCTGCAAAGACTTCACTATGTTGCTCCAGTAACTTGTCGAGTTGTTGCAACGTTGTGTGAGCGTTGTGTATTGTCAGAGTGTGCTTTGTCGTCTACTGCACAGGGGTGTCAGGGCAGACCATGAGCAACACAAGCCCCTGTAAATGCAATACGAGCTTGCAACATTGTTTGGAAAAAAGCAAGGTGACTTTAGTCATGGGCGTTGACTCGAAGAGGTGGTAGAAACGATCTTGCGCACAGATAGTCCAACATTGATGCTTGGCTTGATATGTAGCTTCGCAGTCGTACAAGTATGGTCTCCCCATCATGATGTCGCAGACCAGCAAAGGTGCGATGTCACAAGTGACATTATCCTCCATAGGCTTGACTTTGTATTGGAAAACGCAATGACGTCAGACCTATATATCTTTCCCCTGTTACAGCTATCCCAGAGAATAAGGCTTGGGATGCGCAATAGTGGTAAGACCAAGGCTTTGAGTTGTTGATTGCACAATGATGTTATTATGACTGCCACTGTAAATGATGACATGGAGAGGCTGAAACTTCACCAAGAACTTGGTGTGGAAGAGACATCCACGCTCTTCAGAGATGTCGATCGCAGTGGTGCTAGTGCTTAGACAATAGGCATCTGAATCAATGCTATCCATCCGTGTGGGTTCTGATGCAAATTGTGTGAGCAAGGACTGTTGCGCACAGCATTCGGAGTCATCGTGGGTGGATGAGCAATGGCGATGGCACCACTTATGACTTGACTTCTTTCGTTTATCTGAAGTAGAAGATGTAGGAGCCTTCAAGTGTTCTACAATCTTTAGAGGCTAATCACCTTTGCGAGAAACATGTTTCTCCGCAAGAGGCTGCGATGTGGAGTGCGAGGGTTAGGCCTTGTGCACTACGTTGAATGAAGAGGTGGTACGCAGCTTCATCTTTGCCTTTGCTTCGATCTTGGCAACGTTGAAATATGCTTGCCCCAGAGTGTTGGAAATAGACAACTCCTACTTTGCATAGATACAAGGTGAGAGTACGTTGATGTACTTCAGCACCCTATGTTGTTTGCTCAAGTTCTCTTGCAAGCGCATAGAGTAGTCATGGAATGTGTTGGTGTAGTCTCCCATTGACTAATCCTTGTGCTGGCGCAATTGTTGAAACTTGACTTATTCTTCTTCAAAGCGTCAGAGAGGGTAGTATTCCTCCTTTCAGCACATCGATAAAATTCTTCCATGATTCGATTGGAACACACTTTTGTGCGCGCTACGCACTGAAGATCTCCCACCAGTGAACAACCAGAATGGACATCTTCAGTACTGCAAAGGTGACCTCAGCATCAATGAGGCAATTGACTAAGTACACCTCAAGTTGTTCAATCCCGAGATCCAATGCTTTAGCATCGATCTTGCCTTCAAACAAAGGGATGTCAAGATGGACTTGTACTTTGAAGGGGGTTTGTTGCTAAAACCATTGTGGAGCGTACTGTTGAGATGGATGGGAAAGCATTGGTTTGAGTTGCATCATCAATTTGAGGAACTGCTCAAAAAATTCAATGCATTGTGCCTCTAGTGCGTTGCCGATGAGTCTTCGAATTTCTGGGGTTGCCTCAGGTTGGTTCTGGGCATCAACCGTCTTGTTTTGTCTACAGCGTTCTTCTGGGATCTCTAAAACAAAACCAACTATCAAACCTTCTCTCTCTTGTGCTCGTGTGGTTACAAACATAAAAAGGGATAGAGCTAAGCTCTGATACCAATGATCTTCACCACATGGCCCAAGACCAGGGGTGCGGAGGACAACTGAGTTTTGGTTGTGCAGAGTGAATGCGCAAAGATGTATCCAGACAAAACAATCAAACACACATTCAATGGAGTGGAAGTCTTACTTGCAAGAAATGCAACTTCTATTCATAAATGAAAGAAAGGGGAAAATAGAGTACAATGTCTATAGTGCGTATATACCAAGTAGATGCGCGAAGCAAGTTAATTGTGTTATGACTATGTAGAAAATGGCATTGATTTGGTTGTGTTGTTGTTGCCAGATGTGTATGTTACATATTTAACATGCATGATTACAAGAATAGAATTAACTATTGTATAGTCACCAAGGATGTTGATGTACATGCCAATCTCCTGTCAGGTGTGGCAGTTGGCAACGGTCTGAACAATTAATGTCCAGGTTGTCTTCAATGACCTCCAATCTTGAGATCCTCCATTGGCGGCTAACGGCTAATTGGACCATATTTTTAATCACGCGGTCGGGGCAGGGCGATACGTGGTTGTGCTGAGGTGGGGCCCGAAGGAGCAAGTGAGTCTATGAGCATATCCCTGTGAAGTGCGCAAGATTGCAAGTTGTGGAGTGTGCAGTGAGGTACGCAAGGTGCGATCTAAGGTGATCGTTGCATGAAAGTCTACGTGCAAGCACAAGACTTGTGCATAAGGTTGTGAGCCAACTTAAGGCAAAGGAGTGTGCATGATTGCGTGAGAGGTGCGAGCTCTGCACAGAAGAACAAATGAGGAGTGTATACGACTATGTAACGGCTGCGCATGGATCAAAGACGCTTTGCCCACCCATTTAATAGACCATTGTAATTCTATTCTCTTATTGAATATATTGCGATATTGGAATCCTTGGAGGATTCGACCACCAATTCTTCATTGTTTGCGTTCTTCATTGCTTGTTATGAATATTTCCTTTCTGTTAATCATGAAATATTGCACTTTTAATACTAACAATAACAACATTATCTCACTCCCTATACACAAACATGGTCATCGTTCTATTCTTCCAAACGGTAAAATGTTGACCACTAGACCTTTGGGAGTATGTCAACATAATGTTATTCATGTTTTCCATAAGAAGAAATAACCACCACACCATACACCAAGACAAATTACGACTTATGAACTATAATCAACTTTTGGCCTAAATCCAATTGACAAGATTTCAACCACAATTTTCACAACTAGCAAAAATACCTAACCTGCACCTTAATCTTTTAGATATTTTAATCCAAATATTTTTTAAAATATATGAAAAAATCATACTCGCCAATTTTTTGCAAAAATTTGTGTTGTCCCATACAACCAGTAACTATTCAAAACTGTTTTGAAATTTGTACCCAAGTCCAAAAACTGAAAATTGGAATCAACATCAAAAACAGATTTCTGTACAGAAAGCATACTCATTCGGTGCCACATTTCCTCTGTGAAAAGTGCCTTTCCTCCTTGAAAATTGCAATCTATTGATGAGTATTATGTCCTTGGGAAATGTGCCAGCAATTCAGCGACAAAAAACTTAGCATTATGCCTCCAGACCCTGCAAAAATGCCTTATAATCCATGTTGATGTCTCCTTTACCAAAATTCTAGGATTTGAAATATTAATTGTTGGTCTATTACTTGAGAATTTGACCCTACAAAAAAATCTCCTTCATCTCTCACGACATTCCCTAAACCCTAATCTTTCTATAAGTGTTATTGTGATGTTTCCATTTGATGATGAAGGTGGGGCATAACACCTTGCGTCTAGATATTTTCAGTCCTTTTTTTTTTGGGTAGAGTTCAATACATCAAAAGATTCCTTGTTTGATTTGATGATGTACAAAGTAACTAGACTTTTGTTTTCTTATTCAAGATATTTCTGTGTATTGTTCCTTTAATTCATAAAATGATTGAGGTTTTCATGGTTCAGTCGGAGATAATGGGTGGTGGAGGACAACCCATTATTCTTCAGGTTATATTGGACTTTGGGTAGGGATCCCGTCTAAGTGTTTATTTTACATTTTCTTCGTATAGTGTGTGGCTCTTACTTTTTCACAAATTGAGGGCAATTTTTCCAAATGAAAGGTTTTCCTTATTGATTGCCTTTTTTTAGCAATGATGTGTAGTTTATCATTGCATTTGTTTTGTCGGCCTTTGTTGTATGTGTTTTTATTGAATCCATCTTTTAGACTCCTCTACGTTTCCAATTTTTTTAATATAAGGAATTCGTGTGGTATTTGGCATTTCATGTATACATCAAAAAACACAAACTACAATAATTAAACAACCTAAAAGTTATATCAATGATCTTCATCAACCACATAACTCAAAAGTTTTAAACTATTAAATTATAGGTAGCTTGCATAAAATGTGAAACCTGAAATACCAACTGCCATAAGCATATGACTTAGCAATATCAATCTTTCAAAGTATCAACTTATGCATCCTGAGGCATTGGCTAGACAACTTAATTGAACTAGCATCCTTGCATACATCTTGTTCAAAGGATAAGAGTTGTAGACTACAAAAGACACCACAAAATATAGCAAAACTTTTACCATATATCTCATAACATGCTTATTCTCAAGTCCAATGCAACGAGAAAATCAGTATATTACCCCAACAGACTAATAGCCATTATCTTAAATTTTGATATTTCCAAATGGCAATCAAGGACATGGTGAGACTAATAAAGTATAAAGCATTTCAAATCCATTTGCTCTTTTTGCATAACGGTGCTCCCAACGAGGATTTTGTATACATCAAAATGAGTCATATATTACCATAGTAAGGCTAATCATAGGAAAAGGAGATATAGTCTTATGTAAAAACGTGTCATCACTCTTTCACAACAACAACAATAATAATAATACCTGTCATCACTTATTCACAATAATAATAATAATAGTATGTCCCCAAACCCCCTCTAAAACAGGAAACCTCCTTGGGATACAAAATAAATCCAAAACGTTGCAAGGACGTGAGAAAAAAATTTAGAAAAAGATGGGACATGGGGAGGGGTGTTCTCTCAGAAACTTCTGAGATAGCCCCTAGGGGTAGAGGATGTGTCCCAATAGAACACCGAATCAGACACAAAACAAGCACAAATGAAACACAAAACATGATTCTGGAATTTTCAATGCTAGTATATAATATCTTTAAAAAGGGGAGGTAGTGAACCATTCACCTACCTTATTTAGTGCTTTCTTAGGCTTGGTCAGGGAAGAGACCAAAGGTACATTTCTTTAAAATATTTGTATGTACTGCACATGTTCATGTTCCAAATCAGGTTCAGAGTAAATTAGATAAGAATTCCAATAAACTCGTCTTTGATGACTATAATAAGCAATCAAAGGCATACATAGTTATGGACATGTCTACTAGCAAGGTAACCATCAATACGGATGTTGATTTTGATGAGGTTGATAGTATTTTCAGTTCTGAGTTTCAGTCACAACCAGTGGTAAAATCAGATTCTCCATGTATTGAGTCCTAATGACATGGCTTTAGATGGTACTCAAAAATGTGCAAGTGGATCAAAATGTTTTGGGCATTGATAGAGGTGCTGAAGTGCCTGCTAGAGAGGCTGGTTTGGAGGTTGATTTGCCTCTTGGACAGATTCGTGATGATGCTGATTTAGATTTGACTACACCTGATTCAATTGAGCAGGTTGTGCCAATGAGGAGAACAAAGCAGTATCATACCACTTTAAGAGATTTAAAGCATGACAGGTTGGACATGTCAAACACTGCTTGAGTCCTAATGACATGGCTTTAGATGGTACTCAAAAATGTGCAAGTGGATCAAAATGTTTTGGGCATTGATAGAGGGGCTGAAATGCCTGCTAGAGAGGCTGGTTTGGAGGTTGATTTGCCTCTTGGACAGATTCGTGATGATGCTGATTTAGATTTGACTACACCTGATTCAATTGAGCAGGTTGTGGCAATGAGGAGAACAAAGCAGTATCATACCACTTTAAGAGATTTAAAGCAGACAGGTTGACATGTCAAACACTGCTTCACGCCCAGAGAGAAATATCAGTAAGGTTTATGACTTTTACATTTGATGTCGGCGGTGATTCCACTTGTGTTTCTAATGGTATGAGTGAGCCTTCTTCTTATAAAAATGCACAAGGGAAGTTGGAGTGGGGGGTAGCCATGAAGACTAAATATGATGCTTTGAAGTGGACCAACACTTGGGCGTTCGTTGATTTGCCACCAGGTAAAACAGCAAATGGATTGGATGTAAATAGGTTTACAAAACCAAATTAAAGGCGGATGGTTCACTGAACAAACATAAAGCAAGGCTTGTAGTGAAGGGGTTTGCCCAATAGGAGCGGAGAGTCTATGAGGAGACATTTGACACTACAACCAAGAGGAAAACAATCAAGTTAGTGACTTCCATTGCTTATCACTTTCATTTGGAAAATGTTTCTAAAGGATGTTAAAAGTGTCTTTTGAATGGTGATTTGAAGGAGGTGTACATCCTGCAAAGGAAGGTTTAGTGGTTGCAGGTGAGGAAAAACTTGTATGCATGTTGCTGAAGGTGTTCTATGGGCTGAAGCAAGCTCTAAGAGCATGGTACACAAAAATTGATCATTTTTATTAATTCAGGGTTCAAAAGGAGTCCTTTCAAACTCAATCCCTGTTGATCCCAATCTTTGTTATCCTTATTGGCACAACCTCCTCAATTGAATCAGGTCTAATCAAATCTAAATCAGCAGGGATGATATATTCATTCTTATTGTTTATATGGATGACTTAATCATCACAAGAAGCGAGACCTGCAATATTAACAGAGTAAAATCAGATCTCTGCTCTACTTTTGGCATGACAGACTTGGGTCTAATCGCCTATTGTTTCAGGGTTGAATTTTTGAAAACAGATAAGAGTGTTTATTTTTCAACAAAAGTATGCAAGAGGACTACTTGAGAGATCCAATATGGAGGATTGTAAGCCAATTACAGCCCCCTATGGAAGTTGTTTTGAATATGGCAACCTCGAGTGATTTTGTTAAGCAATTTGATGAATCACTTTATCCAAAATTGGTGGGTAGCCTAATATATCTTTCTTCCATTGGGCCTGATATTTTCTTTGTTGTTAGCTATGTTAGCAGATTTCTTAGTAAACCCAAAGTTGATCATTGGAAGGCAACAAAGAGGATCTTCAAGTATATCGAAGGCACATTGGATTTTGGAATTTGGCATGGTGTTTTTGATGATTTTCAGATGATTGGTTATATAGATTCAAATTGAGCCACATCAGATGATGACAGAAAGTCCACAACTGGATATATCTTCTGCAATGTCCCTTTTAGAGCAGAATTAAAACAAAAAGGGTTTCTCAACAAATCCTAACAATAAATGCAATTTTTGGATCTTTTCAAAACCTAAACAAGTGTAAATTTCAGAATTCTGGAAGTGCCAATTTAGGGCACAAAAATAATATTTGTATTTACCAAAAATTCAGAAATATTGCAGCTGAATGTAGGATCTTCAAATCTGATTTTTTATACAATAAATGGCTGGAAAAATACAATACAATACCAGCAATATAATTCTATATTCAAGAGAGAGTTTAGGTTTGAAATAGCCTCAACAACTGAACTTTCAAACCAAAAGGGGGGTTCGCTGCAACCCCAAGCTGCTTGTTGCCTTTCTAGGGCTTCTAAAACCAATTCGCTGCCCTAGCATCTGCAGTGCCCACTTTCCAAAATGCCCCTGTTGTTGTGTTTAACCTGAAAATGGTGTTCAAAACACCTCAACGGATCACTAATGCCCAATGCAACCTCTGAAATAAGGCTGCCCACCTGAAAGGTAAGGGTTTTTGTCTGTACTTCAGCCCTCCAATGAAGGTTTTCGTCTTCAATGGCTGAAGTCAAACAAATCGTGCTTAAAAACTTGTGATTTCAAATCATAAACATAACATGAGTCTCCAAAAGAAACTCCTCTTCCCCTTTTATATCATTTCCCCAAAGAGGGGCGTTCCACTTGGAGGGAAAATTCAAATAATCAAAAAGCAACTTCCTTATAAATTCACTTAAGGGCTAATCTTGCCCATGACCCTTAAAAGTCCCCTTCTTAAGTCAAAAATAGAAAGGAGTTGTTGACATATTCACTTTTGGCAACTAAGGCATATTATTACTTTTATTTAAAGTATTTAAAATTACTTTCTATTTTAATAATAATCTTATTTTAATTTTAAAAAGGGGGACATTAAACTCCTCTCATCTCGAAATTGTTTGTCCTCAAGTAATATTGTTTTCCACTACTTGAATTCCAAATCCAACTTTGGGATTTGTAATCCCAAACACTTTCTTCATGGCTGTAGCCTTGTGCTCCAATGATTCCCTTAATGCTACTGTTGGCTGTGCCCTTCTCTTCATGGCACAAAGCAACTTGCATGTAGGCTGGAAACAGTCCATAACAGCCACAAACCCACTTGCATCTCATCCCCATCCGCATTAGGATGGCTGGGTTGATTGTCCCTAATAGCAAACATCTTCTACTAACATTATCATGCAAGAAAGCTCTCTCAAAATACAAAAATCCACAGTTGTTCAAGACTGAAAACAGCAACACATGATGTAGGCCCGTGATGTAGAAATCATTGCATACTTGATGACTCTTAAAAATCTGAATCTGAATTTTAAATGTTTGTCTTGCCTAAGTTCAAATCTGAATTTGGAATTTCCTCACAAGGGTGTGCAATGTTGCAGGTTGTATTCTCCACCATTCATGGACCTAGACATGGAACAAATGCATTAAGAAAAATAAGAGTGTTTAACAACACTCTTTCAATCACTTCATCATGCCTTCTAGACATGATATCAAGCCACCTTATATGGTTTGCATTTTCCTTACACTTTCCGCTTCTAAAATGGATTCCCAAGGGTTCATTTATGTTGTCCCAAGCATAGCATGGCATTTTATTCCTCAAAATAAATCTTGTGGCGGCTAGTAACTCATTTGTGTTAGCTACAAACACCCCCATAATGACAAAGGGTGGGAATTATATCTCCCATGTGACAAGATTTACCTTTATGGCGGAAACATTTGGGTGGAACCAGCTGGAAAGGTGAATAACAGCAGTTCAAAAATTGTAAACAGCTCTCATAATGACTCTTGGGTCAAGGTGTTTGTTACCCATAACCATTTTTGTGATCTCCCAAGCTGTACCTATTGGCAAACAACCTGGAATAAAATGTATGTGGGCTGTACAATGGTTGTAACAGTCATAATTACTCAAAATTCCTCCCCAAACAGTGATGTGCCGGTTGAAAAATTTGTACTTGAGGACCCCATATGGTGAACCCTACCCCACACAACATCAAGCAAAAAGTTCTTCTTTATATCATGGCTGTCACACTGTGTTTTCCCGTTTGCAATTTGATTTGCAAGGGATGGAAATGATCTTGTAACAGTTGTACATGCCCCAATATTGTCCAAAGGTTGGCATGTAACTGGAAGCTCTTTTATGACTGTCATGGCAGCCGGTAAAAGAAAAGTACAGCAACTGTCATATCAAAAATATTTCAAAATTTTACTTAACGTTCTTGGCTTGATCCATCATGATAGGCAATTCCCAATCTCTATGAAGGGTAGAAACATAACAAAAAGTAGTCATTCTGAAAAAGATATCAACACCTGCATTTGTTTCCCTTTTAATAATATAATCACAATTTTGGATTGCCCTTACCCCATTATGTGGCTCACTATGTAGATCCACGGGAGACTTCAATTCCTTGTAATCTATCCCCTTGTAAGCTTCTTGCAATGCATCCTCATGCATGCCTTGAGCACTAATGACTTGGCCCAAGTGTGTGGCATCAAATTCCCATGTAGAAATTTTGGCATGTCTATCAATTTTGGGCTGAGTATCATCATGATATAACTGTTATTTTGAAACTTCAGATCTGAAACTTATCAAATGATGAGCTGCCCAAG
Organism: Torreya grandis; assembly: GCA_037957365.1. Classification (NCBI taxonomy): domain Eukaryota; kingdom Viridiplantae; phylum Streptophyta; class Pinopsida; order Cupressales; family Taxaceae; genus Torreya; species Torreya grandis. The sequence goes on along the minus strand of JARHVA010003546.1, from coordinate 1,335,652 downwards.
GGACTTGACCTCCTCTAAAAGCATTTCCCGTCCTCTTTACCGTGACCACTTGAGGAGCTCCAATGGATATGTCTCGAAGTACAACTTCTTTGTCATCGAATTTGAATTCCATTTCCATGGTTTGATGGTTTTGAGTGAATTCGCCCAAAGAATGCCACTAGTGTACCCCAAGCACTAATTCTTCCTTCCCAATATCAACAACATCGAAATCGTCATTTACCTTGTGCCTTCCCAAAAAAAAATTGAGCTGCTGGAATCTTTTTATGCATAAGATGAATAAATTATCAGCAATACAGATATTAGAATTAGAAACTCTATCCTCTCTAAATTCCAAGATATCACCCGGATCCCATGATTCCTTTGCCAAAATAGGAATTGTTGACATACCCTTGATACCTCCATCCTTGTAACCCAAAGTTTTCCCCTTAGATGCATGCTTATCAGCTGAATTAACAATACTATGAGAGAAGAATATTGTTGTCCTATCTAGCATACCATGGATCATGACTAGAGGGTAGACATCTCCAATCGCCAACACACAAGCAATCATAGCTTAGACATCAAATCTGGAATCATCAACATTATTCTGAATTTGTTGGCCCCAATTTTTAGTTCTCTCTTTTACCTTATCTTCTTTTTTAGTATGTTGTTCATGATGACATAAATAATGTAGTGACATAGGAGGGAGCAATAAATCTGAAATCTGATCATCATTATCATTACTCGGGCTGCCAAAAAAAGGCCTTTCCTCCTTGGGTGAAGTGGGATTTGTGGAGATACCTCCAACCCTTCTATCTTTGTGACTCCCGATATTTTCTTCAAACACGTCTTTCCACAATGATGTTCTGAAAATCCATCTCATATGACAATGGATCAATCATTGGAATACTCGGAAAATGGATAGGGACTTCTTGGAAAATATCCTCTTTCCATTTGGTACCCTTCATCTTATCCTCATTGTTAAAATGATTCTCATGATGATCAAGATATTGTACGGACATAGTATGATGGCGATATAAAAAATCCTTGCCATGAAGATAATCAAATTGCTTACCCTTCTCTTTAAATTTCTTTTGGTGTTGTTTTGCTTGAATGACCATCAACATTGCCACTTTCACTCTTTTTAGCCAATCATCACACCTCCTTCGGGTTCTTATCACATCTTTCGTGCTTGCTTGCAAGGTGGTTGGTTTCTTTTCAATCCTAGGATTATTAAATTCTACCTCACATATGTAATTTATGCCCTTCCTTTTCGCTAAAATCTTAGGGCAATCAACCAATACAATTTTTTTTTTAAAGATTTCTTCTTTGGCTTCCTCATTCGTTTGCTCCTTTGTAGGGTTTTGGAATTCAGACCTTGACTTTTTCATTTTCTTTTCTTCTACCCTAACACTTTGTACATTTGAATCCATATCTTTCCCTTTGGAGGGCTCTTCGTTTTCGATTTGCATGGCAGATTTCTCTATGGGCAGCTTGATCTTTTGTGGTGATGAAGTATTCATCACTTCTACTAGTCCTTTTTCTTCTTCTAAGGGAGACTTTGGAGGTCTAGGGCTTAACCCTACAAACTTCATCCATGCCTTGAGACTCATTGCCCTTAGTTCTCTCTGAGATTCTTGCATAGCTTGCAACATCTCTTCCATGGATTCCAGTGTTGTCTTCATCTTTCTGTCACTGCCCTGCATGAAGAAGAGTCTGCAAACAACTCACTACCCACAGTTGGCCAAAAATGGCTATGATGCCACTGTAATGTCCCTTTTAGAGTAGAATTAGAACAAATAGGGTTTCTCAACAAACCCTAACAATAAATGCAATTTTTGGATCTTTTCAAACCCTGAACAAATGTAAATTTCAATTTTTTGGAAATACAAAGTTAGGGCACAAAAATAATATTTTTATTTACCAAAAATTCAGAAACATTGCCGTTGAACGTAGGATCTTCAAATCTGATTTTTTATCAAATAAATGGTTGGAAAAATACAACAAAATACTAGCAATATAATTCTATCTTCAAGAGAGAGTTTGGGTTTGAAATAGCCTCAACAACTGAACTTTCAAACCCCAAGGAGGGTTCGCTGCAACCCCAAACTGCTTGTTGCCTTTCTAAGGCTTCCAAAACCCACTCGCTGCCCTAGCAACTGCATCGCTCACTTTCTAAAATGCCCTTGTTGTGTTTAACCTGAAAATGGTGTTCAAAACACCTCAACAAATCACTAATGCCCTATGCAACCTCTGAAATAAGGTGCCCACTTGAATGGTAAGGGTTTTTGTCCTTCAGCCCTCCCATGAAGGTTTTCATCTTCAATGGATGAAGTCAAGCGAATCGTGCTTAAAAACTTGTGATTTCATATCATAAACATGAGTCTCCAAAAGAAACTCCGCTTTCCCCTTTATATCCTTTCCCCCAAAGGGGTGCGTTCCACTTGGAGAAAAAATTCAAATAATCAAAAAGCAACTTCCTTATAAATTCACTTAAGGGCTAATCTTGCCCATGGCCCTTAAAAGTCCCCTTCTTAAGTCCAAAATAGAAAAGAGTTGCCGATATATTCATTTTTGGCAACTAAGACATATTATTACTTTTATTTAAAGTATTTATAAATACTTTTTATTTTAATAATATTATTATTTTATTTTTAGAAAAAGGGGCATTACATCTTCACTCTTGGAACACTTGCAATATCTTGGGTAAGCAAGATACAAAATATTGTTGCTTTGCCTTCAACAGAAGCAAAGTACAAGGCTGAAGTTTTGGCTGCATGTGAGATAGCTTCGCTGAGGATCTTGGCTGATTTACAATTACATCAGGTGCAGCCTACATGAATATCTTTTGATAAAAAGGGGTGTTCTCAAATTGGTCAAATATCCAGTTTTCTATATGCATACCAAGCACATAAAGGTTCATTTCCATTTTGCTCGTGTATTGGTCAAGACAGGAATTATTGAGTTGATATATTGTTCAACTCAGGAGCAAGCAGCGGATACACATGCAAAACCATTCCATATTGAAAAAATTATTAAATTGAGGAATAAACTTTCCTTCTTTTATAAAAGGGTGTTAGAAATTTTAGGTAGGGTGTTAGACTATTAGTAAAATGGTCATAAATGTAAGTCAAGTACTTATTATTGTAAAAATACATTGACATAGGAAATAAATGCACAAGAAAATATAACATTGTGATTTATAAAAGTTAGTGATAAGGGAGGGTGAATTAATTAACCTTATAACTAAAGGGTGGTTGGCATTCGGTTGGTCATCTCTCTCACTTTATCTTTTCACCCATTCCATTTCTGATTTGAATCAAGAACAGTGCATCAAACATTTCTCTCATTTCTGAGTTTTCCTCCTATCTTTGTTTCTCTCTCATCTTCTATGCAAAAAAATTGGCTCTATTGCAGGATTAACCTTGGCTTGCCCCTCCGAAAAGAACTCATCTGTGACCATTTTACTGTTTCAAATACAATAAAGTGTCTAAATAGGGATTGATAAGCACATTATTGACCACAAACTCTCTTTATGCATCTAGGTTGGTCAAATAATGAGAAAAAGGCAAATTATGTTAGACACCATGAAAGAAAATGTTGATTTAAGTTGAGACATTATCTTAAAGTATCTCCACTCTTCAAAACAATTTGTAGTTCTCACCAAAAAAATGTTGTCAAATATATTCAAGGCAACAACTAATATAACATCAGCTGTGTATCAATATCATGGTATTTTATGTGCATTGCAAAGTGTCCGACAAAAATAACCATCATTTTCAAAAAGAATAAGAGTTGTAAATTGTGAAAAGTGCTTTTAAATCAACAACATTCAAAATGAAAATTTTATTTATAAACTAAAAAAAATGCAATGTGAAACTCAGAAGCCAAGATATTGTTTGATGTTGACGTCAAAAACCAAGTATTTCCAAAGTAAGACATATTCCAAAAAAGGAAGAACGATGGAACAAAAACTAGTGTAAAATTCAGTCAAGGAATCGAAGAAAGAAAAATTATATGTGATGCATGTTGCACAAAGCAATTCTATAATGTGGAGGAATCATGAGAGAACATCAATCCTATGTCCTATATCATGTACAACATAAAGAATAGAATAGCCACATATAATATAAATAAAGATTGCATAAAAGAAATACAATCATAATATGCAAGTAAAAGTTTTAGTTTGAATATATTTCATAATTTTTAAATTTTCTGGCCAGCCCTCTGACCTCAGCTTTAAAAAACTTTTAACATTTAAAAAGATGGAAGCAAAAGTACGCTGCTTTTCCTTAGATCCACCAATCTTTGCTGTTATTTCATTTTGAGCATCTTAGAGAACTGAGTAAAAAGAAATAAAACCAAGAAACCTCAAGTTCCCTTTGGAAGATATATCTACCCATGGTACTAGGTATATGTTCTATAATGTGAAAGAAAAGCGATTCCCACATTAATCAAGCTTTGTAAACCTTATTGGAAAACATTACCTATTAACCGCTAGAACAGTCATAACTTTTGGAGAAATGATCTAGAAGGATTTGGCAATTTAATCATCTCACGGTATAATGAGGGTGCCCTGCACCACATGTCGTCTAAACCACAAGCTTTAAGACTTTCCAAAGCATGCATGGTCAAGTTGTAGACACCCAAATTTGGTACAAGCCCATCCTTTACGTCATTATTGCAACTTTGTACATATAGACTATTGATAGCAAATGAGGCATCTACTGGCACATTTTACTTGGGTCTTTTCTATTCTAGTTCATGCATTCGTCCATTTGATAGTCATCTTCTCATTTTGTCACGGGGATCCCCAATCCGGGTCTCTTGTCCTTTTTAAACAAGTTTGTTGTTGACGGACAAGAATGGCACTGCAGTCCTATCCACCAGGGGCGGACTTGTCCAGGCACAATTTGTGGAACTTCTTTCGAGTCATGTTTCATTTAATTTTTTATTTTTCCATTGGGTCTTCTCTTGGGTTGGCTTTTGTGCACCAAAAGGTCCCCAAATTCAAATCAAAACCTCTATATATACAAGGCTACTCTAAGGCATTAAGAACAACTCTCCTCAATCTCAAAAGCTATTCAAAGATTTTCATGTTCTATCTATAGATTTGTTGAAGCTAGATTCAAGATTTCAAAAGGCTGAATTCACATTTGCATGCTTGTGCCAAGAATAAAATAAGAGAAAGAGCATTTAGACTTACATTCACAATTTCACGCATACACGTGAGAGAACTACATTCGAGTTTGGGCCCTCTTTGGAGTATTGGTAATGTAGAGCAGCGCTTGGTCATTCATTGGGGATTGGCCAAGATCAGTCCAACTCAATCCCTTTTGCCCAACACCCCCTATTTGATATTAATTTGGTTAGTGTGCAGGGAACTAGGATTTTGTCATTGCAGGTATTTCGCACTATTCCAAATCTAGAAGTGCGTCAACAGCGATGATTAAGACAGGCATAGGTAGCACAACAACCAAATTTTTGTCGCAGTCAGCCGGGACAAGTTTGCAACCGCCAAACTCGAACGGCCTCTATTGTTGTCCACTTACAATGGTCCTATCCAAAAATATTCTAAGAATCTTCTGTTGATATGTTCTTGTTAGAATTTTGCTCCTTTCTGTATTTTCCTGTTAGTCGGTGATCAGAGTCAACTGGAACAAGTATGTGATCGATAGACACGAATGACCTGCGTTGTCGTCCACTTATAGCAGACCTATCCAGAAGCAGTTTCAGAATTTATTCCTGCCCTAAGCCTGCAAAGTCACATCTTTTACTGATTTTCACATTCAAACTTTCAAAATAGTCAACAGAAATCCTAGTTTGAACTAAGTTGTTTTCTTCCTAATGTTATCGAAAAATATCAGTTTTCCATATTAATCAATTGTCAAGATCAAAATTGTTGATTATTGTACATCTTTAGCATTTTGATACATTCTAGTTTTACACCTATTAGCATCATTACATTAATTGTGTTATTAAAAATAGGGTAAAACACAAGCCGCAAAATCCTAACTCTTCTTAATCTATGCCACACAACTCCTACAATGTAAGCCTTGTTCAAGTTTGCTGGGTTTTCAACCATTTGCACCCATTGATGGAGCTTATCCTATGCTATCCACAACAGCAACTCCAACGGCTCAAAACAAAGTTGACAAAGCCATCTAGCAACTCCACCACATTCTGCAACAGGGCAAATCATTCTGCAAAGTCTAATGCTAAGTACAAGCCCATGATCAGCATCAAACACCACACACCTTCAAATTTGGTGATAATTATGGCTTCACTTGCAAAAGGAAAGACTCACACGACCTGACTGCAAGATTGCTCCTCTTTGGTTAGCCCATATACCACCACTAATAAGGTTAGAGATAATGCCTTAGAGCTCAATCTTCCAGCTTATCTTGGCCTACGTCCAATTTTCAATGCAGAACTCTTGGAAAATTACTTTCACCTTTGTTGGACATACTGGATCTTACAAAAGAATTTTGGTCAGCAGAAATCAATCATGATTGCAGCATACCAGCAAAAGTGGATCAAGCCACTTACACCAGGGTCAAATGCACACAAAACCAAGAGACTCCAATCTATGAAATCATCAAAATAGGTCACGTTCCTTCCAAAGAAAAATGGTTCACAGAAGCTCAAGTTGCCAGCAACTTTTCACATCTTCTTCAGCAACTTGCCACAATAGGGACAACTGCTTCTTAGGGAGAGGCAACCGATTCAAGAGGATCTAGCACTTTGATCATCTCCACTATAACAGTGGTGTTCCGTACCATGTGTCCTAACTGCTCTTATTCTATGCTGCATAGCTCCAACAGTGTCAGCTGCAGAGCTGTTCTACAGAATTCCAAAAAATGACCAAACAGAGGACTCGAACCGTCAAAAGGAGAGCAGTTGCGTTTCTTTCAACGGCTCAACCATCTCTTCATCTTCCACACTTAATGTATCATAGCAATTCTTTGAATGGACATGAATTAGACAAACCTAGGCATAGCCTTCCTGCAACATACACCTGATCTTTTGAATCTTTATACACAAAACTTGCATAATATAGCTTTGCATTACTATTCTAGCAGTGTTCTATTGTTCTTTTCTTCTCTGTCTAAGCACTTTGAGTATTGTTGTTCCTGCACTCTATCATTATCATTTGCTTCCATTCATAACACATTTAACTTTGTTTTGAGTATGTTGCACACCCAGGCCACCCCTTGGCCCGTATCAAGAACATAGTAAATAGATGCCTTGATTCTTAGAATGCAAGCACAAAGATGCTTAACAAACACATGAAGAAATTCAAACCTGCTGGTGCAAATAGTATCTGTGTTCCAAATGATAATCCAGTTAATGATTTTGAGTGCATTGGCACAAAGTTGAAAAAAAGGTAGGAGTCCCAATTCTTGAGGAACATGGTAAATAGCCACCTTGATACTTTGCAAATGCATGAAGAAATTGAAATCAACTGTTTGAATTAGCAACTCTGTTACATGTAATTATCCAATCATCAATTTTGATGCAGTGATGAGGACTTTGGATAAAAACTAATTAAAATTAAATCATACCATGATCGTCGGCTGAAAAGTGTCTTCCTTGGATTGTATTCTTGCATGAAGATCGATCACCCTCCACCCTGTAATCAAATTATTAAATTCCAAGTTAATAATAGCACCTATACAACATAATATGCACAATCTCTGCTTGAATTTAACTTGACAAGTTTAGCCACAATCAACAAGTACAGAATATAAATATTAACATACATATAATTTGTTTCTTGATATAAACAGTTGAAATAGGCTCCACCAAGCTTTAAAAAATCATTTTTTTCACTTCAAATAGGGCTACAAATTGTCAAATTTTTTAATATTTTTGTTGCTAATTTTTGAATTTTTCATTAACTTTCATACTAGAATGACCCAACCACACATAATTGCATATTAAAGGTCTTAAAAATCAGTGTTGCACAAAACTATAAGACGGTTATGTGGATTAGATAAAATTAATATGAAAGAATGTTACAAAATGGCACTTCAAATAGGCAATTCAGATTAAGTAAAAATAAACCTTATGAAAGTTTAGTATTTGCAAGCTGGACAAATATAGGCTATGAAAGATGAGTAAAACTAGGTCAAGCTTTTATGAATGGGTGCTGATCCCAAAAAACACATCGCATATTGAGGGTGAAAGTTGTCTGAAGGAAAATCTAGACAGGTGGTAAAGGCATGGGCCGCAAAAAAATACACGATGTGTATTTTTGGGGTCTTATTAAGCAACAGAATAATCATGTCCATTCAATTGCTACGAAGTAGTTAATTAGCAAACAATTTGGTTAACAACCTACGGATAAAGTCTACTCTTACCAGCCAGACAATACAAGTCAAAACATTTGTGAAAGAGGATAAATCTAAAAAAGACGAGGAACTCAGAAAATTTACCTCAGATTTGTTTGTAGCAATACCAAGACCATCTAAAAATAAGGAAAGTGACTAATAAACATTTAAATGTTAGAAAGTCTCACAGTCTTAAGAGCAGTTGACAGCTGAAAAATATTGAAAAGTCATCCAAGGGGGCTAGTCTCGAGTAAAGGGTCCAAGGGGCTTATATGAGAAGGGAAGTCACCTCATTTCTCATCCATGAATGGAACATAGATATAGTTTTGTTCAGATTTGTTCTAAGTTAGATGGAAATTAATGTTTTATTGCTTCGCCAAGAATTAGCACTAAGTCATGAGAGTTTCAACGAAGACCAAAACATTTTTTGGTGACATTTTCTACTTCTGCCCATTCAAATGTTGATTTTGGATTGATTTCAAATATGTTTTTGCATACTAATTTGCATCCAATTTGTTGTGAATATGCGAACCATGGTAATGTAATGCCCTAGCCATGAGCATTTTACCAGAGTGTGGCATAGGGGTTAGTTAAGAAGCATAGTGAGAACTATGGATATAAGATGGAGAAGACCCTTGTTTGAGGACAGGCATGGTCTATGTATTTTTTAAGCTTGTACTGAAATAATATCATTCAACATTACATGATAGTAGAAGTTGAGATCGAAAACATGATAAATATATCAATGCCATCTTTGGAACTATAGCATTGTGATACTTAATAATAACAACCAAACAACCAATTTTAGATGATGCCATTGCACTAGAGGCATTTTGGTTAAGGGATGAGTTGCTAAGTTGATGGTAGGCATAACGAAGATATTGCATCTTAAATGTTCCCACAGGTTACTACTGTCACATCAATATTGAATCTTGAACAATAGAATGAGTTACCCTCGGGCCAACCACCGAAGTATTTGCCACTAGGACAAGCTTACCATTAATTGATTCATCAATGAGCCACCATCAGGATTAGACTTAGCACAAAAATTATAGAAATGCATATTTATTTAAGGATGGTGTGTACCCCCAATAAAGAAATCGAATTTAAAGAAAAAGAGTTTGCAAGAGATCTACTCAAGACAACCTCTCGTTGATGTAAACCTTAACTTTGATGGAGTTTCTAAAGGGAATTCAGTAGCATCCAATGCTAGTGGATGGTCAACAACAGATTTGGGAGAAGAGCTAATATTTATTGCAATTGACCCGGTTACCAACTTCAATAATATTGCATAGGAATAAGACACTGTAGCAAGCCTTAAACTTGCAATACACCTAAACATTAAAAAGATTATAGTTTTGAATGCCACTTAGTTCTTGATACTAGAGCCTTAAAAGAAGGTGGTTTTGGGCATTATAAAATTACAGGACTGATTGAGGAATCCCTAAACTTCAATCTTCATTTTGCCTGCGCATCTACTTGCAAAATTTGGAGTCTCCTAAATGATCAAGGTATTAAAGTGTAATGTCCCCAATTGGGACAATTCAGCAAAATATGGGGTTTCAAGGGAACCCTAGCAACAAACTTATGCAAATCTGAAATATTATTATCCTCAAACCCTAACTATCCATATGCATAACTAGAATCAATTATCAAACCCTTATATCTTGCATAATTCACTGATTTTTCAATCAAACCCTAGCTGTAATATATATGTTTCAATACACAAAACAAGCCCAACGATCTCAGCCAAAAATACCCATTCATAAATCAGAAATTAGAGCTTCATATGTCCTTGTTGTTTATACAATATTATAACCGAAAATACCAATTCGAACAGCTACTTATCCTTCCACAAATAGCTGGAAAAATAGTATAGAAATTAGATAAATGTTTTACCAGAATTATCATAGAAATCACAGCCCGCTTGTGGCATCCAACAGTCGCACAAATACGTCAAAAATCTCCCAAAGGGAGTCGCCAAGGCTGGAAATATTTGGTAGAGGACTGCAGTTCTAGTTACCCCTCTCTAGGGCCCCACAAAGTGACACCAATCAATGAATAATGCAGCAATTATATTCTGCCTTTTTTCCACACCAACGGACCTTCAAAAACCTTTATTGCTACAACCACAATTGTTAGAAAATTATAGGAATTGGTTATGCCCTATCAGCTGCTATCTTGAACCTCAAAAAAGTCACCGAAACCCTTGCAAATCTGCTCTCAACAATTATTATTTCTTACAAACAGCTGAAACTTCAAAAATTCATAACTCCCTCAATACTTAGAATTATGATGCAAATAAGAGTTCAAACTAGCCACAAAATTAGTGAATATCAAATAAAAATAATTTCAAAATTTTCTTTCCATGGGAAGGCCATCAAAACTTGCTCTTAAATTCTGAAAACCATAGTTTCCAAAATTTACCTCCTCAAACCTGGGTTCACTCAAATTTTCAAAAGTGGTGTTCCAAAACACCTTTGTAAATCCACTTGCATGTACACATGCAATTTGAAGCTCACTTACAACCCTTGAATAGAGTTGCCCACGTAGAAGGAATGAAGGTTTTCATGCCCAAACCTAAGACACTTCTTGAAGGTTTTCGTCCTCAAGAGGTGGAAACCAAGCTTGACATACTTGATTCAAATTTCCAAATCAATATTCAACATAACATTCACAAGATTCATTTTTTGCTTTTATACCCAACCTCCAAGGGTGGCGCCCAAGTTGGAGGGAGGTATTCTTTCAAATATAAGCACTTTAACTTCTTTAAACTCACTTTATTGAGGGTTTAGGATCCTATGACCCCAACTTAAGTGAACATAAGATAAAAAGTATCTTTTTGCAAACTCAATTGAAAATTAGAACACTTAAGTACTTTTTACCTTTCTTGTTCACAGATTAGCCCCCCTCCATGTTCCCTCTTCTTCCTTCCCTTAACTTTGTGGGAACAACCAAACTATGCCAAAACGGGAGACATTACATAGAGATACTTTAGGAGGTTAGAGGGTAATATTGACAATTTGATAATGTTAAGAACGTTGAGGATTTAATTGTAAAGGACTTGCCACCATTGTATATTCTTAATGAGGATGTGAAAAGATTCTTAACCTTGGTCATTTCACTTGACATTTTAAGCATCCCAGTTAGAAATCAAATCTTACAATGGAGTTGTACAAAAATCATTCCTAGCTGAGTAGGAAATCAGATTTGATGGCCATAATGAATATAGGACAAAGGATAGCTGCAATTGAAGTGGGTAGTTACATGTCCCTTACAAATTTGATGAAACATCCAAGAAGTTGTTTTGGGATAAAATGGTTAAAGAGTTTGAGCTTGGAGTTTTGTGAAAACGTGAAATGAATAGACACAGCTCAACAAATCACTCTTGGAGATGATGAGCTCCTGGAAACTTATCACAACCTCAAGGATGATGGAAACTGTCAATTTTTTTAAGTGGTCACTGCTGCAATCTCAATCAAGGCATATTTCTTTTCCACCAAGTGCAGGATGAGATTCTATTTGATGCAGTCAGTATCTTCAAGTTAAAGGAATACTTAAGTTATCATAATGTAATTTGTCATCTTCATATAAAGTTTGTGCACCTACTTTGCCCATCATTGTAAAGGTTGAGGCATTCACAACAGTCATGATTTATCATAAACATTATTACTAAATATGGCTTCATTTTTAGAGTTCGCCACAAGGAAGACTTTAGCCACTATTCCTAGAGTTGCAGCACTTGTTTTGGCCGAGTTCCATAGTGATTTTGAGCTATTTAGAGGTCATCAAGATCATTAGAACATAGAATTGTCAAGGATTACTTTTGATAATCAATACTTCCAAAATTTCAAGCAGCAAGATTTCCGCAATGGGTAGAAATTCTAATAAGCATCTATCACTGTCGACAGTTGATGACACCAATAATTTATAAGGGATGACAGTAGAGTAAAGCAGTTTTCCACAGGGACGCATCACCAACCCTCCAAATGCCTTGGGGGCATCCCTTGCATTTTGGAGACTTGGGGATGGGGACAAAATGTCCCTTTGCCATTCTAGAAATTGAACATGTCGTCCTCTAGACATTTCCACCCCTCAGGAAACCCAAATGTTTCTGGTTTTTTTGGCACGTGTACACATTCACAAAATGCTTGGGGGATGTCCCAAGTGCTTCATGCCATCACCCGCTAGGGAAATCATAGGTGGAGGGATGCCACAGTGTACCTGAGACTCGAAGAAAGTAAATCGATGTCCTTGATGACCTAAAAAGGTTTTTAAAAATCCATTCAAAACATGCATATTAAAAAAGAAAAAGCTCTATTGCACCCCCAACAAAACTATGCAAATGAAAAGCTATAAAATTTGTACATGTTTTGAATTTTATTGTATTTACTACATATATTTATGTATGTGTGTGTATGTATTTACTAAATTACATGTTGTCAATCTGGAGTTGCACTCTAAATCGAAGACGTGCTGAAATGGCTAATTCTCTCTCCAGTTGAAACAATGAGATCTTCTTATGAGGGTGGATGCCTCAATGGTGAGAAGAACCTCCAGACAAGACTGGTTCTTGTAAGATGTATCAATGAGGATTTCTACCCTGTGTTACAAACTACCATGGAAAAGGGAAAAAGAAATTTGAAGGGGAAATCCTACCTAATGACGGTGATACACCAGAATGTTGATCCACCCTACTTGGAACTTTGAACACTGAACAAACAAGGGAAAAGGAAGACCTTTGATTTCAATTGATCACTATGCATAAGTATTTCATGAGAAGTTTTGATCCAATGACAAAAAATGTGAGGGAAAACGATAGAAAGAGGTCTGATACAAGACACTATGCAGCCCCCTAACATCCACTTACAGCGTCAGCAAAAGACATAAAACAATGAACATGACCTGCATAACATGATAAGCTAGCAACTAGGTAAGAATCAGAATTTGAAAAGGGAGAGAAATCTACCACGTATGCAAATTGTTGAATGAATGTACACTATGCCAACACTTGAAATCTGAAAGTACAGTCTTTCTATTAATTAAAGAGGTTACACAACTCACCAATGGCAGAGTCTGGTCTTACCAAGAGAGATGAATTTTACAAAGCTGAAAAGCCATTAATATAAAAAATTACAAAAAGTCAAGAGATTGGTATTGAAAAATAGAGAGGGAGTAAACTCAAACCAACTCAACCTTTACAAAAGTCTATTTTGTCTTGCATGAAAATTTCTTGCGTTGGAAAATAAAAAGAAGACAAGCTTTGGACGCATGAAATCTACGAATAGATGTCTTGACTTGAAAACCAATCAACTCCAAAACAAGAGTAGTCAAATCCACTTGAACTGCTGGAACGATTGAAAGTCTTCCCTTTGCATAAAATCAATGCAAATACCAAATTAAGCATTATGTTTGAACTACCAAAACGTTTCAAGCTTTGAGACAAACGAGAGTGCGTGCATGAAATTTCTGGTTGTTTGAAACGTTCAACACTTTTCCCGTTCATCATGCAAGACAATTATTTTTAAAACTGAAGCATGCTTGTTTTTTTAAACGCATTCACTTCATTGGAATCACTCACTTTAGTCTGTGCATGATCTTTGTTCATCCTGCCTTTGTCTTTATTCTGCGTTTGTTTTATTCACTGTTCATGCTTATGTCCATGTTCAATTTGATAACTCCTTGATCAAATAATTTGAACCTTCTCCCCGCTGAGTGCTAGTGCACAAGTATTTTATTAATTTTCAAAAAACCAAGTACATGAAAGGGTTTCTTTATTCCGTTAACCCTTTTACATTGCAAACATTGATTTTATAGATTTTACCCATGACCGGTAAAACCAACTAATCCTATAACCAACTCATTACGAGAAATCAACCCGTAAGGTGGTTCTAATTAATTAACTCAAAACATAAAAACTACCTAAAACTAAAACTAAGTAAATTTATTTTATGGGGGTGTCTTTATTAAAAAGATGCATGCCCCATTAACAATAATTATTTATTTAACCTACCAAAAAATTTTACCTAATGTTAAGACTTTGGAACAAGTCCTAACACAGTTTTGCGTGTCTTTGCTCATGCCTCTATTTTTGCGTTTGTCTTACTTCTTGTTCAGTTTTGGTTCAGTCATGTTTGTGCTTATGTCTCTGTTCATGTTATTGATCATGCTCAATTCACTTCGTGTTTTCTCTATCTTTTCCCGTGTTTTGCTTTAATTCGAGATTCAGGCTTTATTTTGGTCAGGCCTATGTGTTTATATTTTCCTGTGCTTGGCATTTTCTTCTCTTTTTTGGCCTTTGCTTACGCTTTAGCCTTCGGGCTTTTGGTTCTTTGCTTGTGGCCTTGTCTTTTCTATTGGGCTTTTGTCCTTCCCGAATTCCTTCAAACTTTTTGTACGAAGGATTTCCTTCGGACAAAACCTGTGTTTATATTTTCCTATGCTTGGCATTTACTTCTCTTTTTTGGCCTTTGCTTACGCTTTAGCCTTCAGGCTTTTGGTTCTTTGCTTGTGGCCTTGTCTTTTCTATTGGGCTTTTGTCCTTCCCGAATTCCTTCGAACTTTTTGTACGAAGGAATTCCTTCGGAAAAAAGGTCCGAAGGAAATCCTTTTTCGTTTGTGCCTTTGCTTTATTTCTATTAGGCTTTTCCCCAAGTATATCCTCCGTCGGGTCTTTTTCTGAATTCCTTCGGACTTTTTGTCCAAAGGAATTCCTTCGGACTTCTTTGGCTATCTTTCTCCGAAGGGCAAGTGCCCTTCGAGAACTTTGTTTTTGTCCTTCGCTTTATGAAGGTGCCTTTCGCAAGGGTAAGGTTCTTCCATAAGTGCCCTTCGGAAGAATGAAAAAGGTCCACTTCACCAACCAAGTGCCCTCCGCAAGGGCTATTCATCCTCAAAAGTGCCTTTCGAAACTTTTGAAAGGGTCCTTGCCACCGACCAAGTGCCCTCCACAAGGGTAAAGTTCTTCCATAAGTGCCCTTCGAAAGAATGGAAAAGGTCCACTTCACCGACCAAGTGCCCTCCGCAAGGGCAAGTGTCCTTTGAAAAAATGGATTTTGTCCTTCGAAATTTTTGCCAAGGTCTTCTTCGTGCTTAAAGTGTCCCCCGCAAGGGCACATAGCCTTTGGGGTTTCTGAAAATGACCCTTCGGGAAAAATGAAAGGTCCTCTCGCAGCCTGAGTGCCTTCAACAAGGGCAGTTGCCCTTCGGGCTTTTTGAAAGGCACTCGGGCTTTTTGAAGGGCACCCAAGTTTTTTGAAATTGTCCTTTGGATGAATTGTCTTGACTTGAAAACCATAAAGTGAACCAACCCGAAAGATGTACATACCCTTCGGGACTTTTGAATTCAACATTTCCAAAGGGCAGGGGCCCTCCAGGTCTTCTCAACTGTGCTTTTCTCTTTTTCTTTCGGACAAAAAATCCGAAGAAAATAAACTTTGAACGACTGTCACTTAGTCATTTTTTCTGACTTTTACATAGTCCTTTGAGAGCTCTTTTTCTCGGACAAAATGTTCCAAGAAATAGTCCACCTCTTATAGCCCGAAAAAATCCTTGGGAAGACAAAATAAATAAACTTATAGCTTGTATGTCTTGGCTTTTGGCTATACGTGATGCTTAGAAGAGGAAAATCCTTTCAAACTGTTGTAGATGGCCACTTGGGTGGCTGCAAATGCACATTTAAGAACCCCAAAACTGATTCACATGACAAACTTTGCACCATAGCAAAGTTCTGAATAGTAGGGGTGACAATTTGCCCTGTGGGGGCAAAATTGTCAACATTTTTGGCGACTCAACTGGTAAGCATGCCTGCTATGCTAGAGAACTCAGACCATATAGATGTTATTCGAACTCCCAAATGGTGACCCTGATTTCTGATTGAAAATCTCCTCCTGACCTTGGCTGAAGTAACCTTCTCCCTCAAAATAGGAAGGGAAAAATACGAAAGCAAGAAAAGTAACTAAGAAGCAAATGTGCAAATAAGCACTTATTGGACAAAACTGAAGCAAACTACTATGCTTGAACAACACTGGGAGGAAAGAAAAAACTATGTACATAGAGCTTTGGTCTTCAATAGCAATGTTTCAGATGTATCCCATTGACTGGGATTGGAAGCTCTTGGTCGTCCATCTTGGCAAGTTGGAAGGCATTGTGGGATTTGCAGCTGGAGATCGTGTATGGGCCACTCCAAAGGAAATCAAACTTCGTATGCTTTCCTGATTTGGCTCGATCTTCATCTCACTTAAGGACCAAATCTCTTTTATTGAAGCTTCATGAGGAAGCTCCTTTGTCAAATGTTCTTTGCGCCTGTGCCTAATGACTTTCCATGACTAGCATGGATTGATTTCTTCTCTCTTCCAACTCCATAAACTCTGCATACCTGATTTCCATAGGCTCATTCTCTAACAACTCAAGTTGATGCATTAGTTCTAAAGCTAGAAACTCAAGAGAAATAAGTAACCTTGCTTCCTTACCATATGCCACCAGCGTGTATGGAGAGTTGGCTATTGACCTCTTGTAGGTGATCCTATCAGCCCATAAAGCTGACTTGAACTTGAAATGCCATGACCTCTAATTGTCTTCAATAGTCCTTCATATGATCATTAAGAGGTTCTTGTTTGTAGATTCAGCAAGGCCATTTCCTTGTGAATAATAGTTCGATGAAGCGCTGAGATAAACTCCGTGTTGGACAGCCCATTGGCTGATCCTAGATCCCACAAAAGCCATTGCATTGTCAAAAATAATGGTTGAAGGAACTCCAAACCTAGTAAGCAAACCTTCATAAAAATCAAGAACGTTAGTTTCATTTGCTTCTTTCAATGCAATTGCTTCCGTCCAACGTGTGAAGTAATCCGTAGCTATTAAAATCCACTTATGCTCTGAAACCGAAGGAAGATTAATGAGACTAATAAAGTCCAATCCCCACTGGACAAAAGGTTGATCCACTGCAATTGGCTAAAGGGGCAGGGCTGCAAGTTTAACTTTTCCTACAAACATAGCAAATTGTTTGCACTTCCTAACCCATGTATGGCAATCCTCAAATATAGTAGGCCAATAGTACCCACCTCTCATGATTTTAAGTGTTGTAGTTCTTGCAAAAAAGTGTCCTCCACCATGTCCATCATGGAATTCTTCAAGTAATCTTTGAGTTTGGCTTGGTTCCACACACCTTAGTAACATTCATTAATATATTTTTTGAACAAAACACCATCAACGAGCAAGAATGGAATTGATTGCAATCTGAAATACCTTCTTTTTGAAGCACTTAGGTGAGGGGTAAAAAACCATCTTGCAAATAGCTTACCAAATCACGAAACCAGCTGGGAGGTGCGGTGTGAACAGCAGCAATCTCTTCATCATTTGACACTAAAACAGCTTCATTAGTTTCTTGCAAGTCCTGAGCTAGATGCTCACAAAGTCCTTTGCCTCTAACCAGCTTTGTAACCTTAATTTCCACATCATATTCCATTACCTTGGTTATCCAACCAGCGCTCTTCTCATTTATGTGTTTATTCAGAAGAAATTCTTTTATGCTTGGATGAGCAACCATTAGATGTATTTTATTATTAGACAACAAGTGCCTAAATTTATTCAAAGATCTTATAACTGAAAGGACATGTTTTTCAACAAAAGATTACCTTGTTTTATACTCCTCCAAGCTTTAGCTATAGAAAGCTATTGGCTGCTCCAAATCTTTATGATTCTGCGGCATAAGAATGTCTGAAATGGTGTCCATATTAACATACGTATATAGAATGAAATCTTTCGTAAAATCCGGATTTAGAAGCGTAGCACTTGCTATGACTTTCTTAACATCTTCAAACCCTTTTACTCTCTCCTTGGACCAGCTGAAATTCTGATTTTTCTTTAGCATGGTTGTAAGTGGTTTAGCTACAGTAGCGAAATCTGAAATGTATCTCCTTATAAAGTTGATGTTTTCAAAGAAACTTTGCAAAGCCTTTTTGCTCTTAGGCAAGGAGAGTGCAAGAATGGATTGAATCTTTTCAGAATCTATGTTTAAACCATGCTTTAAAAAACATGTCCAAGAAGCTTACCTTCATGAACTGAAAATACACATTTTTGGGGATTTAGAGATATCCCAAATTGCCTACACCTTTCGAAAACTTACTTGAGATGAACCATGTGATCTTCTGCATCTTTTGAAAACACTATTATATCATCCAAATAAACAAATACAAACCTGTTAAGAAGGCCTTGGAAGGCCATATCCATGGCTCTCTGAAAGGTTGCTCCAACATTAAACAAACCGAATGGCATCTTTCTGTATGCAAATGTCCCCCACTTAGTCATAAACGCTGTCTTGAATTGGTCCTCTTTGACCAAAATCTGATTGTAACCACTATATCCATCCTAAAAGGAAAACCTCTCTAAACCTGCAATAAGCTGTAAAATTTGTTCTATTGATGGCAATGGATAGTGGTCTTTAAACGAAGTCCTGTTTAAATCACAGAAAGCAACATACAAACGAATCTCACCATTCTTTTTTCGTACTAGAACGAGGTTCGCCACCCAAGTTGAGTGCTTGATTGGAAATATAATAGTTGATTCTATGAGCTCATGAAGCTCAACTCTCATCAAAGGCTCAAGCTATGGATTGATTAGCCTTTGTCTTTGTCTCACTAGTTTAGTTTCCTCTTCTAACTCAATAGTGTGTTGAGCCAAACTTGGATCAAAACCTTTGAGATCACTATACTGCCATGCGAATATATCAGCAAAACTTGTGCATAAATCAATGAAAGCTTTCTTTTGTAGAGTGCATACCTTGCCCAATTTCAAAATTTTACCAGTTGCAATCTCTACATTGGCATAGTGCTCTTCCTTTGTTGACAAGGATGATTTCTCTTTCCTTAGCTCATCATCTTCACTGAAAATATTTTCAAGAGTGTCCAATCCCTGGGGTAGCCTATTCGTTTTCAGTTATACAATCTGATCACCATACTGTTGTAAGTGTTTCTACTGATTTCTTGAAAAAAACTCAGCCTCAACCTGCAAAAATCTCATAATTTGATTGTCATTTTCAAACACCTGTCAATTCTCTTGGTTATCCGGAACAAAAGGCCTTACAACTACCTTTATATGTGACTGTAAATTGTCACTTTTTACATCAGCTGGAATGTTAAATTGTACCCCAACAGCAAAATGTTGACAATTTTGCCCCCACAAGGCAAATTGTCATCCCTACTATTCGAAACTTTGCTATGGTGCCAAATTTGTCTTGTGAATCAGTTTTAGGATTCTTAAATGTGCGTTTGCAGCCACCCAAGTGGCCATCTACAGCAGTTTGAAAGGGTTTTCCTCCTCTTCTAAGCATCACGTACAGCCAAAAGCCAAGACATACAAATTGTAAGTTTTATTTATTGTCTTCCCAAGGATTTTTCCGAGCTATAAGAGGTGGACTATTTCTTCGGACATTTTGTCCGAGAGAAAGAGCTCTCAAAGCACTGTGTAAAAGTCCGAAAAAATGACTAAGTGGCAGTCGTTCAAAGTTTATTTTCTTCGGACTTTTTGTCCGAAAGAAAAAGGAAAAAGCACAGTTGAGAAGACCCGAAGGGCACCTGCCCTTCAAGAAAGTCCAATTCAAAAGTCCCGAATCGTATGTACCCTTCAGATTGGTTCACTTTATGGTTTTCAAGTCAAGACAATTCATTCGAAGGACCATTTCAAAAACCCTGGGTGCCCTTCAAAATCCCGGGTGCCCTTCAAAAAGCCCGAAGGGCAACTGCCCTTGTGGAAGGCACTCAGGCAGCGAGAGGACCTTTCATTTTTCCCAAATGGTCATTTTCAAAAACCCTGAAGGGTATGTGCCCTTGCGGGGGACACTTCAAGCACGAAGAAGACCTTGGCAAAAGTTTCAAAAGACAAAATCTATTTTTCTGAAGGACACCTGCCCTTGCGGAGGGCACTTGGTCGTTGAAGTGGACCTTTTCCATTCTTCCGAAGGGCACTTCTGGAAGAGCCTTACCCTTGCGGAGGGCACCTTCATAAAGTGAAGGACAAAAACAAAGTTCCGGAAGGGCACTTGCCCTTCGGGGAAAGATAGCCAAAGGAGATGAATTCCTTTGGACTTTAAGTCCGAAAGAATTCAGAAAAAGCCTTGACGAAGGATATACCCGAGGAAAAGCCCGATAGAAATAAAGCAAAGGCACAAACGGAAAAGAATTTCCTTCAGACTTTTTGTCAGAAGAAATTCGAGAGGGACAAAAGCCCGATAGAAAAGACAAGGCCACAAGCAAAGAACCAAAAGCCCGAAGGCTAAAGCGTAAGCAAAAGCCAAAAAAGAGAAAAGAAAATGCCAAGCACAGAAAAATATAAACATAGAGACCTGACCAAAATAAAGCCCGAATCTCAAATTAAAGCAGAACACGAAAAAAGCCAAAGAAAACACGAAGTGAACTGAGCATGATCAATAGCATGAGCAGAGACGTAAGCACAAACAGGGTTGAACAAAAAGACAAACGCAGAAATAGAGGCATGAGCAAAGTGTGAAGCAAAACTGAACATGAACATAAGCATAAACAGTGAATAAAACAAACGCAGAATAAAGACAAAGGCAAAATGAACAAAGATCATGCACAAACTAACGTAAGTGACTCCAACGAAGTGAACGTGTTTAAGAAAACAAGCATGCTTTAATTCTGAAAATAGAGTTGTCTTGCATGATGAACAGGCAAAGTGTTGAACATTTCAAACAGCCAAAAATTTCATGCACGCACTTTCGTTTGTCTCAAAGCTTGAAACGTTCCAACGGTTCAAACGTAATGCTTAATTTGGTATTTGCATTGATTTCATGCAAAGGAGAGACTTTCAAACGTTCCAATAGTTCGAGTGGATTTGACTACTCTTGTTTTGGAGTTGACTGGTTTTCAAGTCAAGACATCTACTCGTAGATTTCATGTGTCCAAAGCTTGTCTTCTTCTTTTCCAACGCAAGGAATTTTCATGCAAAACAAAATAGACTTTTGTAAAGACTGAGTTGGCTTGAATTTACTCCCTCTCTATTTTCCAACGCCAATCTCTTGACTTTTTGTAATTTTCTATATTAATGGCTTTTCAACTTTGTAAAATCCATCCCTCTCTTGGTAAGCCCAGACTCTACCATTGGTGAGTTGTGTAACCTCTTTAATTAATAGGACTGTACTTTCAGATTTCAAGTGTTGGCATAGTGTATATTCATTCAACAATTTGCATACGTGGTAAATTTCTATCCCTTCCCAAATTCTGATTCCTACCTAGTTGCTAGCTTATCATGTTATGCAGGTCATGTTCAGTGTTTTATGTCTTTTGCTGACGCTGTAAGTGGATGTTAGGGGGCTGCATAGTGTCTTGTATTAGACCTCTTTCTATCGTTTTCCCTCACATTTTTTGTCATTGGATCAAAACTTCTCATGAAATACTTATGCATAGTGATCAATTGAAATCAAAGGTCTTCATTTTCCCTTGTTTGTTCAGTGTTCAAAGTTCCTAGTAGGGTGGATCAACATTATGGTGTATCACCGTCATTAGGTAGGATTTCCCCTTCAAATTTCTTTCTCCCTTTTCCATGGTAGTTTGTAACACAGGGTAGAAATCCTCATTGATACATCTTACAATAACCAGTCTTGTCTGGAGGTTCTTCTCACCATTGAGGCATCCACCCTCATAAGAAGATCTCATTGTTTCAACTACAGAGAGAATTAGCCATTTCAGCACGTCTTCGATTCAGAGTGCAACTCCAGATTGACAACAGTTTTTGGCACGTCCGGTGGGACCACGAAAAAATTCTTTGCAGTTCTGAAGAGTTTTTGCAACAACAGAAAATATTCATCTGCATCCAATTGCAGAGTTCATAGCATCATTCAGACAATCCGTTCATGCCAAAGGTTACCACAAGATCAGCACGTAAAGGTATTCCTTTTGAATTTGTAACTTATAAAAGAGTAGGGTCGAGGGCAAATCTATATCCTCAAAGAGAATATTTACCTCCCCCTCATCCTATCGTTCTAAACACTGCAATCTCCACTATCCAGATGGTCATTAAAAATCAAGTGTTTGCTCCATTCAATAGGGAGAGTCCACTAAATCTAGCACAGTTTGATGGCATTCCTATATCTACCCTCAAAAGTATTTCATTGTTCTCAGGAGAAAATCAAACAACCCCTATTAAGCATATCCAAAATGTGGCTAATCTTTGTTCAGTTCATAATGTTGTTGAGGATAATGTTGTTATTAGATTGCTTGCTGCTTCTTTCAAAGAAAAAGCATTACAGTGGTATAGAACCCTCCCACTTAGATCCATTTCCACCTGGGATGAATTGGATGCAATCTTAGTCAAGCAATTTGAAGACAAATCTAATCACTTATCTTTAGTTGAGCAATTAACTGCCATACAGAGAGCTCCTCATGAGGTCATGTCCGATTTAATCTCAGATTCCAGAAGACATGGACCAAGATACCAGTTCTGATTAAGCCATCTCCTGAATATGCATTTTTGTATTTTTGCAAGCTCTTAATTCTGACATTAATGTGGTGATACAGTCAATGAGTGATACTACTTTGCCAAATGCTTATGAAGTTGCAATAATGGCAAAAAATAGTTTGATACAAACAGGTAAGCGTTCTCCAAAACCTCCAATGCCCATATTTTCATAAATAAGTTCTATACCAACCCCTCAAGTTCCTCAAATTCTATCATTGGCTCCAATTCCAGCACCTCAAGTTCCTATTGCAGTCCCTACTAGTCAAGCTAGTGAGATAGGAGAGTTGAAAAGTTTGTTACAATCTTTTGGAACTGAAATAGTACAGTGCAAAAGACAGCAATTCCAGTCAAATAAGCCCTATCAACAGCAAAATCAGAACAACTATCAGTCCCTCAAAGATCAAAGGTCTCCTTATCAGGGTTTCAGAGACAATAGACCCCCTATCAAGCACAAGGGGCCATAACTCCAGCCAAGCCATATGTTGCTCTTGATCCGAATGCTCCTTCCACTTCAAAAGCCATTGTTCCAACTCCACCTCAAAATAATTTGGTGCAGCCCCTACTACTCAAGCAAGTGAGATAGGAGAGTTGAAAAGTTTGTTACAATCTTTTGGAAATGAAATAGTACAGTGCAAAAGGCAGCAATTCCAGTCAAATAGGCCCTATCAACAGCAAAATCAAAACAACTATAAGCCCTTCAAAGATCAAAGGTCTCCTTATCCGAGTTTCAGAGACAATAGACCACCCTATCAAGCACAAGGAGCCATAACTCCAGCTAAGCCATATGTTGCTTTTGATCTGAATGCTCCTTCCACTTCAAAAGCCATTGTTTCAACCTCACCTCAAAATAATTTGGTGCAGGATTCAAGTTGATAGCCCTCAAATCTCAATGATGCTCAAAACCAAGCCTTGGTATCATAGAACATCACCATGCCACAGATGACACAAAAAGAGTTCTCTTTTCAAGGAGGTCAATATCAAGATACAGGTTTGACATCATAAGGAGTGATTCATCAAGTTCAAGAGCAGCGTGATGCTATTAATGTAAATTGGCAGATCGATGATCATGTTGCTTTTACTCAGGATGTTAAAACTAACGATTCAAGTGGTCAAGTTGCAACTATAACCTATCAGAGAACTAAAAAAAACGTTGTTGATGAACCCCAAGCGGTAGCAAATACTTCAAGTACTCCTAGTATTATTGATAAAAGTACAAAAGTGCAGCTTGCTACTCCCACAACCCAGAAAAATCAGAATATAGAGGTTAGTAAAGTGCAACAAATACCTCTAATTCGTAAGCAGCAAGTACTTCAGAAAGTGCAATCAAAAGTTAGTGCATCTCAATTCAGTATTGTAGATCAAATGAAGAAGTCTAACATCAACATTAGCATGTGGGATTCTCTTTCAATTCCAAAACAAATGAATAAACTCATTCAAAAACTTTCAGCTCTTGAATTGTCTCCAAAACCGATTGAGAAGGTGTTGTCTTGACAAATTCGGATCAACCAACTAAGCAACAGGTGCAACAAGGAAATAAGATGTCAAAGGTGGACAAAATTGAGGAAAATCAAAATAAACTCATTTTTTTTTTTTTTGATAGTGGGTGATACTTTGGTTCATAATTGTATGGTGGATAGTGGAGCTAGCAGTATAGTAATGCCCAAACAGATTGCAGACAAGCTCGGCTTTGTTTATTAGCCAAATACTAAAAGGGTATTGTAGTTGAATGATTCACCAGCAAAGACAGTAGGGATTATCAAAAGTTTGAAATTGACATTACATACCTGTCCTAACATTACTATTCAGCAGGATGTTGTAGTGGTGGACTTGTCTCCTTATTTCGCTATGTGCCTTTCAAGGGACTTCACCTCAAAAATTGGGGGATATTTATCAACTGATTGGACCTATTTGTTGTTCAGAACCAGGTATGGTACAAATATAACAGTTCATTCAAAACCTGTTGCACGTTTTCATATGGAGCCTTATACGCCAAGTATTGTCAATGCAAATTGTATCATCTCAGATGACATATTACAAACTAGTGATGTAGAAAATGACTCACCTTTGGATAGAGTTTCAGATTTGTTTCTTGATGAGTGGGCTTCTACCTATCCCTACAAACTGATTGAAGAGGAAGGTCTTGGTGTGTATTGTCTTCATAAGAACGATGCACCAATTCCAACCATGGTCAAAGAAGACGAATCTAATGAAGGCTTGTGGCAATTGTGCTTTGATGGATCAAGAAATAAGCATGGAACCAGAGCTGAAATGATGTTAATTTCTCCTACAAAACAGAAGTATTTCTCCTCTATTAAATTTCAGTTTGGTTGTTCAAACAATGTTGCTGAATATGAAGCACTAGTTCACGGTTTGCAGTGGGCTAGGAAGGTGAAAGTCAATTGCTTGCAAGTGTTTGGAGATAGTGAACTTGTAGTCCACCAAGTAAGAGGTTTGAATGTATGCAAGAATCTGTTGCTTAAATCTTACAGACACAAAGTTTGGGATTTACTTGAAGATTTTTTGGCTTTTAATATTCAGACAATACCAAGAGATAGGAATAAACGCATTGATAGGTTGGCTACTGTTGGGGGCAAAATTGTCAACATTACCAACTCAGGATCGGTTCAGGTTTGGATTCCAAGAACCGGGATTGCCGATCCGGCAAAGAAAATTGCACCTTGGGTATGGCTTTGATTTGCTTGTACAAAAATACATTAAAAAATATAAAAAAATAACCTAAAGCTAAATATAAATTATAAACCAACGTTATCCTTAAATATTGTCATCTCCCTCTTTTGATGGGGAGATGATGGATGACCCTTAGCCGTAAAACCCTTCTCAAGCGCTAAGGGACATATAAAGGGAAGTAAGGATTGAAATGTTTTTAAGTGAATGTGTAAAAGTACTTTTTTAAAAGTACTTTATGTTTTCAAATTCACTTGAAAGGGGGACCTTTAAGGAATTTGGATGACTTAAGTGATTTTATTAAAATAAAAGAAAAAAGGGAAAAAGGAAAAGATCATAAGATAGAATCTATTAAGATCTTTAAAGTTACCCTCCCTTCTCAGTTTTGGACGCTGCACTTGGGAGGACTACATAAAGCAAAGAAAAGGTTAATTGATTCATTCATGACTAATTTTGATAACTATTTTCCTGGAGTCTAAAAACGAAAAGCAAAGGCTTGCACTTGGAGGACGGAAACCTTTGGATTCAGACCTAGAGCAACTCATCACGGAGTTGTATTGAGCAGATATTGACAAGACAAGGGTGTTTTCAACACCAAAGATCATTTGCAGGAGGAGCAAACTAGTAGAGGAGCTAGATGCATGCATACAGAGGCTGTCCTAAGGCAGCGAATATCTTTTTGAGGGCTGCATACTTCACTAAAGGGCAGCGATTGAGTTTGGGCGTTGGGCGACCCACTTTGGGGTCATCATAAGACCTTTGAAGGGTGTGGATCAACCACACATATTTTTCTGCTATTTTATCTTAATTTTCCAGCTATTTATTTGTCCAAAAATCAAGCTTTTACCCAGTTATTTGGCCTATAATTTTTGTTATTTTTGGAGAACTTGAATATTATTTTTAGCTCTGATTTCAAGTCATTTGTAGTATTATTTTGTCATTTTTAAATTGTTAGGGTTTGAGAAAAAATTCTGAAAATTAATATTTTATCATTGGAGTGGTTGAATAAATTTTTTGTTTTAATTAATATCCCTTGGAAGGGACATTACAGTGGTATCAGAGCCAATTTCTTGGCCAGCTATGGGGTGTGTGTGACTTTGATGGAGTGGCAACCTAAGTTTTTGCCAAAAGAGGAATATAAAGATCCCATTCAAAATGTGGGAATGAAGAAGACAATGAATGAAATCTTGGATGATTTGTTGCAAGCTACGCAGAATTGTCAGAAGGAACTAAGGGCGATAGGTCCCAAGGCTTGGGTAAAGGCTATAGGGTCAAGCCCTAAGCATCAAGAGCCCCCCTTAGAAGATAAATTAGAACTTTGAGGGCAGCAAGATGAATGTTTCCAACAAGTTGATGAACAATGAAAAGAGCTGCAAGTGGAAAACAAATGGGTGGTTGAACCAAGAAAGGATAGTTCGGGTGGCACCAAGGAAGAACAAATCATGCATAATGAAGAAAAATCCATTTTGCATATTGGTGGGGAGAAAATAAAAGACGATCAAAATTCCAAAGGCTAATGTTTATTTTTAGTCTGTTGTAGTTTTCAGAACAACATATAAAGGTAAGCAATATGATGACCTTCACATCACGGGTTTGTTGCAACAACACCCTACTTTGTCTTTACAATATTTTGAATATCATGAAGATCATGCTAACAATGAAGACAAGATAAAGGGCACTAAAGGGAGGAAGGAATTTTTCCAAGAGAACCTAAGGATGGGGAATTGCAAATTCCCAATTTGGATGTGGAATTCAGGAAGGAGCAATGATAAAATGAATGGGACCTTCCATGAGGGGTTGGTTGCTTGTGCAACAAGGAGGGTGAAGGAGGCTGCAAATTCCGAATTTAAGCAACCATTACAACATGTACGTATTCCTCCGATTTCACAACGGAAGGGCATGATAAAATCTGAAAATAATTGTTTGGGATAGCCCCGTCACTGGGCAAAAACTTGGTCTGTTGTTTGCATAAAAAGTTCTGAAATTTCTGAGAAGACTCAGCCCTATGCACATACCAATAAATCTAAAATCTTGATGAGAAGCCAACTCCATTCGTGCACAGGCAGTTCTGAACTTTTCTAGCTCTTTGCATGTATAAAAAATTATGAGTTTTTGGTAACAACTCAACCCACTCCGAAAGGAGAAAATTCTGAATTTTTAATGTCTACTCAGCTAGCTGTTCGTGCAGATAAATTATTGAAAAGTGTGCCAACTCAGCTGGGTACATATACCATGAAGTCTGAAAATGATAGGACAATAGGTGTGGAGGGCAATGAAAGGACAAATAGGTTAATTCAGCTGATCATATGCACTCATGTTGAAGGTGGAAAGCTTGTTTGTAAAAAGGTGCAAAAGGAGAGGCAAGAGACACTCGTGGGGACACTATAGCAAGGTTGTTCACTTCTTCATGGTATGCGCTCACAAGGTATGTCTTCAAATTTATTCAAAGTTATTGGTTTCATGCAAGTTATTGAGCAACACATTTGGCATAAGAAAGAAGTTTTAAGGCACACTGAGAGCCCTAAGGAGCATGGGAATGCTTGCCAAGGAAGCACTCACTCCATGGTGCACATGAAAGGCAAAATGATCATGATGGACAGCCATAAGATAATTTTTAGTAATGTTATTCACGAGGGTTCCAACCTCTCTAAGGAGATTTGTGCGCTCATGAAATATTCTTTGAGGGTGAGATGCATGAGGGAACTCCCAAGGGATGAGTTGAGAGTAACTTCACGTTTCTTGACAAATACAAGGATGTAATCTTCAATTACAGTCCCATAAACATCAAGTACAGAATTACTTTTGGGGCATTCTTCTTCAAGGTAAGAGAACACATGAGTGTATGGGTGGAGGAATGGATTGCAGCTGTGTTAGGGGAGTTTGTAGCCCTCATAAGGGGAAAAATTCTGAGCTTAAAGACAGATTTGGAGTGTAGGAATGGCATGAGCAGCCCTACTAGACCATCCAAGTCAGCCTTACACACAGATTTGGAGTGTAGGAATGGCATTAGCAACCCTCCTAGACCATCCAAGGCAGCCTTACACATATTTCCAGCCATTCAACATCTGAAAAAATTGATCAAATATGCAAGTTTGGGAAAAGAAGAAATTCAGATTGGGGCAGCTAGGCAAATGGAATTTTCTGAGTTGGGACAGCCAACTATCATGAAAGAAAAAGATTTCATTAATAACACATGGAGTGAAGGAATGATGGGAAAGAGTTCCCAATGTGAAAAATACAATATTAGGAATCGAAGGCAGCCTCTAAGGTATGAAAAAAAGTTTCCAAAATTATATTTGCATCAGCTGATTTTTTAAGCACTCTATAGTATGTAGCCTAATGCATGGTAATGTGAGAGGTTTGTTGGGAAAAACTAATGATATTGGGTTTTCAAGGTATGAAATGATTCATTCAACTACCCCTTACCTTACCAATGTTGGGAAATTGTTCTTAATTTGGATGTTTGGTAAGCTTAAAAATACATGTTTGGGAAAAAACAAGGAATCTGAAAATGAATTGGGAAAGGATTTTCGAACACGTTCAGAAAATTCTGAGTATCTTGGGCTATTTCAGCCCGTCATATGATTTGAAAACATGTTGAATAAAGTGTCAATCTGGTTGGGAGAACATGCTCAAAAATCTGAAATCAAAGGGGCACTTAGTAAGGACATGAAAGAGGTAACGAATGATCCACTTCAGCTGGGTATGTATATTTGGAAAAAGGTTGAAAGAGGCAATAAACAGCCCACTAAAAGGTCTGGTTTTGCAAAACAAGGTATGTTTTACTTGAAAGACAAGGGACCAAGTACTACTCCACTTTATCAAGGCAAGCAGCATCCAAACTTGGGGAAACCAATTTGTGTTTCCAAAACCCTCAAGGTACATGTGAAGGGCAGCTATTTGATATCTTGCAAATCTGATTTCCTTTTTATGATCATAGTGTCTCTTGAATGTGGCATGAGCACTAAGAAGTTGAATGGTTTACTCTAGCCAAGAATTGCAAGGTTACAAGGAAACAGGGAAGTTGTGTGGCAAAAGAGTTGGTTCACTCCAATGCTAAGGTACAAGTAAAATGGTGGGGTAAAAATGGATTTAACATTCCCACGCATAAATTTTCAGTTCATAGGGTGCATCATGGGAGGAATTTGAAGAGTTTTTTCAGCTATTATGAGTTGCATGCAGCAGGGTACACTTGGGGCAGCAAGATGGAAAAGAGAAAAATCGGTGAATGTAAAGTAAAGAAGGGTGATAAAGGCTGCATACTTGGTGACAATCAGAAGTTGGCAGCCATGTTTCACAAGCCAATCTGGATCAACACCCCTCAAGAGGAAGAAAAAAGAATAGTTTTGACTAACATGTTTGTTTCATGTGCAGATACAGACACAAGGGCAATCAAAGCCCTCACAAACGAAGACTAAATAGCTGGAATACCAATTTCCAGCCACCCATATGATGACAAATCCAAGGATTCTTTTGCTTTTCACATCTTAGAAGCATCTTTTGATTATATGGGGTCAAGAAGGAGAAGTGGCAACATGAGGTACTGCTAGTTTTGCATTTTCAGTTTGCTTCAGTCACACAAAAGCTTCATATGCAGCTGTAGCAAACATCACCAAGAGGGGTCTCTTCCTTGGAAAGGGCCTAGGTTCGAATTTGGCACAAGACCAACCATGGAGATAGCTTTTTGGTTGCTTCTATTGCTTAAGGACAAGCAATTTTGGATAGGGAGGATTGTCATCTCTGTCTTTTGATGGGGACATGATGGAAGACCCTTAGCCTTAAAACCCTTCCTAAGGGCTAAGGTACAAATATAAAGAAAAGTAAGGATTGCAATGTTTTTAACTAAATGTGTAAAAGTACTTTATGTTTTCAAATTCACTTAAAAAGGGGGCCTTTAAGGGTTTTGGATGACTTAAGTGATTTTATAAAAATAAAAGAAAAAAGGGAAAAAGGAAAAGATCATAAGAAATGATCTATTAAGATCCTTAAAGTTACCCTCCCTTCCCAATTTTGGGCGCTACACTTGGGAGGACTACATAAAGCAAAGAAAAGGTTAATTGATTCATTCATGAATAATTTTGATAACTATTTTCCTGGAGTGTAAGCACAAAAAGCAAGGGTTTGCACTTGAAGGATGGAAACCTTTCAAGAGAACTGAATCAAGGACAAAAACCCTTGGATGCAAACCTAGAGCAACTCATCACGGAGTTGTATTGAGTAGAAAATTCACAAGACAAGGGTGTTTTCAACACCGAAAATCATTTGCAGGAGTGAAACAGTAGAGGAGTTGGACGCATGCATATAGGGGTTCTCCCAGGGCAGCGAATATCTTTTTGAGGGCTGCATACTTCACCAAAGGGCAGCGATTGAGTTTGGGGGTAGGGCAACCCACTTTGGGGTCATCATAAGACCTTTGGAGGGTGTGGATCAGCCACACATATTTTTCTGCTATTTTATCTTAATTTTTCAGCTATTTATTTGTCCAAAAATCTTGAAGGAACAGATCAATAAAGACTTTCAGAAGAGAACTATTTAATGTTGAGAAAGAGAAAACATATTTTACACTTTATATTTTTTATAATGTGAAAGTTGCAAAAAGCCCAAGTGCAAATTGCACTTTCCATTTTGACAAATATAGATTGATAAAAAAAAGTGTAAAATCATGAAGTGCAAATTGCATGGTTCATTTTGGCAAAAGTGATAAAGACTTAAAAGTTGTAAAAGTCTCAATTATATTACGGTTTTTTGCATGCAAAAATAGCTTGAATTATTTTCAAAGATATCTTCTATTTTGGAAAGCCCAGTTCTATTTTGGGTGCCTCTTTTTGCATGAGGAAGCAATTC
The DNA here is from genome assembly GCA_037957365.1 of Torreya grandis. NCBI lineage: Eukaryota > Viridiplantae > Streptophyta > Pinopsida > Cupressales > Taxaceae > Torreya > Torreya grandis. Next base: position 1,304,339 of record JARHVA010003546.1, on the reverse strand, counting down.
CAACTACTACCAGATGAAGAAGTCTTGCATGGAGACTCAAAACTTCCAGCCATGCCATGTTGCACTAAAAGTCACACCTAGCTCGTGCATGCCATTTTCCAGTCGTTCCAAGTTCAGAAACGTCAGAAATAGAACTTGCCTCTTTTGCATGAGGGTTTCAGATTTGCATGATCTCCTTCAACTGGGCATTCGAGTTTTCTCAACTACATCTTATCTTGGAGATATTTTTGTATAAAAATGGGCAGACCCTATGGCCCAATCTATCTTTTTACTGCTAGATATATTTTCTGCATTTTGAATGTATTTACTACAAGTTGTAACCTTTGGAGAGAAATAAAGTTAAAGATTTGTCTTTTTTGTCTTGATAGATCTCTGTGTGTGTGCAAGTTATTTGATTATTTGTGAAATCTTTCTCTTTGTTTCACTTTCAAGAAATTCATCTATGGTATTTTACCGTCTTGAAAATATTGTTTGAAATAAAGATCTTTTTCCCTATTTTGAAAAATGGCTAAAATACTACCTCTGATTTCTATTTGTATGAGTTGTGCTGAAACAAATTCAACATATTTTCTTCTCTTTTGTGTTTATCAAGCAAGTATTAAAATCCACTATAAAATATTTGGTGCAATCACCATATTTTCAGTTTTCTGCAAATTTCAATTCTTCAACCCTTTTCCTCGTCAAAACCCAAGTTTAGGATTCGAAAGTACTAAAGAGTGAGATTTCCACAAAACTGGTATTTTATCAGTTTGCATCAGATTTAGTGAAAGGAAGTCATCCTTCTCCGGAGATTAACCTCAAATTGCCAAGGTCCCACAGCTTTGGAGGTTTTTCCATTGTATCATTAGGCACTTGCACAACAAGCTACAGAATCAAGACAGATGCAATCCTATGTGATAACAGTTACTTCTCTTCCATTGATGTTGATAACATTATTTTGTATCATAAGTCCTTCAGTTTGATTTGGATTGTTACTTTTCTTACTTAGGATATAGTTTGGGGGTCTTTCGATCATTAGTTGCTTTGGCTTTTCGATTACCCGATTTTCCCTCCCTTTTGTTATTCCATTCCTTGGTCTTTTGGTCCTAACCTAGCCTTGGTCATCTCAGCTTCCTAATTTCCCAAGTGCTTAAATTTGTTTTGCAAGTTTTCTATTTACTTTGGCCCTCCTGCGATTGTTTGTTTTCCTCTCTAGCCTTGTATCCCTAGGGTTTGTCCAATGCAATTACTATGCCCTCCACGATCAAGACTATAAATACAACATGCGACCACTCAGCGGCAAAGGTAAGTCAAGGTATGGATATGGTACTTTAAATTATTTCATTTATTTCAATATTTCATTTTCAAGTTAGCTCAGTTATTGTGTTGCTATGTTCTTTCCTGAACCACCATCCCATGATACACTCTGGTGACACATGATGCGCTTCGGGTGGGGCATATGAATACACAATATTTTTTAACTTTATCATTTATTGACGCTTTCTCTCTTGCAACAGCCTATCGTGTTTCAATCCTCGTAAGTGCACGCCTTATAGGATGCCCCAGGAAAGGGGTGGGCAGAATGTTGGTGTCATGCGAAAGATATCGTTGCCTATTTATCAATCCTACATCCATTCTAGCTTCCTCAAATTTGATCCCCTAAGCTATCCTTCCATCTTGCATCCTCTAGCTATGTCAGGACCCATAATTTCCTACTATATCGGCTCGTTCGATATAGTTTTATTCATCATCCATCCATTCCCAACTACATCAATCAGATCGATGCAACTTCAAACATTACGGTGCAGTCTTCACAACTAAATCAATCTGGCCAACCTAGTTCGGGGCTATTCGGTCCGTTTAGAACCAAATCGAGTTGCCGATAGCATTGGCTTAATCTTCAAAACGGAGTAGGATTGTTCACCGCTATAAATACAAGTTACCATTTCATTCCAATAGAGAGGAACATTCATTTTCTCATTGTTATTGCTCGCACTTCTGCCCTAAGTCTACATTTGGAGTAGTTATTGCTTAAATCTTGTCGTGAAGAGAAGCTCATCAGTGGATTCTTGGATGCAATAGGAGTCCTTTAAGCCTAAAGCTTGATTCAGTATTTGAGATCCTTACAACCACAACATATCTCTTGCAAAGCACCATCGGCCAAGGGGGAGATTGAGGCTCGACAAAGCTTGTTCAATGTAAGTATATTCTAACCCTATCTCTTTCAATTGATAGATAGAAGTTGCATAATTGCTTGGTTAATGAATGTATATCTCCTTGTTTACACTTCCTCTATACTTATACTTAATGTGGCTGTAAAATTGTTTGAACTTGCCACTTATCCACCTTAGGTAACCTAGGCCCCCATTTGCCTATCATGGTTCCTTGCCCATTTTGATATGTTTCTAACCCTTCCCTTTACATTGCTTGATTGCAATATCAAATTACTTACAAAATAGAGACCTAGCTAGAGCTATTTCATGGTGTTGATTGCCTAGAGGCTTTGGAACCACTTCTCTTGACATTGTGTTGTAGGTGCTCCTCTTACTAGGTTTGCAGATTCATTTGGTCATATCTCGATTCATTAAGTATCAATGGGCTCTCTTTGATTTATCTTCTCCAAGTCTGGATCTTTAGATAGGATAGTTGCAAGTCAATCCTAGCTCATTGCATATAGGAAGGAGAAGGAAAACAAGGATCAGCTCACAAGACTGAAAGCAAGTGCACACACAAGAAGCATTTACATGCACATGGGCAAGGGTATCAGGAGATACAGACCCACACAATGCATAGCAACACTATCAGTAACCATCGAACAGTGCCAACTACCATAGGGGTCAAAGTCTATCGACAACGTCCAAAGAGATTTTTAGCCTTTGTTTCAAGTTTGAACAATTAACGACATTGGTACAAAGCATTTCAAGGTATAAAGACACCTTTTGTGAGCAACACATAACCAGAATCAGCTAAGTAGTCTTCTACCCTCTTGCTTTGTCAATTCTAAATCAAAACAATGCAATATCTAGAATATCAATTTCAGATCAAATTAGTATATTATTGCCATATTTTACATAATATGATAGCACATAATTTTACATTATTTTAGGACCCCTAAATCCAAAATATGTAAAATAGATCTCTCTAACAATTCTTTCTTTCCCTACTTTTTTTGCCCTTCATAGGTCTTTCTAACCCTTGCTACCCCACCACGATTTTGGAATCATAAGACGGCATCTAATTCTACAACATATTGTCCTAAGTCCTCTTCCTCCTCTTATAGTGCCATATCAATATTGCCACCTTCACCTATCTCCGTTTCTCCCTCGAAGGACTCGTTTTCTGAGTATGGCACAAATCCTCCTTTCATAGTAGAGAATGACACCCCCTGAATCTGCATTTTCTATATGTTGATTTTAGTCTTCTTCTTGCTTGTTCTTTTGATGGGAGCGAGACTCCTCTCTCTTTTCCCATCACTCATATGCACAAGTGTTTCTACCACTATCTCCGTAAAAGATGTGGCCAATACAATGGGTCCTTTGTGTGTTTTTATCCTTCATGCCACTTTGAATGATCCCTCCCCACTTATTTGTCCTCTAATTGTCCTCAAGGAGTAGGAGGGTAAGCTTTTCTCTTCCATTTCTATTCCTTGCAGCACCCTTCCAGTAGCACAATCTCACATGTGAAATGCTACGTAGTTGTCACATCTCGATTTCACCCTATAATTAATAACCTTTAAATCCGTGGATTAGTATAGTTATTATCTGGTTATTATTGTTTTGATTTGAACTTTATAACATATATTGTAATGGGACAGTGATATTGTTGATTAGTATACATGATGTGACAGTTGTATTTTATTATTTTGTACATTGAGAATGTGTATTTGTTAGTTTTGCATCATTGGTTGATATATATAATGACTCAGACTAACTCCCTGTTGCAAGGTGGATGTAGGATAGATCCTACCCTCAGAACTTGACGAGGGAGAGCATCATCGGAGAGAATGGGCTAGATAAGACGAATGGACGATGACAAAGGAATTGCCAATGACCCTACACACGCACATTAGATTTAAAATAACATGTTTTAAATGCTATTACGTAATTAAGAAAATTTTGTATGTGACTATATTACTATCTAGATTTAGTTCTTTATATGCATTATATTCCTTTAATTTAATTATCTTGATTTTCAAGAATAAATCAAAAAAATAGATATTTAATTGCTACATAAATATGAGTTATGCTAGATACGATTACCTAGCAATATGAAGCAATTATCGACTCAATATCTATTTGTTAAATAAATAATTATCCTTGTTGTTATTGCTTTCATAAAATTAGAATTAGCCTAAAATACTAAACTTGAAATTAAGACAAACTAAAACTTGGTCTTAATAAAACATGCAAGAGTTGCGTTGAAATCTAGGAATAGCATATTATTATTTTATTAGACAACTTGGCCTTAAATTTAATATAACTTTGGGAATTGAGGCGTAATTATTTGATTGAACAATAATATATATTTTATATTTATTAATGAAAGTTGAAGTAAAGATAGACTATGGATTAGATAATTTCAGTTAAGGGTCTAAAGATGGCATGCATGAAAGAGAACTTAAAGAGAAGAGAGCATGCAAATTTTATGGCGCAGCAGAGGAGGTAAATATTTTATAAATTAACCCTAATGAAATGGAAAGAGGACACACAAAGACACAGAGGCACAGACATTGAAGAGGAAGAAAGGAGGACGAAAGGGAATACAACTTATCCACAAATGGTCTATTGAATACAAATTGGTCTTGACTTGCCTTCTCGTGCAGACGTTCTAGTGAGTGAGATATTAGATTCAAAGCTTGGACGGCAGATGCATTCATATACCGGTAAGTTTTGTCTTTAGATTGTTTTTAGAATGCATATTTTGGTAATAAAACTGTATCATCTGTGTAAATTTAAAGGAGTTGTATATTATCCATTTATGGATTGCGTTCTAAATAAATATATTGGATTGTAATATTGAAACGCTAAATTATTTTAGGACTGTATTTCAGTTTGAAATGAATGCGTATTTTTTTTATGTATTCGATGAGTGAATTTAATAACTACATTATGCCATAATAGGGGGCGTCCAAAAATATGCATTGCCATTGCTTTGTTATATATATAAATTGAGTCTGTTCTAGAAACGTCAAGTCTCTAGCATGTAACGCCAAGTCTCTAAAGAAACCGTTGAGCATATAAATGAGACGTAGAGTATGTTATTGGAAATGTTGAGAATAAATTGGTACGTTGTATATATATTTATTACACTGTGTATATATATATGTTGTATATATATATATATATAAATTGATACGTTGTATATATATATTTATTACGCTGTGTATACATATGATATGATGTGTATATATTTGTAATGTTGTGTGTGTGTGTGTGTATTTGTAGCGCTAAGCTATTTTATTTAAAACGCCATGTTATAGAATTGAAACGCCTTGTTCAATCATGCGTATATTTACATAAGCCTATGTGTAGCCCTGCGTATTGTTTTATGTGACTGCGTTTTATTTGTAAGAGCAGCGCTTTTATATTATGTCTATGTTGTATTACCATTAAGAGCTGCGTTCCACTATTAAGGAAAGTGTTTTACTCTAACAGTCAGCATTTCACCAATATGGAATAGCGTTGGAACTCTTGGCTGCAATTTACTATAGTAAGACTAGGCTTTTGTTAAGAAGCAAATTGATATTTTTAGTAAAGCAAAAAGAAATGATTTGTGATTGCATTTTCATATTTGGACTACGTTCCAATTAAAATGTTGAGTAAAATGCCAAAGCCACTTATAATGAAACGCCAATGTCACTTAACTAAAAAGTTGAATATCTTAACTAAAACGTTGAGTTTATATATTAGAACGCCAAGTCATCACCTTGGAATGCCCAGCCTTAAATAAAAGCAATGAGTATAATGACTGAGTTTATTAATTAAAGCACCGAGTATAATCGCTGAGTTTATTAATAAAAGTGCAGAGTATAATGGCTGAGTTTATTAAAAGAGAGTTGAGTGTTCAAAATTAAAACACAAGGTATGTAAATGATAAGCTGAGTCATATAAATAAAAGAAAATATGATTTTTCTTTAATGCAATTTCGAATGTTCCGTGGAAATTTACTCTTTACCTCGAATTTCCGTTTTGCATTGCCAGCTCAAGTTACATTTTAATTAATGAGCGTAATTATCATGAAATCCGTATGAGAATCTTAAATGATTATTAGTATATATTATATTTCTAAATACTTTATCTCAAGTATTAAAAAGCACCATATAGAGGCAGTATGGATATGAATATTTAAGAATGTTCAAATGGATAATATGCCCGGATAGTATATATTATGTGTCATGCTAAATTATCCATGAGAATATAATATGACAATACCAATTGAAGAAAGTCATTGGTTGAAATTCGAATAACTGTTGAACCTTGCAATCCATTTTAAGTATTTAATAAATACATTTTAAACAACTGAAGTATTAGGAGTGTTCATATAGAAATAAACCCATACATGGGCTTGGGTATTCTTATAATTAAATAAACTCATAGGACATTAGATAATATGTCTATATCGAAGGTAACAGATTGATAATAAGAATATAAAAATTCTAGGAAACGGGGAACTTCAACCATATGAATACCGACCCTTAAGTTATGTTCTTACAAGGTATAACTTGATTTACAATTATCTGGTAGTATCATAACTGTTGAAAATTAAAACTTGTATGCAATTAATATTGTGAGAATATTAATTTGTGCAAATGATTAGACATTTCTAAAATACAATAATGCATCATGATGTGTACCTATAGATTATGTTTTCATCTAATTATTATTGCGCAGTATGATCTAGGGTATACTCGGGTGGTATAATCTTATACTTATTTAATAATTTGTAGTATAAAATTATTAGTTCGTGTTGGAATAGGGTGCTCATGCACAATGACCTATGATATTATGGGATGTCATTGAGTTCTATTGTATTAGTTATGTTATACCTCGATGGTACATATTGTAGTTGTATGTCTAGACTCTCACCTACATTGAATGATTAAATGTATGTGTTGATTAATACTTGAACATTATGTTTATAACAATTAGTGGGACATCGTTATGCATGCATACAACTTTGAGCGTATAAACAAATGTTAGATTAGACTTTTATATGTCTATTTGACTTGCTTTGTTATATATACCTATTTGAATAAAAGCTTATGATTCCATGTATATGACTATTTGTTTGATTGATTGTAGAGAACTAGTAGTTGTGCCTTAGAACACTAGGCTATGATAATATGGGATATCATGGAGTTAGTTGTTTGGATATTATTGTAGTAGTTGGAAAACTGCAAATTAATGTGAATTTTACCCGGGTGGTATAAACTGTAGGCATTTTTTCTGGGTTAGAATAGATAATAATGTAAGATTCATTCATGCGTTGATGGATTAAAGTACACTTTGTTTACTCCTATGTTTAGCATGTGATGTACTATAATTGTTAGGAGGAAGTATTTAGTATGAATCTTATGTTTATATAATGTATAGTGAGACATTATCTTTTGGTATGTGTGATTTACATGTTAGTATGATAATTTTGCAATAGAAACGGGTTTCTATGATACACTGCATGTTTAGTTTTAGAAATCATACATACTTGAATACTTGCTTGTTCTCTAGATTCTCGCATTGTTCTATCTACTTGTCCGTGAAGGGAGGGGCATTCTCTAATAGGAGATTGCATGAGGGATTATTCGTTTGTGGTTGGTGTGAAAAAACGCCTGGATGATGCTCTCCCTCGCCACAACAGTACTACATACCTGGAGACTATACTTGAGATTCAGTAATACACGAGTTGGTTCGACTCGAGCTCCAGAGAGCTTGGTATCTATTTATTGTATTAAGTTGAATCCCTGAAAGAATGTAATTATAATATATATTTGTTATATTTGAACAACAGATGTTGTATTAGGGGTCCAGCGGTAGCTGTGACCTAATGTATTTACTTTCCTTGGAGTTGAACAAGATAAATATTGTTTTGAGTATTTGAATTTAGAAGTACTATTGTTCTAAGATATAGTTTAAATATGTTGTATGTATTATTTTGTGGATTGAATGTTAAGTAATTTGTTTTAAAAGAAAATATATTTTTACTACATTTTCAAAGTGCAACTTGAGGGGTTGTAACAATTGTATCCTCCCCTATTGTTTCCTATCTTGCGGTCTTCCCCAAACTTATGTTCTTTATTTGTACTGACCTCTGCGGTGGCTCCTAAACCTTAGCCTTTTATTTGTGTTGCCGAGTTGGCATGCTCATATCAATGACCACTTGGGTTGTACTACTTGTCTCTCCCTATTGTGTCGATAGAGGTGTTGTCGTGCTCGGAGGACCTTCTTCATGCTGTACTTCCACAAATCATGCCTCTCTTGGCTACCACAATGCATCCTTGGACCATTTTGGAGAAGCCAATGCACTAAGATCCAAAGGGAGTTCTAATTGCCACTGGCTACTTGTTCATTTGTATCTTTGTATGGTTGTGGCAATATTTGTGAATGGCACTATAGATATGGGTAAACATAGATATTATTTGTGTCCACCCCAAACAATATTGCATCCTTGTATTTATCCACTACAAGGTCTAATATTCTAAATTGGACAACTACCATGTTTTTACTCCTTTCTCCCCACTCCCTTATATTGTTTATAATCTGAACTCCATCCAAGAATGTGTTCATATGGTTCAGCATTTGTTCACCTATATGTCTCTTGTGCTCCCAATTTTCTACCCCCTCCTTCCGACGAATTATTTTTGTGTAGTATATGGCTAGTACTAAGAGAAGACAACCATAACAAAGATCATGCTGACTGTGTTTGATTTTCTCTAGTTTCACCAAGAGCTACTCCTGAAGGGCGGTGCAGAGGTCATATTTGTACTTCATTATTATCATATCCCATACAATTATGACACTCTTTATTGTGGCAAAGTCTTCATGGTTTATGTAATACACTTTCCAAGCTACCGTTTTTTTGGCATACCTCACCTACCTATCCTTAATATGGCTAATGGAGAGAGCCCTATGATTTGCAACGGTCCCAATTAAAGTCGTCATCTCCTTGATGGTTAGACTGCCCTTCTTGTTCGACCGCAGAGTCTTTGCGGTTTATGTAATACACTTTCTAGGCTATTGCTTTTTTGGCATACCTCACCTACCTATCCTTAATGTGGCTAATGGAGAGAGCCCTATGATTTGCAACGGTCCCAGTTAAAGTCGTAGTCTCCTTAATGGTTAGACTGCCCTTCTTGTTCGATATCTTCACATTTGTTCCTTCATCAACCCCATTACTACATAGATAGCTTTTGCGGTGATTTGGTAGACTGATCTAGATCCATGTCAAATGTACCAGTATACAGGCACTCGGTGCTAGAAAATGAAGAGATAAAACGACATCTTTTTGAAGCCCAATTGTGTTAGCTCGAAAGAAGGATGGGACATGGAGACTCTATATTGACTACAAGACCCTTAACGAGATCTTTTTCAAGAATGGGTATCCACTCCCATGCATTGATGAGCTCCTAGACCACCCGAAGGGAGCAAAGTTCTTCACAAAGATTGATCTTAAGTCAAGGTAACCATCAAGTGCCCATTGAACCATCTGACGTTTGGAAGACAGAAATTGAAGTCCAAGGAAGGTATATTTGAATGGTTAGTCATGCCCTTTGAATTAAGCAATGCACCTGCAATATTTAAGTAGATAATGAATGATGTCTTGTGACCATTCATTAATTCCTTATTTTCAGCAAGACATAGGAGGAACATATGAAGAAAGTTCAACAAGTTATGGACGCCCTAAGCAGTCACAAGCTATATGCCAACAAGGATAAGTGTTTTTTTGCTTTGCAAAGTGTACAACATCTAGGACACGTAATAGACAAGGATAGTGTACATGTTGACCAAGAGGATCAGAATCATCAAAGAAGGACCAGCACCAATAACACTTACAAAACTCATGAGCTTATTGGGGTTAGCCAATTTTTACAGTCGGTTCGTACTTGGATTCTCTCGTCTTGTATGACCCCTAAACTAAGCAAAGGCCAATTTTATGTGAAACACATCCCAACAATGAGCTTTTGGGGAATTGAAAGGGCAACTTTGCTCAACACCAATCCTTGCCTTACCAAATTTGCAGCAAACGGTTCTTCGAGATTGAAGCAGATGCTTCAAGATATGCACTCAATGCAATTCTCACCCAACACAGGCACCAAGTTGCCTACCATAGTGAAACATTCACAAATGCAGTATGGAGGTATCCTACATATGACAAAGAACTTTATGCCATTGTCCAAACATGCAAGCAATGGAAGCATTACATTTAGTGAATAGAGACCATCATGCACACATATCACAAGCCTCTACAGTTCATGCAGACCCAAGGCAAGTTACAAAATGATAGCCATCAAAAGTGATCTACCTACTTGCAAAAGTATCACCTTAATATTAGGCACAAGAAGGGTAGTTCTAATCAGGCTACAAACAGCTTAATGTTGGATTCATGTGGCCATGAGTCTTCTAGACAATCCATGTTGTATGGTAGTGATCCTATGTTTTCCACCATATATGAAGCACTAAATATTGGACAATAAGCTACAAACTCCCATCTATAGAAAGGGCTTGCATGTCACTTGGAACACCTATGTGTTCCAACAATAGAACGACAACAGATAATTTGGGAGGCGCACTACAATCAAGTTACAAGACATTTTGGGGTGGAAAAGATGACGGTGCTCCAAAAATACTCCATTGGTTGAAGTTTTGTCATGATTTGAGCAAGTATACTCAATCATGCAAAACATGCACAATAGCAAAACCAGCAAACAAAAAACAAGGGCTCTACACTCTACCAATTCTAGATCAGACCTTGGGAGTCAATCTCCATGGATTTAATGTCAGGGTTTCCCATGACTAGGCATGGTCATGACTATGTCTTTGTTGTGGTTGAGAGGTTTTCTAAGATGGCAGTGTCGGTGCCCTGTACAAAGGGGATCAAATTTGACAACAATGCAAGACTCTACTTTGAGCATGTGTGGGTCCACTTTGGCTTACCACATACCATTGTGTCCAACAAGGACAACAGGATTCTTAGCACTTTCTGGTCAGCATTATGGTTCATGGTGGACATCAAGTTGACCAAGCCCACCTCTTTTTATCCACAAACAAAGGGGCAAATAGAAGTTGTTAGCCGTATGTTGGTGCATCTACTTTAGATGTATAACTCAAAACATCCACAAACATGGGATGATAGTTTACCATATCTATAATCAAGCCCTTTATGGCTCCACCAGACATGGCCCTTTTCAGGTTTGTCTTGGGTTTCAGTCCCTAGTGCCCATTGATGTGGTATTACCTAACGTAATGAAGTTAGCATCTCCCCATGCACAGAAGGAATCTAACAAGGCCACCAAATTTATTAAGCACATCTGACAAATCCAAAAGCAAGTGTATGAAATCTTACAGAAAACCAACTAGAAATACAAGCAACGCCATGACTAGCATCGAGTCCCTCACCAATTCCAGGTTGGTGATAAGGTATGGCTACATTTGCTAAAAAGAAAGTTTGAAAGGTCCAAATAGGACACTCAAACCACTCTAATGTAGGCCCTACACAATCATCAAGCAAGTAGGCACTAATGCCTTTGAGCTAAACTTGGGACCCTAACTTGGGTTGTATCCAATGTTCAATGTAGAACTGCTCTGGCCATATTTTCACCCCTCTTGGACACTTCACATATTGGTGAACAGTTGCAAGTCATAGAGTTAAATCATGACCGTTCAACACCATTCATTGGTGGTTAAGTCAAATAAGGTCCCTCACCAATTCTAGGTTGGTGATAAGGTATGGCTAAATTTTCAAAAAGAAAGTTTGAAAGGCCAGACTCCAAACTGGTAACTCAAACCTCTCTAATATGGGCCCTTCACAATCATCAAGCAAGTAGGCACTAATGCCTTTGATCCACCCTATCTTGGGTTGCATCCAGTGTACAATGTAGAACTACTCTGTCCATATTTTTCACCCCTCTTGGACACTTCACATATTGGTGAACAGTCACATATCACAAAGTTAAATCCTAACTGTTCAATGCCACATTGTTGGTCAAGTCATAGACATAGTGGTAAAAGATACCGGGAATCAGCAAATTCCCCTAAATCGAATGATCAAGGAATGACAGTTTTCTCACCAACGAAAGTGGTTAAATAGGAGTCACATTTAGCAAAGTTTCCACATTTGCTTATATACTTGGACACAATGGGGCCCATTGCTTCTCAAGAGGGCGAATGATCCCGATAATGACTCAGGACCACTACAAAAGAGAAACAATTTAGTTTCAAAACAATTATAATTTTCCAAGAAATTTCAGCACAACATAAATGGCAATTTCAAAGGCCTTTGGAGCTCCAAGCGTCTCAACACTGAGTGTTAGTTGTGTGAATGTGTTTCTGGTGACCGAACTTTCCAAAAAGTATTACAATAGAAAAGCGGAGAATACCCAAAAAAGTTAGCCCTATCAAGGTGACCCAACCCGACTAGCTATTATTAGCAATTCTTCTTCTATTAGATCTCTCATTCTTAGGAGTTTTCCTATTCACATGCCTATGCATGTTGAAAGGATATTATTAGTTTTGTTTAGCTTTAAATAAACTCTTACTCGCATGCCCATGCATGTTGAGTGGATGTTATTAGCTTTAATTATCTTTAAATTGATTTACTATTAGGTTTCTTTAGCTATAAGACAAGGGTTTACTCTATCGTAAGTCAAAATCCGTAGTTGATATCTCTTCCACAAAGATTCTTTTCTTTTTAGAAACTCTCTTATTATCTTGCAATAAAGCTTTGTTTATTACTCTTATAATTTTGTGTCAATTCAGTATAGAAAAGTTTGGCTTTATTATAGCACACTAGTTCCTAGCAGTTGGTGTGTTGTCCCCTGGATTGACTCCTCAATCTGGATCACAGTGACTAATGAGCTCCCTGCATCCACTAGTCTTGATAACTGCCAAAAATGAATTAAGCAGAACATGAATTGTCATGTACCACTAGTGTTGATATCTCTTCCACAAAGCTTGTTTTCTTTTTAGAAACTCTCTTATTATCTTGCAATAAAGCTTTGTTTATTACTCTTATAATTTTTTGTCAATTCAGTGTAGAAGAGTTTGGCTTTATCATAGCACACTAGTTCCTAACAGTTGGTGTGTTGTCCCCTGGATTGACTCCTCAATCTGGATCACAATGACTAATGAGCTCCCTGCATCCACTAGTCTTGATAACTGCCAAAAATGAATTAACCAGAACGTGAATTGTCATGTACCACAAAACGATCCATATTCATTGTATTATCTATATATCCTCCACACAATTACACAAGAGATCATCTCCTACTCCTACATAGCTTTGCCTTTGCACCTTCACATGAAGCTATGTAATATTTCATTCGATTATATCCATAAGCGCTTGCCGGCTTCTCAGCGTCTTCACTACAACTATTCTATCTCAAAACACATATGAGACAGTGCACAAATCTTTATATCAAACTGTAATATAAGGCATTCTACTCTAAAGCACAATTTAGATCACAGTTCCCAGTGGCAATATTATTCTTTGTGTGAATGTAATTAAGTTTTCAATGCACTCTGATATAATTTGCATCCACCTCTATGACACACCATATTATATAATTTTAGTGACTTGCCCCCCAGATTGCTCTTGGGATATGGATCGTGAAAGGTTAAAGACCTTAGAGGTTATTGCAATGAGCCTACAATAACAAATTTTTCATATCCACCTCAAATGGTAAGCAATATTGCATCAATGTTTCTAATCCTCTCTTATCATTTTTGATTTGCTTTCAAGAATATAGACCCCCATGTCAACCCAAGACAAAAGTTTGCGTGGTACCAGCTAAGCAAGAAAAGCCAACCCTCAACAAAAGTTACTTTGTATCTTCCAAAATGAAAAGTTTTCAGCAACAAATCAAAGGCATGGTTCTCAAAAAGGGAGGCCATATTACATGCCTAACAATAGTTATAAATATAAATATTAATGATTATAGTATATTGGAATTTGTGACCTATCAAATCACACAACTCTTCATTGAGAGCCCTTCTAATATTCCATAATCATTTTTTATTCACCAACTATTTTAGTAAAAAATCCAAACAAATATAGATCTTTTCAAGGATAACATACAACCACTTTAAATCATTTGCATCCTTATATCCACAAAATAAGTCTTACTGGTGACTACTACCTACCTTTACTCTCAAGTGTCGTAATAAGGCCATTTACATAATGGCAGTAATTAATATCTATATCAAAATCCAACCTCACCAACATGCCTCTCACAATAGCTTATAGAGTCTATACAAACCAGCACACAAATGGTTCCAATGCAACCTCAAGTGTTTTATGAGGTCTTACTTATGACGTTAATAGACCTTGCCCAACTCTTGTCAAAGTGGTCTTACAAGGGACCCTGGCATAGGGAATTGCATAATATTACTTAAAATCTACTTGTTAACACTTTCAGGAGCTAACAAATCTACTAACTACCTTGATCAACTAGCTATAAATACTTCATACTAGTTCTTGGAATGTCAATCATTTTAAACTTACTCATCTATACTACCATTATAGCGAAGTTGCCATTGCAATATTTAAAAGAGATCTGACTTCAATTTTCTTACATCTAACCTTCACATGCCAAGACAATTATGGCTTCGACCTGATGATGGTTACAACCTAAGTTCTTGTCTTCGTACAGGTACCGGTACATATACAGGGTTCAAATACATTGATATGACAATGTTTTTGCCCCAGGTCCGGTACAGCTGGGTAAAACCGTACAAAAAACATATAGAATATTAAAAAATAGAAATTATAGCCAAATAAGCAAAATTAACCACATAATATGCATTGAGTAAACAAAATAAATAAAATAACCACAAAACACTGCTGATAATTGATACACTATATATTTAGAAATATAAAACATCGAAATTTAAAAGTAAAACATTGTAGAATTAAATACTAAGCCTATTTAATAGTTAAATGAATCATTACATATTACTTTACCCGCCCTCACTTTTCCAATATCTCATTAATCAAATACTCAACCCTGTTCAAAATGCTTTATATGCATGAGAAGTTAAAGCCAAACACATCAAATATGCCTACCAACTATACAATCAATATTTTCTGTTGTAATTACACACTTACATAGGTATCCCACTTCAACCTACGATCAACCCAAACGAGAAATTGTTTTTTTGCATTGTACATTAAAAACCCAAATGAAAATGTGCTGTTCTTTCAGGCCTCGCCAAAGCGTGAGTGTCACCTTCGGCATATGCAAAGTCGCCCACATGGCCAGAGTGGCATATTTTAATGTCTTAAGATGACAGATATTTAAGTCAAAACAAAAAATATAAAAAACCATCTTTTTAATGTTTGGATTGCGGGTCCTTGGTGGGTACAGCCCAGGTACCTCTCAGATCAGCATACTTAGGCCATACAAGAGGGAGGATTGTACTGGGGATGGTACCCAATACGCATCATACTGGGACCAGTCTCCTTGTATTGACATACCCAATAACCTAGTTTACAAACAAACGTCTAAAGATATATAAAATATGGAATGGATGGTGCAATTAAATCAAATAAGTCGATGTCCCTTGAGGAATTATTGTGCATGTGCAAAAGAAGTCCAATCAATGTGCTTAAATTTAGTCATAACAAGTAAACTTCCAACTTTGCATCCATGGAAATACCTTTGATTACTCGAACAAAACCATACTAACATTTCTATGGGCTTGAATAAAACCTCCGACGCTATAAAATCATTTGCTTCCTCTAGAAATGCAAGTGGCAATGCTCAAAAGGTACATCATAAAAGGGTCTGATAAGAGAATGTTTGAATTGAATTTGATCTACTTGTCCATCAATCCTTGTTTCTCCAAAAAGGACACACTAGGTTTTTGATATCTTCAGGCCAAATCACTATTGTCTGTGTTCTCAAAAAAATAGTAAATCAGGCATAAAGAGCAATCCTACATGCATTCGATATTACAGTAGCAAAGCCCAAACCCAAATAGCATTTAAAAAAAATACCAAACACTTGCATCTAATGCGTACAACAATAAGGAAGAATGGCAGAATAAAACGAATTAGCTGTATTAGTATAAGAGACAAAAGCAGCAAAAAAATTAGAGGTTTCAATAGGAGTTCTGTCTCTTAACATTTACAAGATAGATGTTCTTATAATAAAGTATGCTGAACAATCCTATGTTCCTTGCAAAATTGACAATGACTACTTGTTGCAACCCTTCAAATTTCAAGACAACCAAAATAAATATCTAAGTTTTATAACATAGATGTTTGATGTTATATTCTTTAATATGTTATTTTAAGCTTGCTGCTAATTCCATGAGTCTTCTGCTCATAGAGAAAAGAAAAATTAAAAAAGTGGCAAAGTCATATATTAAAAGCCTTTATTAAGATTTGATTTAGGCATAATATTCTACCTGTCTCTGTTTATTTCTCGTATTTTCACCCGATTTAATGGGAACAACCACCCACCATATGCCAAAAATGGGTACAACAAGCTAATCTAGAGCATGACCAGCGTGCAACAATACTCTCTCAATTAAAGGAAGTGCCCATTAAGGTTCTTGAATTGGGGATATCCCTGTCTTACCATTGTCCATGCTTGGGTTAATGCACTTCCGTTGCATTAGTCACAAAAAAATTGGCAAACAGGAAAAAAGTCAATCTCCAAAATGTATCAAAGGGATCAAACAGATTCCAATAGACACAAATGACTTCATTTGCACCAAGAGGCACATCCTGCAGCCTGGGTAGGACACACTCCTCGTAACACAGTAGTGAATGACATTCACTAATGCACCCAGGCTATACGTATGAGTCAGCAGATCCTGATAAAGCATATGAGTGTGTGAGACAGCCCAATTCCCAAAGTAGCCACACGATTTGGGCATGGAAACAAATGGATTGATACCTTGAGTCTTTTGTATGCCTCCGGGAAAATGTCAAATCCGAGTTAAGATGCATATGTACTGTTCTTAATGCAGTGAGGCAAAGCTCGTTGTCAAATAAGCAACAAAATACCCATAAAGAAATTAGTGCGAAACAATTTCAAATTTTTGAAGGGCGTAATTCCCTTTCCCTTCGGTTGACTTGGGGACGAGCATTTCCAGGAAGGGAAGAATGATAGAATATCTTGTGCAATTACAGTGGCCTGCCTGCTTTGAAGTCAAAAGGAGAATTAGGGTTGCACATTGACAGAAATTCCTCAGAGAAGATCATCTCCAGTGGTTTTAGTAGAGGTAGGAAGAGTAATTTTGTTTCTAGTGTTAGCCGTAGATGTTACTCGTTCGATATCACTCCTAGCTTTTTTTTGATGTGGCCCAATCTCAGTGGATGTATTTACTTGTTTAAACTGTTCTGGTCGATAGCGATCTCCAGATGTACTACCAGGCATCGACAAACTATTTGTTTTTCTCGAATGGAATGAATTCAAAGTGGAAAAAGAGCCCATTTTTTCGAATGGCGTGTGGGATTTCATAATAATGAAGCCCTGGGTTCAAATCCTGGGAAAGTGTTAAAATAGGGTAACATAACGCATCCACCTCGTTGAGCGAGGCGAAACCCCTCTGTTGTGGACACTAGTCCAAACATTACAAAGGCAAAGTAGAAAGAAATGAGGACGCAAAATATAACTTACATGGCAACTCGGATACATGTCAGTAATAACAATGCCAAGAATATCCAGATGCCGCTGCTCTTACTCTCTCTTACATCTGAGAGGCCGCCCATGATTCTCAAAAATTGCGCTTTATTTGAACCGAATCGAGATCCAGACCATCATTAATGCAATTGCAGGGATAGGAGAGCTTTTTTATTCAAAACATGCTACTTCGATGGTTTGGGTTGGGTTTGGAAGAAGAAGAAGAAGAAATAATTATTTTAACGTCCACGAGGTTAAATAAATAGCCTATGAGACAACAGCGCTAAATAAATAACCTATGAGACAACAGCACAGTCAAATTTGCTTTTGTCGTGTATTTCTTCTTTTATTTAAAGAAAGAATGAGCTCTTCAACTTTCTTCAAATACCCCTCTATAAACAGAGCATGCTAAGAAGTTGTTGTTAGGAAGTCCACATATTTTGCCTTGATGTTCGTGTAAGCGTCGCAATCTAAAATAAAGTGTTTTTCCGATTCAACTGCCCCCACATTGCAGAATTCACATATGCTCTCTTCCCAAGTTTCTTTAGGCCTCTTCCACCTCCCTATTTCGCATCGAAGCTGATGGGAATTAGTTCTAAGTTGAGCAATCAAAGTCTTCGCTCTTTAAGGAATATTTGCCCCAATGTAAGCCTTTTGTTGATGATCACATGTGGAGTTGAACACCTCAAGGTAATAATTCTTCTTTCTCCCTAGCATACCACCCCACATAGACTTGTGGAATTTATCTATGACAAAAGCTTTTATATCTTTGCTATCAATAGGACAAACGTTCAAATAGATATTCCACTTGGTCATCCACTTGTTGTTTTGCTTCATCCAAGACTTCTTTCTTTTGTTAGGCACCTCACTGAAAACTGCCTTAGGCCACCTACTTGTTTCCAGCTACTCAATTCTTTTGAGATATCTTAGGAGACGCACCATTGCCATGGCTTCCATCGAAACAATCCCTGTTTCAGCCAACAAGATCTCATACGGAGTTGAAACTTTTACCCTTAACTTGTTGGTGATCATGTGTTTTTGAATTCTCTCTATTTGCTTCCACTTGGACTTTGACAAGTTGCTAGCCCAAAGCTCACACCCATAAAGCACCATCGGGATTACCAATACTCCAAAAAGAGTCTGAATAGTTTTCCAATCCTATAATTCAGCTTCTTTGCATCTATTTTGAAGGGCATACCATGCTTTCCAACCTCCTAAAGTTATTTTCCTTCTGCAAGTCTCCCAGCTAAGCCTATTATTAAATTCAAACCCGAGGTACTTGTATTCATTTACCTGTTCAAGACTATTTCCCTCAAAGAGGAATGTGTGCTGGATTTTTTTCTTTTTGTTGGAGAAAATCATGATTTTGGTCTTACTGGTATTGACTTGCATACCAACATCTCCGCAAAAAAGCTCAAGGGCATCAAGGTGCTCTTGCAATCCATGAGGGGACTTAACAATCAGAATAAGGTCATCAACATATAAAAGGAGCCTTATCACATATTCCCCTAGGTGAACATCATCCCCACTTGCAAATTTAACCATTCTTCAAGTTTGTCAATGTATAAGCTAAAAAGAGTGGGTGATAAAGGGCATCCTTGCTTAACTCTGATGTCGCTCCTAAAACTTTCAGAGATGCCTGCTGAAGTTTTAATTTTAACTTGAACCTCTTCATAGAGTCTGTGGACAGCCGCTCTAAGATGTTCTGGAATGGCAAGTTCCTTCATTCTGCACCATAACTTATCTCTATGGACCATGTCAAAAGGCTTTTTAAAGTCAACAAAATAGCAATAAGCCTCTTCCTTTTCATCCCAATTTTTTTCAAGGATGTGTCTCAAAGTGACTCCATGATCTAAAGTAGAATGCTTAGATCTAAACCTTGCTTGCCCTTTTGCCCTCTTACCCTTCTCCTCTGCCCACTCGCTGATTCTTCTCTCAACCATGCTACCAAACAACTTTCCAAACAACGGATTGATCATGATAATTCTATAGTTGGAGGGATTGTTAACATCTCCACTCTTAAAAAGAGGAATCGCTAGGCTAGTGATCCTATCTCTAGGGAAGCCATGTTGAATAATGTTGTTAAAATTTGGTGTAATATGGGGTGCAAGAATCTCCACCCCCC
This sequence comes from Torreya grandis, assembly GCA_037957365.1. NCBI lineage: Eukaryota > Viridiplantae > Streptophyta > Pinopsida > Cupressales > Taxaceae > Torreya > Torreya grandis. The sequence goes on along the minus strand of JARHVA010003546.1, from coordinate 1,284,393 downwards.
ACTTAAGGTATTCTGCTTGAAGTTCAACCAAGTCCTTAGATTTTCCAGCGCCTAACTTCCCTATACCAACTTGACCTCTTGTATAGTGAAAAGCTTAGATGTCACGTTGATCACGGGAGGAGGCTCAATCTCTCCTTCCTACTCTTACAGTTGTTTTACATAATCAAACCATTGACTAGCGGTGATGTTATTCTCTATCTGCTTCTTCTTTGGCTGAAGTTCCTTCCAAAATAGCTTAGGATTATTCTTACCTAGGTGGATTAACTCTTCCCGCCTTGTGCTCATAAACTCTATTTTTTTTGCTTTTATGATTTGCTTATAACACTTAATGCTCATCTTCTCCTTACCTAGCTTTTTCAGAGATTTCCTTACAATTTTACAATCGTCATCAAACCAAATATTTACTAGAATTTTTTTTGTCGAATTCTTGTTCTTTGCCCTTTTGCACTTCTCAAGCGTTCCTTGGATTATAGTGGTTAACTCATGACTATTGAGGGATTGTGAGCTAACTGTCCCCTTTTCACATAATTGCTCTAGTGTTGCCTTGAAGTTGTTATTGTTTTCTTGATTTAAAAGAACTCTACCCTTTATAATTGGTTGTTGTGGGGGCTGCATTTTTTTCGATTGCTAACTTTTTACCAGCCATGCAAGTCTTACATACACAGGTCTTTGATCAGATTTTAATTCCCATAAGTGCTCACCAATCATGACCTCCTCTATCTTTTCCAGCACGCTTTTAGAGCAAATTGCATAGTCAACAACACTTCCCCTATTATATGTGTTGTAAGTAAAATTGTCATATTTCTTCCATCTATCTATGCCATTACAAATGATTAGATCAAAGGTGCCACACAAAGTAAGCAATTATTCACCATAATGATTGATGTCCTTATTGTCTTCTACACATCTCACCCATTATTGATTCTCTTTTATAATCCAGATAGGATTATGATCCTCCTTACTGCATAAAATATTAACCTGACCATTTGTTGTCCTAGCATTGAAGTCCCCCAAAATAAGAACTTCACCTTGTTGGGAATACACTGAGATATCTTTTTTTATGGCTGCATATGGATCTCTGCAATCCAAACCATTTCTTTTGTAGTTTTGGAGATTTTGGGAGCAAAATAACACGTTGTAATGTTTATGTGATTCCCATTTTCTAAAATTTTGACCCAAATGTATTGTTTATTTATGTCTTCTCTTACCAATTAAATTGTGTGTCCTTCAACTTTTTTCACTAAAACCATTATGCCACCATACCCTTTGTCATTACCCACTGCTTTGTTCCAAACCACAAACTTCGTGTAACCTTCAAAACTGGGAGTTTTGCAGCCTTCTTGTTCATGTGTTTCAATAAGACAACTTATGTCTCATTCTTACGCAATAGGCCCTAGTCCAAGACCCCTCCTCGAAGGGTAGCCTCTATAATTCTAGCACACTAAATTTATGTATGCTTGGGGGGTCCCTGATTGCTATTTACTTTGGTGCAAAAAACTCAAAGTTGAGTCTTTGCCCCTTTCTGTCACCGTTTGTTGACCTCCATTTCTTATGAACCTAGAGATACCCACTCTATCTTTGTTGTCATTTTGTTGCTTGAACTTACCATGAGATCCTATATTTTTGATGATCACTTTTCCATTATATAACCATGCCCTTTTTCCTTCATCCCTTGCAGTCCCAACTTTAGCCAATTTTACCCTTCTCTCCTCTTGTTGTTTTACTATTAAGTCCTCATCTAGAAAGAAGCGATATTTGCTTGAGACTTGGAGCTTATCTTCTCTATGTACCATGACAACTTTGATAGGTCTATCCATTTCATCACATATCTTTCCAATCCTCCTGGCTTGGTAGATTTTCCCTTGCCAATGCAACTTTTCTCTCAAGAAGTTAGTTGCAAGATTGGAAGTGCTTTCATTTTTACCGTAATCCCTTACTCCTTTTATAATGTCATTTCTTACCCTATCTTGTCTTTATTTTCCCTCTCTTTCTTGCATGCTATCAGCCTTTGTGTTTGTCTCTTCTTCTAAAACAGTTATTGTTGAGTCTGTAATGATTTGTGCCCATGTTTTGTTCTCCTTTGCTATGAGCTCTCTGTTATTTGTGTGCATCCCTAGATTCTAAATGTTTGATTGTTGACCTGCTTGGGCCTCTATTCCTCTAAGTTTAGTTGATTCTATCATGATTTTCCAAGTTAGCTTCATATTTTTCCACTCATGTTTCCCTGCTTTTATTGCATCTTACAACATTACCACTTGTTCCTTTAGCACCTTATTGTTCTCCAATAAGTTCTGATTTCCTTCCGTTAAATCAAGGAACTAGTCATTACTTTCTTGCTCCTTGGATGACATCTACCAAAATGACTTTTGACATCTCAATGAAAGGTTTGAATAACGTTCATGAGATCATGGGACTAATAAAATATCTTATCAGGGTTTGTTTATCACTGTTCATAAATTCATTACATTTGGATCTGAACGTTTCTACATTTGTTCTGCCATTACATGTTAAAATCTTATTAGCTTCTAAAGATATTTGTAAAAAAATAAAAATCTTAGTAATATATATATATATATATATATATATATATATATATGTATATATATATATATCTTACAATTTTTATACTATTTAAATTATTAACTATTGTTTGAAAGTTAAAACTTTACAAATTATATCATAATTTATTGATTAAGTAATTAATAATTATTTACTTTAGTTATTAAAAATATAATATATAATTTTACTTAAAAATTTATAATGATTCATTCTGATGAATTATGAAAATATAAAATATTTTATTTATTTTAGTTTTAAAATAAGCTCCCAATAATATAAATATTATAAGATTATATTACAAGCATATATAAATAAAGGGTATAATCCTTCAATAAATACATATCAAATAATTATATTTAAAATATATAGCTAATGTTGTAAGTAATCACAGTAGATCATAGCTGTACAATTTTATCACAACGCCTTTTGATATATTTCAGAGAAAACAAAAATGTTAAGTTACAACAATACAACAAAACTTTATAAAAATAACTCATAAATCAGTATAATAGTGGTAAGTATGCATCAAGAATGGTTGATCAGCTATATAGAGAGAGTATCATTTACATATTTTTTCTCCAACCATAGATCGTCGGTCTCCCGTACACCTTCCCATTGGAAGTGTCTCTTCCCTTCTTGAGATGATAGATAATGGCAATGCGAACATTGAGAACTCGATCAGAATAATGTGTAGTACAATCACTCTTACATGCAACAGTCAAACAAACTATAAAATGCATTCTTTATGTAATATGACATCATGTACGCATGTAAACTATAAAGTATAATGGATAGACATTATATATAGCTATAACATTACTTTAGCCAAAGTTTTTCATTAAAGTTTCCAAACTTCCAGTGAAGTTGAGTCAAAGTCCACGTACACCCATACTCTCTATCAAACCAAAACATTATCCTTCACATTAACGATGATGAATTATTTATGTGAAAGCCCCTTACCTTTCATCACTCATCATTCTTTAACGTGGGACATGACTTGTTGATAACCTAAAGAAAAAGTATCTACCCATAAAAATTCATCTAAAAAACAATCTAAATTACTAGACAATAACATATTTTACGAGGTCCTTCAACAAATGATCTAGAATCACAAATCAATTAATATGAAAGCAACAAGTCCAAAAATATCTCACATAAAAAAATTATCTTAATACTTTAATGTCCTAAATCATTAGACTACCATTATAAAGTTTGTCTTATGCAATAATACAAGAATATCAATCAACACAAATCATAATACAATCACCCCACGTAGTCCAAACTAGTATTTGTTAATCTAATCCAATAAAACAATCCTTCACCCAAAAGAATAAATAAAATACAAACTTAAGTCATTCACCATATGCTCCATACAAAATACAACTAGTTTAAGGTTCACATAAGCATAAAATAGCATAGTACATATTTAACTTTTTACCTAGTTTTAATTGGTAAAGACAATGTTCTTAATTCACAATGACAAATGTACATAATTACTATGAGATGATCATTATAGTAACAAATTATAAATACGAGTAAGAATATATTACCATAGTTAGTTGCTCATGATAACTATGCTTCATTCATATGTCCTTACTAGCATATTTAATAAGTTCTATATTTACCTAAGTATGATTTGCTTGATTTGGAAAAGTACAACAATATGAACTATTTAACAAAAGATAATGCAATAATTCAAACACAACCTCACAATTTTTCTATTTCATTGTAACTACATGTTCTCAAGTTTCTATAATAATCACAAACCATATTTAACAAATCAAGGAACAATATCATTTCACTAATACAATATGTATTTACTATTTAATATGACTATATTGGATTCAACTCATTTGGACATACAAATACCAATCACTTTGTTTCAACAATTTCTAACACATATCCCTAACCCATTATAGTGGATTATTCTTCAATTATTTTTCAACTAGAGTTTGATATTATCCAAAATGGCGTGTCCTATTATGTTGGGTAAAAATACCTTTTCAATTAAATAACAAAGGACTAAAAATACCAAACCATAATTATGGTTTTAACAATAAAAATGTATGTTGTAAATACCATGTCGTAGGGTGGTTCCAAAAAGCAATACACAAGCTGAAAATACAGTATAGTATGATTGTTTTGTAAACTATATATAACATAAATTAAAGTGGTTTTCAATCAAATAAAACACGCATTGAATTGCCATAATATGGTGGTTCTAAACGCATAACATACACTAAAATTACTATAATACATAGTGGTTTTTCAATAAACCTTTACACATTCCCATAAGTGGTTATTTTAGTCACCTATAGGGATGCATAAATTCATTTTTACAATAAAGGTAAAGATTCTTGTATATGTCAAATAAAGAGACTTTTGAGACCAATTCCCAGATTTAAATACTATGCCAAATAAAGGTTTGTGTTCATTGATGCAAACTTATTTACCACACCAAGTTGTGTTTTCTAACATTTAATCTGCAATCTAAAAACATGACTACATAAAATAGTATATCCATAACAATATGTAAGTCTAAATGCAAGTTTAATTTGGACTTTTAAATAGTAAAAACAAGCTACAAAATATTCATATTGAAAAGAGGTTTTGGCAAGACATTATGCATGTTTGTAGGTAGTTTTTTAGCCATTGTTTAACCCTAAAATGAAATATGTGTTGTTTTCAATTTATATCATAGGGTTAAGAGTATAGAAATGAAATGGCATAAGTGTGATAATTAGATCTATAGCAAGTCAATAAAATATTAAACTCAGATATAAGCATATATTGAATTTGTTATGTTGAGATAGTTTAAATATAAAAAGTACAATTAGGTTAGATATATAAATGACAAAAAAGAGAAGTACTTAGCTTGTTCTGATGCTAATATAGTTTTGGATTTAGAACAAACTAAAAATAGGTAGGAAGATAGTTTTGGAATAGTTATCAGATTATGGATCTAGTGCTTTTAGATATCTACATAGTCGTGTCAGCCTTAGACGGTTGTGTCAATGCTACTATTTGATTATATTGATAATCTCTTGTACAAAATATTTGGTGAGACATGATACGACCACCTAAATGCTTATGGTTTTGGCTTTGCCTTCACCCTGGTACATTTAAATCTAGGTCATGGATAACCCCTCATTGTGAAATGGTAAAACCCTAACTTTTCATCTTCAATGTAACCTTGGGGGGAAATGGGTTAGTGGGCACATAGTGTCCAGCTGAACCCAGTGACCATGCTATCAAATGACACCACTTACATATCCAATACTCCAAAAGAGGGCCTCCAACTCTTTTAGTTCTTCCATATGTGTTGAATTATGTGTAAATCATGCAATGTGTGTAAAACAAGTATAACAACGACCTAGCTTATAACTTGGTAAATCGGGCTCTTGGGTTGCTCCTTTAGCACTTCAGACCTATAGATGTGTAGTCCCTATGATTGGTTTGGAAATAGGAATAAATAGGGAAGCTTTGCTCAATTGAATGATCTTTAAGTGTTTTTTGGTTTAAATGTTAGGTGTCAGTTCCTTTATGAATGAGGATTGATATTGTATTTATACCAACCTATTGGGAGATAACTCGTATTAAAACACTTAGGTTGACCATTAGAATACATTTCATTTACAAATTATATGACTTTAGGGCACTGTACACTTGCATCAAGGCAAGACAGTAACGTCGACACTCTTATCTATCCTGGATGTCAGTGTTTAGGGAGTAGTAAAACAAGTATATCTCATAACTTATAAAAGTGTAAGATAAGTATATTTTAAATATTCTGGGCAAGATAAAATGTCTGTCATCATTATAAGACTGGTCATACTACGAAATAGGCCAAGGGGCATAAGATAGAGCAGATGTGAGGCTTGTGGAAGCAAGGAGAGTGTAGAACTAAGAGGAACAATAAAGGCCCGAGTTTGCCAAGTGTACAAGACTAAGTTGCTACATAATCACAAAATATCATCTACTGTTATAATCACCTAAAAATGATACTTACATGATAAGAGTGCTACTTGATACCACCCATCCCTAGCTTCATCCTGGACCTATCTTGGAGCCTATTTAAACACATATTTAACCTTTGTGCAAGCCATAAACATCCCTAAACATCCTTAAAGTAGTCCTAAACCCTCATTTTAACATCCTAGCCCATAGTGCCTTAGGTTTTGCCACCTGGACACTAGTTCCATAATAGGATAGTATCGCCCCATGGTGCTAATGTCCTAGTTTTGGCATAATTATCTTTTTCCCTCCTTTTTCTACCAACGAATATATCTTTTCAAATGAACAACCCCCTAAGGTCAGCCTAGACCTCTTTTAAGACCCACACTAGCACTGAAATTATATATATATATATATATATATATATATATATATATATATATATATATATATATATATATATTAGCCCTCTAACCACTAGATGGAAATCATATGCAAATTATGTAAACAAACTCAGAACAAGTTATGCACAATCAAGGTTATCAATCCATATTCTACCCTACTTATGTATACAACCATCTACAACATTTTAAAGCTCAGATTACTCAGGTTCTAGTCTCAAGCACATTAAAATCACTCAAGCCATAATTTATACTAGCTTCACTTGCACTAATACCAACACTTAGATGGGAAAAATTACATCATGCTTGAAACCTCTTCGGAGTATTAGTATGTGGGCAACTCTCATCACAGTGGGGTGTTGAGGATGTCTAGGCTACCCCACTAACAACATGGAATTTTAGGGTTTGCACATAAAATTAGTCAAAATAGGTCATCTACAGAGATCCAAAACTCATGCACACATGAACAGGGTTGACAAACCCAAACACAAGTGCACGTAGAAGTTTGAAATAATTATGCATAGAGGACACTAGTGCCAAAATAGGGACACTATGACCACATGGTGATACTGTTCAATTAGGGTGCTATTATCCAAGAAGGGTTTTGACACCTAGACCCTGCCTGTGACACTTAGACAAGCCTCTATCTTAGTTTGCAGCCTCCAGATCTTCTGTTTTAGTCACTAACAAATACTTATTTAAATTATTTTTTTCTATTTTTAAAAAGGTCTAAATAAATTATGTTAAAAATAAATGGATGTGTTTATTACATATTTCTACCCTAATTTACTATACTCAGACCTTTAACAACGTGGGATTTACATCTACTAAGTCCAAAAAAGTCAAAACAATAGCCACCTACAAGTATGAAAAATGGTTCTTTTCTCTTCTATAACCAAAGAATAGTCTTATAGTGGTGTGTTAATGGCTTCAATGGCCAAATGTAGGCATGTAGGTGGTTGTTTGGCCACCTACAAGTCTACCTAGACTCATTTATTTTTTAAAAATAACTTTAAGGAAGCTTTTATGGTTTTAAAAACACCTTAGCAATAATAATTTTTTCCCCTTGTTTCTATTCACCCTAAAAATATTATTTACTGTTTAATAAAAAAAATGATTTAAGTGTTCAATGCAAGGATAAAACATTGTGACAAGGATCCACGAGTTTTATTTCCATCCAAATCTTCATACAGTCAAATGGCAAATGAATGTCTAATATTTTGCTTGCAAATAAAAACTCCACAAAAAATAGCTACAACTCTTAAACATTAATGATTTTTCCCATTCTAATTTAGCTAGGGTTTCCTTTAAGTGATTTAATAATAAGTTAAATCCAATTATAAACCAAATAATCCTCCATTCCATGAGAAAACAATAAAAATACACTACTTACTTGGAAATTGCATGTAAAATAACATAAATTCCTTTCTAATTTTACTAACAGTCTTTCCCCTTCATTCCTCATTGAGGCCCCATCTATTTTCCTCTCTTTTTCTCCTTCTTATCCACCCACAACTATCCATTTAAAAATCCATGCCATTTTTCGCTCTAATTACAGTTTAAGTCACCAAAACACCGCCAAAATGTAAGTTATTCACCTTAATCATGATCAAACTCATTAAATTATTTCTCACTAAACCATCATGTCACCATTTACTCTCAAAACACCACCTTCAACATGAAGTTCTCCCTTTACTCTCCATTCAACTCACAGTCAATACTGCGAGCTCTCAAAATTAAAATGAAACCCTAATCATTCATTTGAATGGTTTAACCAAAACATTATTATCAACACCTAATGTCAGACACTTCATGTCTATTTTAAGTATTTGTTAGTTATGTACAAACATCATCCCTAAATTCTAAATCAGTCCTCTATCTACACTAACATCCCTAGCCTAAATACTTCCCCGCTCCCCTCCCCCTTGAACAATTAATCTTCTATTTTATTGTCACATTCAATCCCACAAAATTCATATCACACCCTATTAGTTAAATAATCTAAATTAATTAATTAATATTTTATTAATAAAAAATTCCCTTATTTTTTAATATTTATGTTTTTTTTTTAAATGATAGAAGCCAAATATCCCCACATCTCTCCCAAATCCCAAGACAATCACATCTTAATTAATAAAAAATAATTTTAAATGTATTTCTCCACATCCCCATATAATCAACACTTATTACAAATCAAATCACCTCCATACCTCATCAATAAATATCCTTAACACATCACAACCCATCGCCATATTTACTCCTCCACCTCTCTCTTTTAATGAGGAAGAGGACTCATTATCCACCATTGATATTTGATCAAGATAGATGGCTCGTAATTATTATGAAATGATATAAATTGAGGGTTTCCCCTCTCATTTCAAAAAGTCTAATTTGCCTAATAGAATTCTGCTAAAATTAGCAAGGAAGTTTTTTATGCTAAGTATATGTTGTTAAATTTTCAATAAAGCTTCAACCAAAATTCTTAAGTGTTTATTCAAATCATCCATAGTGTAAAGGGAAATTGACTATGCCACATTGATCAAAATCTTTTGTAACTACATCCGAGTATCATCACGTCTTTATCCTAGCAAGGAAGAGTTAAAAAAATGTAGATAATTATATTTATTTGTCTTCTAGTTCATTTGTTTTCTATTTTCTTTATCTTTCTCAATCTAAGGACCATGTTTAAGCTTAGTTGTATGCATTTCAATTTGATTTTGATTTCATACTAATGGTGAATAACCCTTTATAATCATTTGTTACATTTAGCGCACTTGATGAGGCTATAACACACCATTGACAATTTTTTTTTAATTTTAAATCATGACTATTTTGTAGAAGATTTTTCTCTACACATGGGTGTCTAGTTCAGATAGTTCTTTCATGGTTGGAAAGAGGACTTTGAGAGCTTTTCAAAAAGTGGCCATAATAAATATTTTGAATAGTATCCAAAGAAATATCATGCTGTAAATTTATCCCTGTGACCTTGATTTTTGATGATTTTATCATGCACAACTTCCAAAAAAAATGAAAAACACTTGTCAAAAATAATCAAATTAGATGATTAGCTTATTTTTTGTAGGTTTTGATTGTCAAAGAAGTGGTTATTTAAAAAAAACATATTTTACAAACACATTTCTCTTTGGTGCTTAACAATGAACCAACATTTAAATTTGGTGCTTTAAAATACTTGTGTTTTCTTATATTTGAGTGTTTGTGTTATTTGTTGTGTTTTTGGATGGTTTATTGTATGTATGCTCTCTCATTGCCCACTTATGGATCCTAGGTGATCAAAAGCACATAGGTTACTATTATCTTTTCTTGAAGCAAAACTAGAGTATTCTCTCCTCTTTGCCCACTTCTTGGATCCTAAGGATTATAAATAGTGAAATTTCCTTTTTCTTTTGGCTATGCAAGGTGGACTTCATCACCATCCACATGTCCTTAAGGTGCGATGATTGGGATTTCATCTCCAACATATATACTAACCCCATTTTCTGGTATGGGATATAAATTGAGGGCAAGTGTCATAAGAGCTAAGCAGCTATGTTTTTTAAGCATAGTTTATCAAAGTAAGATGTTTATCCCTAATGCTAAACTACTAGACATCACCCTTAAAATTTGATTTCTTGTAGTGCTTCATCAAGATCTTATGGTTAAAGTGGTCATGAAAGGGTTATACCCTCCCATGAATTTCCCATTATTATTATTCTTCCATAGAATTTTTAACCCCACATATTACGAGGTATATCGAACATCATTTAGAAATCATTGTCAAAACTTAAATTAATACCACTTGACCATAAACAATTTTTAGTGTGAGGGAAACCAAACTCCCCCAAGATCTCACGATAATCACTTGAAGTGAGGGTTAAGATATTGACCTGTTCCAACTTCTTATGAGGTATATATTAGGCTATAATCACATTGCACACTTATTTTACAACTATGTTAGGGCTGACTTTGTGTACGTGTCATTTCTTGTTTGTTGTCATATACATCTTTTCCATGTTATATCTTACACCTCAAACAAGTCAAATTATCTTAAGTCCAAACTTTGTCATTACACATTGGCATGATAAGGCATTATACTACCCAATTTTTGAGTCATTTTTATTTCATTCTAAACATCATGTTGCCCGATTGAAATAGTACCCTATCCGTATTGTACTAATATGCTACTTATTTGAAAACAAATCCAAATCAGGTCTATTTTAAACTAGTTCTAATTCTGAATCAAATCTAAATTAGTTGACCTTTTAAATCAAGTCAACTCTTTCAAAGTCAAACATTCTAAGTCAACCCCAAATCAAGTCAAACTTTCTAAGTCAACTATTCCAAGTAAAAGTCAAAGCCTAAGTCTAATCAAATCAAATTTGGTCAATTTTAACCAAGTTAAATCAAGTCAAATCCAACTAATTTTGACCAAGTCTAATAAAGTCAAATTAAGTTTATTTTGACAAAGTCACATCACATATAAAGTCAAATCTTGTCTTTCTATTCAATCTCCCACACATGTCATATGGGAATGAAAAAATCATAACATGCATCCTTTCTCTCATTTGAATCAAATCAAATTCAAAATCCAATCCAAGCTTAATCAGAGATCAAATCAATATGCCCTGCTTAGAGCCAATCACATCAAATCAATTTGTATTATTTGGGTAAAGTTGAATCAAACATCAAAATCATATCAACACATCAAAACATCAATCAATTACACATTAAATTCCATGGCATCAAAGATAGATCTAGATAGAGTCCAAATTAAACGATACCTATATGAGAACAAAGATGATGCCTTTTTACGACTCTTAGAAATATGTGCTTAACTTCCTAAAGATTATGATCCAACAAACTCAAGCTCCATCCTAAGTAGATAAATTTGAATCATTCCACATCAACATTAATTAAAAATCTTATCCATTTGTCTTGATCATCACATCCCCTATTACACTAGCAAAGGAAAACTTATTTTGGCACCCTTATCTAACATTTATCTGACACTTGAGCCACAATAATCACATCCAAAATCCAATCCATCCACATCTAAACATGTTTTCAATCTTCTCAACAAATCCTCAAAATAAATATTTTACCAATTAGTTGTAGCAAATATGATTGTATATCTACATACCAAGTATTTTGATGAAAACAATCTAAATCTTGAGTGGTATCAAGAAGAAGAATATTGTGAGTATCACAAGATTAAAGTATATTATCTTAATTTATGTGATAGAATCAAGATCAACATCCAAGGTTTGATTAATCATGTAGACATCAAAATAGAACCAGATACATTCACATATGAGAATCAACAAACAAGGATATGCCAAGATCCCTTTCTCCATCACAATCAAACTCTTCCACTTCCACATCAAGATCAAGATAGTCAACCCATATTTGATTTTTTTGTTGAATAAATGAATCAACCTTTTATGAGTCACCATTTAACCATATTCCCATATTTGATGAGCCTCATTTTGATGAGCCTCTCTATTTTGGTCTACCCATCTTTGATGAACCTTCCTTCAATGAGCTCATCTTCGAATAACCCATCATTTAACAACAATCCATGTTTCATCCATTGCAAAACATCCCCCATTTTTGGGAATCCCTCATCTTAAAGCCATAATTTCCAAGAAAAAGTAAAAAAATTACTTGTAGACAATACAATTCAATAGGTCCTCCTTGTGGCCACATCACCATCAAACTCCACATCAACATCACAGTTATAATCAAAATCATTATCAACATCAGTCCTATCAACATCACAACTAGGTTCCATATTAGAAACGAAATTAGAATTAGGCTATATATTAGAACTAATAGTATTATAATTAGGTTCTATATTATAACCAATATCAGAATCAGGTTCTATATCAGTATAAAAATCAACATCAACATTGTTGTTGCTTACACAACACATCCTAATTTCATCACTGAAATCATGGAACCTCTTTTTTCTCTTGAGTTTAGTCTTTTGGTCTAATCAAATTTGGATCTCTTTTTATTCATGGTATGCTTGAAAAAGTTCTTGACAAGTTGCATGTTTGATATTGTATTGGCTTTACTCTTTGAACTAAGTTTGAACTTAAAATGCCCATTGTATGCATTTAGTCTAGAAGAGTTTTGGCAATTGGATTTGTATTATCAATTAGGTTGGTATTGATACACCTATCCAAATTTATCACAAGTATGATTTAATTCTTGGTTTGTTTTGGATCATATTTTTGAACTGCATTAAAGTTCCCACTTCCAAACCATTTCACCTGAGATTTCTATAAATTACCTAATTGTTTAAGAGTTTATTTGCTTAATTTCCTAAGAAAATTGGTGTATTTATACTTTATTTTAATCTACAATGACTAGGCATTCATGCAATTTTATTCCTTTACTTAGTCGTTCTTCATAAGAATGTGCTTAATTGGCTTTAGGATTGATCAAATTTCCAAGTCTTTACAAAGGATTATTCAAAACTTATTCACATTTATTTACTTTAGACTTAACAATTTTATTTCAAATTCACATTTTAAGTCTAATGGCTCTTTTGGTTTCCCCATAAACCAATGGTCACCTAGCTTTCCCATGAGTCCCTGGGCAAATGAGGAGCCGCCACTTGTCACTTGCTCACTTTCCCAAGCCTATTTTGACTTAGTTACTCTTACTTAATTTTTTGGGTGCCTAGAATCATGTCACATGGAATGATCTTGTTTCTCCACTTCCTTGGCCCCCCTCAATTTCTTCATTAGGCCTTAGACCTCCTAGATGCATAATATCATGCCACATGTTGTGATCCTATTTATTTGATCCCCCAAGACAATTCATATTCTTTCAACCTATAGTCAAGCCTCTGGATGCCTAAAATCATGCCACATGGCATGATCATGTTTTTATGGCTCCCTAGGGTGGCTTGTATGTTTGTAAGTCTCCAATTAGGCCTCGAGTAAACAAGATTTAGACAAGTATCAAGATCTCATTCTATCAAGAGTATACAAGTCGTCAACCCAAGCAGACAAAAAATAAAACCTGAATTAGCAAACATATGTCATGTAACATGGACTACCGACTAAATGACAAACTAAAATACACATTAGCATTACACTTTCTTAAATTTTATGGTTGTTTTTCTAGCTAAGATTGTCATGGAACTAGCATGTTTTTTCCCTTTGGACCTAACTATTGAATATGCTTAAGTATTTTGATTTTGAGTTGAATTCATCACTTAAGAGATCTAAAAGTTATTATGATTATTTGTTATTCAATCATAAGTCTTAGGCATTCATATTTTAAATGGACTAAGTTGACTACATTATTATAAAAACCCCTTTTTCAATTGCTAATTTTAAGGGCCTTTTTATCTTTTCTTTCAAGTTTTTTTTACTTAGTCAATTTTCATAGAATTTGAACTCTAAGGACTATTTTATTTGAAGTCTAATAACTAATTTTATTTTTTTTAGGTCTAGATTCATCAAGGGGCTACCACCTATCATAATCTCAGAGCTCCACTACTCCAAATCACTTGGGACAAAGAACTCACCCTTTGACCCTCTAGGTGCCTTGGATAATGCCATATGCATGATCCTGCTTTTGTAGGCCCTCAGGATGATCAAGACGTAACAAGTAGGTAGTGGACCTTCTAGGTGATCGAGGTGATACCATGTGGCATCATCCCACTTCTCTATGCCTCTGAATCAATCAAGAGTAGTATGACAACATAGATCAAGTGAGTCTCCAAGATCATGCCATATGGCATAATCTCGAGACTCTAGGGTAGTTAGGACATTAAAATAAAGACTGAGGACTTGTAGAGATCTAGGTGAGTAAGATCTTACCACTTATAAATATCTCTCTACACCATAGTCTAAATAAAAGTCAAGACCTTTAACAAGTTGTGAATTAGTGAGAATTTGACACATAGTAGGACCTTGGCATATCAAGAACACACTAGCTTTTTTTAACAATGAAAAGTGGATAGGTGGGGCATCCTTTCCAAGGATGATACATGGGCCTCCATGAACAAACCCATAAGTTGAAATTAATGTCTATTTTATCTGTCTAAGCCATCAAGATCTAGAAATTAGACCATGAGTCTAATTAGATCCAAGTAATTATTAAATATCTTGTCATCTAGTGCAAAATGATCATAGAAACATATTCCAAATTAAATCAAATAATTGGTTAAGTTATAAAATGAATGCACATCAGGATCAAGCAAGATAAAGTCACAAAAAGACAAAGAAGTGCCTACACATAGTTAATTGCCAAGAAGAGTGTTCATAACTAGAAGATGAAAATTTGTGCCCTATATTTAATACAATAGTAACTCATCAAAAGGATTGAGATTCACTTGGATTTGTGTGAATTAGATTAATATTTTATTCCAATACTATTGTGTTACTAATTATCTAATAGAAAAATGTGCAATCAGAAGAAAAGTTGTTATCCTAAAGATCGACACACAATAAATTTGTGCCTTAGTTGGTACATATTAGTTAATTTTTGTATCTATTTGCTGGATGGGTATGGCATTAAATATTTTCAACCACCTGATGGGTAGATGAGACTATTGAAAATATATATAAGGCCACCTATGAGACTAAGTTAAGGGTTGGGTGATTATTATTAGAGTAGAATAGGAGACCAAACATTTTTCATGCAATTTCTTGCTTTCTTATTCAGATTTTCTTATAAACAATGTTGTTATAAAGCATTTTTAGTAATTCCTATGATTAAGGTGGATCCAACCACTATTTTTCAATCAAATATCTATCTATTTAAAGGTTGTGAATACTATTGTTCAATGTATGTGCATCTATATGGTGATTTTATCCGTATGTAATCATAGTTGAATACCTAATATTTTTGCATCGTTTGTGTTCACAATTGTGTGCATACGGTCCATGTAACATATTGGTTTCGTGGAGTTCAACCAAGTCAAATGAATCAGAATTGTTCTTGATTTAATAATTTTGGGAATATTGGTGTATTATTCCTAATTTAGTTAAAGGGTCTGAGTAGTAAAATTAGTAAATAAATATGCAATAATTAAGCTACTAATTTGTGTAAATTAGATTGTAATTTTGACCTTTCTAAAAATAGTAATAAGATGGAGAAAATAAGACTTAGCTAGAAACTGGTTGATACGACTGAGATAGGGTCTGAGATTCACTATACATGACTAGGACACTATCACAAATTGAGATCTGACCTTCATTTTATGATTGGATAGGAGTGTTGAAAGTGGATAGGAGTGACACCAATGTTGTAGTCCACATCTTCTATTATTATCCTAAGGATTTGAGCTTTATGGGTTTTGTTCGTCAGGTCTGTGTGACCTTGTTCGTGAAGTTTTGATAGTTGGAAGTCTATAGATCTCTTGGTAGAGCAGATTCTTTCTTCAAACCCTATACTCCATTATACTTTGACCAATTTTGAAAAAGAGGGGGGGTTAGTGTGTATAAGATTCATTGACCGTGTATCCACATCCCTTGTGTGGGCATGTTGTTTACATACCAATACTCCAAAGAGGGATCAAGCCATATGTCATTCTCCCACTTGATGTGCTTTGTGCAATTGAGTGTATGAATATTTAAAATGCTAAATTGAATGTACTTGAGGTGGCTAAGGACTGGTGTAAGGATTTGAATAAGCTTTTAAGTGTATTGGCTGGATGTATGCAAAGAATAGGGAAGATTACTTGAGTAGTCTTGCTTGCTTAGTGATAATTGACAACCCTTTCCAAATGATCTTTGAATGGGATTTTATAGGGATTTATTGGTCATAGGTTAAATGATCTCACATTAGGTCGACAAAGATAAGGATAGGGAACTGGAATATTGACTGTTGGTACTAGAAATAGACTTGGACAAGAGCACTAAAAGTGCATAGGAGTGATACCATCATTATAGTCCTGGTGTGGCATTATTATTCTAAGCAGATGAGACTTGGGGGATTGATCTGTCATGGAAAGAGGAGTCTGACTGAATTTGGATCAGGTCTGGAAGGCTATGGATGACTGAAAATTAGTGAAAATGATGCCTATGAGGGTCATGAGAACAAACAAGAGGGACCTAAGGGTTGGGTGTCATTAGCCATACTCAAGTTACCATTTTTTGCATTTTATATGACTACATTTGCCCCCCTTTATTCTAGGATGTAATAAAGTGAAATACTACGATAAAGGAAAAATAGAAAGTGTACCTGAACTTACCTATAAAGGTGAAGCTCATGAAGTTGTGTTATGTTGGGTGTGCATAGAAAGAACACGTTATAAAGTATGAAACTGTAAAATAAATAAAAGAGTAGATTAGTTCTTACTAGATATGTTTATTCTAAAATAAGAACATACAAAGTTGGGTAAGAGAGAGAGGAAGAGAAAGGAATGAATACACCTCACTAGGTATGTGGACCAATACAAAACCTATTGTGATGCTGAGTAATGTTGGATGATATTGTAGCAACAGTAATATCATGAATGGAGCTGAGTGCTCAATTCATCAAAAGTGGATCAAGAATGCAAAGGCTGACCCTTTGGCTCTATCATCGCCCACTAAGTTAATCTAGGTGGTCATGTGTGTGATAATCGATGTTTGGACTACGTGTCCAATCCCTTTGAGTAGGTGGCTCAGGAATACAAAGGCTAGCTAGTCCTTTGCCTCCATCATTGCCCTATGAATTAAAGCTATAAATTGATACCAGCATGAAATGTGTGTCATATGAGATAGATCCTGAAGCCCATGAATGTACTGTGATCTGATAATGTTGGTGTGGATAGTTGAATGTATGCTAGAAACTAGGCCACTCTTGGCCACTCTAAAAGATGGAGATTAGGCTTGTATGAATACCACTCCAAATTGGTGCACTAGGTTTGTATGAAATCCACTCTAAAATGTGGAAGTTAATCTTGTATGAAAGCCATTACAAAATGATGCTTACCACCTGCATATGGAATAAGGTACGCAACTATTGAGAATACCTAGGTAATGCTGAACTCGAAAAGAAAAGAAAATAAATGTACCACATACATTTCCCCCAATCACTAGTATTTGAAACATGGATTTTGATCTAGAAGTTATACCAACTACCATATCTGAAATTGGAAGTGAGAACCATTATGCTGCACATAATGCCCCCTATATCTAGATTTTTTGACCAAAAGTGTACTAAAAACTACTAATTTTAAACTGGTTTGATTGTGCAAAATTGAAGCTAAACCTACTTTTCTGCCTACTTCTAAAGTTTTTTTTTCTATTTAGATAGGAACACCAAAAATGAATAGTAGTGGCACCAATGCCGTAGTCTAATCTTGGCGCTATTGTCCTAGGCCAAATCTAGTAATTATTTTGACATTTTCACTATCTGCCTAGTCTATTCTAACTAGTTTGATGTCTACTTGTTATTCTCAGTGTTTCGATTGGTATTATTTTTTACTGTTAAGAGCTCTAATATTTATGATAAAACCCTTATTTGTTTCCCCCTCTTTTGAGGGTAGGAGTGAAGACCCTGCAATGATTGCGCTAAGAAGAAAGAGCCCTGCAAGTGTATTATGATACATATATACATGATATAGTAATGATAATTGACAAGATATCTCAAAATATAACATGGTTTGTAATGAGATATTGTTAGATCAATAGGGGTATTCCTAGATAGATATAACAATGTAATAGCATATACAATGTACTGGACTAGAATTGGAAATCTGGCTAGTTATTAGTTTTAGTTGTTAGTTGTCATGGAGGGAAGGAACATGATGTCTAACATGGCTTCCAAGAAAGCAAGAAAAATGCATGATGTGGATCATGGAATTACAAACAATGAGAATCAAACAAGCAATAAGCACACAAGGTAAGAATTAAGAAGCATACAAGGGTGGCCAAGGGGCCAAACAAACAAGGGACATGGGCACATGTCACTCATACTAGAAGGCAAGCATATAAAGCATACACATATAGTTGAAACAAGCAAGGGTTGAGTTGAAGCCACAATCACATAAAAGAGTACATGCAAAGGACATTGGAAAATTTCCTAAGGCACACATAAGACATAGAAGCAAAGGACATTGACAAATGTCATAAGGCACATACAAGAGATAATCAAGAATTGAGAAATGCAATCATATCTAGCTATGCAAAGAAAGGAAGGAAAGCATGTAATAACTGAAAACACAATCAAATCTAACTGATCAAATCAAGAGGGAAA
Organism: Torreya grandis; assembly: GCA_037957365.1. Classification (NCBI taxonomy): domain Eukaryota; kingdom Viridiplantae; phylum Streptophyta; class Pinopsida; order Cupressales; family Taxaceae; genus Torreya; species Torreya grandis. The sequence continues at coordinate 1,265,275 of JARHVA010003546.1, read as the reverse complement.
GTATGTAAAACATGTTAGTACAAGACTAGGTATATGATAAGAAATACACAAGTGCTATATACTAGTGAGTGTCGATAGAGTAATCTGTGTAAGCTAGTAATGTACATCAACATGATAACTAAAGTATGTGGTGTAGGAATGACATAACCTGGATGGTGTACTCATGTAGAAGATGCCCCCAGTGGGTATGTATATCAATGTATGCCTCGATATAAAAGTAAGATGCCCCCTCAATGGGTAGAGTGAAGCAATCAAAGTGTTAGACGTCACTGCACACACTCAAAAGAGATTAAGTGAAACATGGTAATGTAGATAAATTGGTAAACAATAGCATAGAATAACAGATGTAAGTCTAGTATGATAGAAGAAAGGTAAATCATGGATGATGCATACAATCAAAATATTTTTGGTATTTGTGAGTTTTTTTTCCAGTTTTTGTATTTTGAACAATTTGAATGTTTTGGTGTTTTTGATATTTTGTATTATTTTTGAATTTTTTGAGAATTAAAAGATATGTACAATCAATCATAAGGAGACTATGTAGAAGAAATTAAAGAGAAGCTATGTATAAGAAATTAGAAAAAAGGCTATATAAAAGCATATGAATAATGTAATATGTACATGATGACATAAAAGACTAGGCTGGAGGGGGTAAAGGGTCTAAGGATGGAGCTTTTTGGGGATGGAGATCACAACCATGCAAACTATATGTGCTGAGTGATCTATTTGTAGCCACAAATGTGGAGTATATCTTGCGAGTGTAGTGTGAGATGCTAAGCATGATGCAAGATGTGTAATGAGAGCTCTAGAGTCATATCGATACTCTCTTGGGCCTACTGGCATAAAGTTCAACCCACATAAATAGTCATCAATGAGTGTGAATGTCGTATCATCATTTGAACAAGCTTGAGAATCTATATCAACATCATGTACATATGGTAACTCAGAATTTACCATAAGGGGTAGCTATGATATGGGAGTCTCATCAACTGTGGTAGTAGAAGATAATGGTGTTGTGAGTGTCTATAATTAATGGACTAACTATATCTATAGAATCAATTAGTACTACTAAAACTATTATCGATGAATGTATAATTGTAATAAGTGTAGGAATCATGACTGATGGAGTAGTTGGAATGGCTGAAGCTACTATGACTGGCTAAATATCTAAAACCAAGGACACAATTGTAAGTGGAGGAGTGTGAGAAGTGCTACTCTCTCCAACCTCATATGTATGTATTTGATCAAGAGAAATGCAATGAAGTGGTGGCTAAACTGTGGTATGAGTTGCCCCATCTATCGAAATAGTCAAAGATGACTCTGTAGTTCAATAATATTTGAATGGCTGGTTATCTGCAGGACATGTGTATAGGTATCCTTTATATAGAAACTTAACACATCGATGAAGAGTAGAAGGAACTGCCCCCATAACATGTATCCAAGGTCATGTGAGTAAAATATTATGATGAAGAGGACTTGGCATGACTTGAAACTATGTAGAGAGAGTTTTGGGTCCTATTATGATATCCAAAACAATGGTGCCCAATGTTTGTCGTGGTATATCATCAAACCCTCTACTATTCTTATATGATTTTTGCATGGATGGCATATCCATGCCCATGGTCTGTAAGAATGTAATATTACATATATTAAGTTCAGAACCACTATCAACTAGAACTCTCTTGATTGAGCTAGTTTTGACTTGAGCTTGTATGAATAGTGGTAAATTTTGATCAATAATTGTTTGAGATGGCATGTTATCATGATCAAAAGTAATAGCATCTTCTATAGTTTTTAGTGTGTTGACCACTGATGCAAAATATGAAGCCTCTAAATCAATGGGCATAGAAGTCTGAGTGAGTGCCTAGTAGAGAATATCCTTGAACACATTGGATTTTTGAAGCAATTTTAACATGAACATCTTAGCTGGTATGTTTTTAAATTGATCAACAATATCATATGCCTTGTGTGGATCTGCATGTGTTGGTGGGTTGGGCCAAGGATGGGAAGGAATAGGTGGGTGGTGGGCCTCTTGACTAGGTGGAAGAGGCATGGTAACACATCTAATAATAGATCTAATTGCATTATTTACTATCCATATAGGACTAGTAGTAGCTATAGGAGAAGAGTGAAGATAATTGACAAGTCAAGGTGGTGTAGGGATAAAGGGTGTCAACTGGGCTCTCTGGTGATGAGTAGTGACTTGGGAAAGGGTAAAATGGACCATGAAACATGACTCAACACGAGATAGAGGCTCCAAGGGAGGTGATACAAAAGATATCTTAACATGTTTAATAATGACTTTCATAACATCATCCCATATAATGAAAAATAAACATGAAATGCAAAGAATGAAGCTTTGTACTAACATATGATAGACTTTGTCATTCATGTACATAATAGGACTAAGTATGGTCTCCTTATTATTTGCAAGAAATGTAAGAAAAATTTGTAAATAAGTGAGATCAATTTTTGCAATCTGATTATAAATGTAAGGTGATACTTCAAGAAGTAATGGGACCTAGTGTAGGCAACTAGAGTTTTAAAAGATATATATTTTTTGAACAATTACTATAAAATTTCTAAATTTAAAGTGAATTTTTGAGTGAAATATGCAAGTAAAAAATCAAAAATTTATGATTTAAAGAGACCTAGAAGATGCAACTAGGGTTTTGAAAAATAAATATTTTTAAAAATTACTATTGAATTTTGAAATTTGAAGTGAATTTATAAATTTAATATGCTAGTAAAAAATTAGAAAATGATTGGAAAATTACTGGGAAAATATTGGTACTTAGTATGGGCAACTAGGGTTTGAATGAAAATTATTTTAAAATTACTACTAAATTTTAAAATTCAATGCTAATTTTTAATTTTATTATGGAGGTAAAAAATCAAAAAAATATAGGAAAAATTAGTAAGAAATTTACCCTAGGGTTTGTAGGGTTTTTGTACACAAATGAAGTAATTCGGGTTCACCAAGTGATTTAACAATTTTGGGAATATTGGTGTATTATTCTTAATTTAGCTAAAGGGTCTGAGTAGTAAAATTAGTAAATAAATATGCAATAATTAAGCTACTAATTTGTGTAAATTAGATTACAGTTTTGACCTTTCTAAAAATAGTAATAAGATGGAGAAAATAAGACTTAGCTAGAAACTAATTGATATGGCTGAGACAGGGTCTGAGATTCACTGTGCAGGACTGAGACATTATCACAAAATGAGATCTGACCTTCATTTTATTATTGGACAAGAGTGGCACCAACATTGTAGTCCACCTCTATCACTATTATCTTGAAGATCTAAGCTTTCTGGGTTTTGTTCACCAAGTTTGTGTGACCTTGCCCATGAAGTTTTAGTGGTTGGAAGTCTATAGAGCTCCATGTAGAGTATATTATTTTTTTAAACCCTATACTCCATTATGCATTGACTAGTTTTGAGAAAGAGTCGGGATTAGTGTGTGTAAGATTCGTTGAATGTATATCCACACCCCTTGTGTGGGCACGTTGCTTATATACCAATACTTTGAAGAGGGATCAAGCCATATGTATTTCTTTGACTTGATGTGCTTTATGCAATTAAGTGTATAAATATGTAAAATACTAAATTAGAAATACTTGAGGTAGCTAGGGACTGGTATAAGGATTTTAATAAGCTTGTAAGTGTATTGGTTAGCTGTATACAGAGAATAGGGAAGATTGCTTTAGTAGTCTTTCTTGTATTCTTGCTTGCTTAGTGATAATTTCCAACCCTTTTCAAATGATCTTTGAATGGTCTTTTATAAGGATCTATTGGTCATGGGTTGAATGAGCTTGCATTAGGTTGACAAGGATAAGGATAGGGAACCATAAGGAATTAACCATTGGGGCCAAAAATATACTTGGACACAAGCATCAAAAGTGGATAAGAGTGGCACCGACGCTATAGTCCTAGTGTGGTACTATTGTCCTGAGCAGATGAGACCTAGGGGGATTGATCTATCATGAAAATAGGAGTCTAGCTCAGCTGGGATCAAGTTTAGAAGGTTACGAATGACTGGGAATCAATGAAAATGATGCCTATGAGGGTCATGAGAGCAAGCAAGAGGGACCTAAGGGTTGGGTTTCATTAGCCATGCTCAAGTTACCAATTTTTGCATTTTATATGACTACAATTCTAACTATAAAACATGCTTACATTTTTCTCTTTATGCTTATATTTTGATATTTTTTGTATATGTTAGAGTAGGTAGAATATATCTGAAGTTTTAATCTATGTTTACAAGCTTTATCTTGACTACAAATCTTGTCATTATTATTAATGCATTGTTGAATCCATGTATGCAATGAACAATTATTAAATCGGTTGTATCTTCATGACAAATTCATTTGCATTGATTATATGAATAATTGATCCACAAGACCATACTTATAATTTATTTGAGTTTATTCCAAACAAGCCCATGAAATGGAATAATTTTACATAAACTACTGAGTTACATTGTAAGTGAAGACCTTGCATATAAAAATATTGGGCAGATTTTGTCTCCTTTTAGGAGAGGTGGGGTGGATTCCATCTGACCTAAGTTAGCATGTTAAAAAACCCATCAACAAGCATCATAATCAATTTTACCATCAAAGTCAGTGTCTAAATCAGAATAATCATCTTATGATATCGACTACACAATTCCAATAAATCCATTTGAATACATCAATGATCCTTTCATGAATTTTGAGAAAGTTTCCTTCAAAATTGAAGTGAGTTCTCCAAGCAGCATCTACAAGGATTGTCCTGCTTTTTATCTTTCCATTGATATACCTATCATTTTCATATCAACCATCCCATCCCTTATTTTAACATCTAATTGACTGAAACCATCGATTGGGACAAAAAAATCACACATTGTTGGACTTTTTCCATAGTGACATTAGTACAAAATTTATGGGGATCTAAAGTAGCATTCAAAATCAAAAATCAAATTTCCTTGGAAAAACCTTGTTTAAGGTGCTAGTGATATAAATAAGAGGAGATTTATGTTAGTGACAGAGTCAAACACACAAAATAATAACCAACAACATATATTTTATTCATCATATAATATTAACAATACATTGGCTAATATATAGCCATGGAGTTAGCAAAAAAACCACTTAGTAAATAGGATCAAATAGCTCAAAATATTCACATGTAACAATAATAATATGGGAATACAATTCCCAATAATAATACGGGAATGCAATTCCCAAAAATAACAAATAATATTGTTATAACTATATAACAATATAATCACCAAAGATACTTAGTAAATTACTAATTATTACAGTAATTTACCCATTTGATCATTACTCAATCCTAATGGTCACCCCCTTAATGTGAACACAGGGAGAACATAAATCCATACTGCAATTATCACCTATACGTGCTCATGATCTAGATAATTTTATTTTTCAGGATAACCAACCACCTATGGAATATTTTTTCATGTGGACTGTCAATAATCACAATAAGATGGTTTTACAAGTGGTTAACCAACAACCATAATATCATGATTTTTTAATACTACTATTAGCTATCTTCAATATTTCCTCATTAGGAGATTACATAGGATTTTTGCTTACTTTATTACATATATTAACATGAATGTATTTTTGTTCTTATTTCCAAAACATACCACATCAAAAATTTAAAATAAAATGCGCCACCAAATCATATGAGCCCTATCATTAGCGATTGACGAGAGGCTATAGAAACCTCCTTCCTCTGTTGCCTTTGACCTCCTTCACAAGAAGCTTCTTACTCAGTCAATGAAGACATGAAATTCACATGCATGTCGCTTTGAAAAGAATAAGGTCCCCCCCACAAGATTGACATGCACACCAGATGTTGGGTTCACCCAAAAATACATTCATTTATAAATGACCCATTATATATATATATATATATATATATATATGACTACTGATGCCTTTGATGAATAAGTCTATTATAACAATATACATAAACTATACTTATAACATAAATGAATTGGCAAGATGATTCAAAAAGATAAAAGACTATTATTAAGACTATTGGACCTTTTAATTATCTTAAACTTATAACTTAATAAATTTAATCCCATACAATATTTAATTACCCTATTACCATATTAACACTTAAACTTATAAGTAACAAAACTATAAAAGTACCTAGACAAATCTTTTGACATGTTACTTTGTGGATTTGAAGATTTGATATATGTGAATAATATCTTTATAGAATCTTCCAATGAGCTATGAATAGTATTTGAATTTGATCGTGTTTAATAGACCCTTATTCATATGGTGTGATACTCGTCATAGTAAACTTGAAGATTACATGCATATGGGAAATATTGCATGAAATCTATGAATAAAAAATGTCGAGTTACCTAAAGTAAAATGCATGGCAAAGAGAGTTGTATAGGGAGGTTGCATTTGAATCACAACTATGTGTGAATCCACGGTGCTTGTGGAGAGCTTATGGAGTGAAAGTGTCTACATAGATCGATCTAAAATGTGTTCAAATCTCAATCGGAATCTAGGGATTAATAAATCTGAAGATACACTTAGAACTACAAAGTAATCATTTGATGTTACAGTACATGATTGTATTTATTTTTATTTTATCTTTATAGGTAATTTTAATACCTGTGGGAAGCATCAATATGCATGACAAAAGGTACTACACATATATCTAATTTGTATAAGGATATAATAGGCATATTTGACATGTAATGGAGACTATAGCGTGATCATATCACCATTGGAAGAGAAAGATATGTGCCCTTTACATTCACAAAATACCCATCCATAGGAGCACCACAAAATGAAATGGTTACCCCTTAAAAGTACACTAAACTTCCATCACAGGCATAAAGATAATAGTGCTCTAATACCATTGATATAAATCTAAGGAGATTTATGTTAGTGATAGAGCCAAACACATAAAATAATAACCAACAACATATATTATATTCAACATATAATATGACTAATACATTGGCTAATATATAGCCTTGGAGGTAGCAAAACAACCTCCTAGTATATAGGATCAAATAACTCAAAATAGTCACAGGTACAATAATCATATAGGAATATAATTCGTAATCATAATAAATAATATTTTTATAACTATATAACAATATAATCACCAAAGGTAATTAGTAAATTACTAATTACTACATTAATTTGCCCATGTGAACATTACTCAATCCTAATAGCTAGAGGATAATCAAAATCCAAATCCTATAGATTTATAAGAAAAGTTTCCTAACAAAACCTTATTTGAGATGCTACGGGGCAGTCGAAATAAAAAATTCTAGTCCCTTAGTGAAAACCCCTTTGAGGCACTTTTGAACAATCATGATCAAAACCAAAATAATCAAGAAGACTTTGTTGTTGAAAACCTCTTGGAGGTGCCAATAGATGAACAAATAAATTCTTCATTGCTTGATGAAGACATCATTAAAGTCAATATTAGAACAACTGATAATCTAAAAGTCATTCAAATCATAACAACTCTCAGGTGTAAAGAGCAAAAAAAGCTTGTGATTCTCCTAAGAGAATTTTTAGAGGTGTTTGACCCCCAACATCTAAAATCATGTCACATCCAAAATCAACAACAATGTGTCTAATGATCAATCCTAATTTTTATTGATCCCTTGATACTTAGACATCCATTCAAAATTATATCCTTCATCCAAATCCAATATCACATAAATAATTCATATATTTTATCCAATGCTTATCCTACTTTATGCTCGCTAGTGACACTCTCTTTCATAGATGTTATGAAGACATCTAACCTAGAGGTTCAAAAGAAGCAAAATTAACAATAAAAAAATATCACAACAACATCAATATATCCCAAATCAACAACATGATCATGGTAAAGAAGCTATCTAGAATAGGTATGGGCTAGAGATCAAAAATGGGTCAACATTCTGCACCTCCTAATCCTCAAATGAGTTGAGATGTTAAAAAAAATAAAAAAATAAAAGAGAAAGAGAAATAATTTTTCCAATGGTGAAAAAAAATTCTATGGCACCTTGGGTAATTACCATGATGGAAACCATGTTTTTGGTGTCATTTTTAAATAATTTTTTGTCTATAAGTACCTAGACACTTGGGGGCAGCCCCATCCATTTCATATTCAACAATCCAAGTCCTCTTTCATCCCATTTGAACCATTCATGTCCTATCCAAATCGTTATCTGTGTCCAACTATCCTTATCCAAACACATCCTATTATGCCCCTTAGTCTTCCCATTCCTAACCTTGTTAAGGAAGTGGAAGGTGTTTTGAGCCATGTTTTGGGAAACATCTTGGTATATCCTCCAAATGACACTTTGATGATTGGACACTTGGTTCCTGCGTGACATAGTATTTGGATATCCCTAATCCATTCATACTAATCCTTTATCATCTATAATTATAATGAATATGTCCTCATCTCACATCACTTTCCACATCCCAATGCTAGAACATGTTTTCCCTTTGCTAGTAGCCCTTTTATACACTTATTCTAAAAGTCCTAAAGTTTATAAAATAAAAAAAAGTTTAAAAATATTCAAGAGAGATATAAACCTACAAAATACTAACACATTTTGTCTTATCCTAAAATCTAATCAAAATCCATAATCAAATCATTTCAATCACTATTGGGATGTGTCCTTCCTAAATCTGCCCTGTTTAGGGCAACTCAAATCCTCCATCCAATTCAATCTCATAGTTTTCACTTTGATTGGGGTAAATCAAAGTGTGAAAATTATCTCAGGATATTTTATTCACAATCCAATCCCCTTGCATACATCCTTGTTTGGGGGCACCATCTAGCTATCAATAGCATTGAGCCTTCACATGTGGAATTTGACTTGATTAACAACAAAATGATTTATGTTGTTTTTATTTTTAAGTGTGTGTGTGTTTATTTGTTTGCTTGCTTGTTTGTTTTAATTTTTTTTTGTGCCTTGAATTAGTCTAATCACATCCATTATGTCATCATGGTGCCTCTTGTCACATGATTGTATTTGAGTCTATCCATCGGTATACAACAACTATGTCATATTTATTTTTCCATATCATGGTGCTTTTTTGTCATTTGACTAATAGAACATGGGTTAGTCCTTATGTACACTAAGACTAGGTCCTCATGGTGTTTTATATCATGGTGTATATTGTCATGTGTAATATTAAAAATCAAGTTGTAAAATATATGTGGATGCACGCTACAATGGTAGTTTATCCCCTAGTAAAATAATCTAGTTTAAAGTCCAATCATATTATCCCTCTAACATTTATCAACCTCAAATCATCATTTATTCTATTTCTTATCATTTCCTATTACATTCCTCCCTTTTATGGAGAACTACATCAACCTGAGGTCTATTTAAACTATGTAGGTGATGTTTAGTCACATGACATTTCTAAGGTTAACTCGACCACCATCACCCTTCTTTCCATTATCCATTTATTCTCACTAACAATACTCTTTCCATCCAAAATTTATCTAATTCTCCAAATAAAATCACATCATTCATGAATCGTTATTTTTATCACTTGGGGCATCCTTGTGTGTCTTATTTTTTATAGCCTATTCAATTTTTAAAAAGTCATTATACCATCTACACATACATTTGTGTCAGTTCATTAGCATGATCATCTCATCAACATGATCATCTCACCCTTATTGTGTGCAATAGGTTAAATCTTTGATATATACTTGCCAATTAATCAATCAATTAATCTCATCATTGATAAAATCCACCCTATTTGGGATAAACCATCAATCAATCATCCAGCCTAAGCTTGTAACTTCTACTCCCTTGCATGTATCCTTGTTTGAGGAAAGTTAAAGTGTGTATCTTATCTTGGGATGTATCCTTCCTAAAATCCACACTATTTGGGGTAAATCAATCCATAATAATTAAAACTCAAAGAATGCAAGTGTTCATTCCAATGAGTTAATCTCACACACATGTTTATCATCATCCAACATATCAACCCTCTTTCTACATCACCCACCCATTTATTCTTTCATTTTATCTTCTTCCTCAATTTTTTGAGAGCCCATCTACATCCTTCATCCTTGCATTCCCTCTTGATGGGGTATCATCCACCACATTCTTTCTTTCATCATCATCTAATTTTTTCATCCGCCTTTTTTCCATCATCCATCACATTCTTTCTTTCATCATCATCTAATTTTTCATCCTCTTTTTTATATCATCTTCTTTCTATGAAAATTTGTTACTCCACTCTTCTTTCTCACAATGCCTTCTCATAGAAGGACAAAAGTTAGACACATAAAATTAGACACTTCGTATCAATTTTAACAATATGTTAATTTTCACACTAACATAATTCCTAAATCTTAAATCACTCCTCTATCCGCACAAACATCCATATCCTAACCACTATTCCCCCTTGATCAATTAATCTTTTCTTCTATTGTCACATCCAATCCCACAAAATTCATATCATATCCTATTAGTTAATTAATCTAAATTAATTAACTAATATTTCCTTAATCAAAAAATTCATGGCTTTTTAATATTTATATTTCTAAAAATCAATAAAAGTAAAATATCCTCACATCACTCCCAAATCCCAATATAACTACACTTTAACTAATAAAAATTCATTTTAAATGTATTTCTCCACATGCCCATGCAATCAACACTTCTTCCAAAGTAAATCACTTTCATACCTCATCAATCAATATCCTTAACACATCATAACCCCTACCTATATTTACTTCTCAACCTCTCTCATTTAATGAGGAGGACTCATTCTCCACCATTGATCTTTGATCAAGATCAATGGCTCACAATCATCATGAAATCCTATAAATTGAGGGTTCCCCCTCTCATTTAGAAAGTCTAATTTGCATAACAAAGTTCTAAAAAATTTATCAAGGAAGCTTTTTATGCTAAGTATATGCTACTAAACATTCAAAAAAGCTTCAACCAACATTCCAAAGTATGCATTCAAATCATCCATAGAGCAAGGGGAAATATTTATGAAATGACTATGCAACATTGATCAAAATCTTTTGCAACTACATCCGAGCATCATCATGACTTTATCCTGGTAAGGAAGAGAGCAAAATGAAGGTATACAATTATATTTATTTTTCCTTTACTTCGTTTATTTTCTATTTTATTCATCTTTCTCAATTTGAGGACCACACTTTGGATTATTTGTATGCTTTTTAATTTGATTTTGATTTAATACTAATGAGAAATAACCAAAATGTAGTTATTTACCTTAATCATGAACCAAACACATTACATTATTTCTCACTAAACCATCATGCCACCATTTACTCTAAAAATGCCACTTTCAACATGTAGTTTGCCATTTACTCTCCATGCAACTCACAGTCAACAATGCAACCTCTCAAAAACAAAATGAAACCCTAACCACTCACTCAAATGGTTGGACCAAAACACTTTAAACCAAAAACAATCATTTTTAATTTAAAAACATAAATACAATATTTATTAATTTCCTAAATCAAAAGTCACAAATATAATCATAACCCAATGAATCTATCAAAATTCCTAATGGAATTATGCATACTAAATCAAATATGCCTTAGTGGTCTATTGACCTCAAAACTCCTAAATGGAGTCTCTTCCATACCAAGTGTAAATGTATTTGTTTAATGGCCTAACTTAAAACAAAAGTCTACAATCATTATTTCTCTCACATAAAAAATGTTATAATGACTAATATATTAGCAATCATGTAATCATTATATAACTATGCAACAGATTAAACCAAGAAGATCATCAACACCATTTTTTTGAATGTTATAAAGAAGAATTTAACACATATTACCAAACAATACTCAACTCAACATTTAATGCAACCAGGCAAGTTAGTTTTAAACCAAGATGGTTTCAACAAGAACCTCAAAATGAATAAAAGCATACCACATAATGACAAGTATTAATGAAATAAACACACACCGACTCTAAGGCAAACAAAAAATAAGAAATTCATGCAAGCCAAACAAGTACACTATGTATGGGTGTGATGTTTTGGCTATTTATTCTTTCTTCTTGCAATTACCTCTATCTGTCACCTTCTCCCTTATGATGATCTCCCTCTATGGTACTTAAAGAGAGTGAGAGATGCCATGCATCAACCTCAAGTAAAAATATGTAGTTAGTCCATTATTATCACTACAACCATGAAAGAGAAACAACTAATAATAATTGATATCAATGCCATTATATCATTTACATCAGAATATGTAAAAATAAAATAGTCATATTTTATCAGCTGAATGATAATGCTGAAATTTAAGATATAAACTGAAAAAAGAGTAGTTTAACCATAATAGTGTGTGTGTGTGTGTATATATATATATATATATATATATATATATACATATATATATGTATGTATGTATGTATATATGTATGTGATTTTGTAAGCCAAAAACTAAAAAAGTAGTAGTTGTGATATCTTGTTAAAATAAAAGTTGTTTGTTAAGGGTGAATCAGGATGTAACATCCACGCCCTTAAATAGGTCATCACCTCGATGACTTATTATAATAGAAAATGTCTAACAAATGAGTTTAATAGAAAATATCACTCAATAAGTGAGGAAATAGTTTACAAATATCACCATAATCCTTTTAGATCATGTTTTCCTAAGCAATATTAATCCCACTTAACCTCTTTTTTGAGCCACTATTCTATTGTGCAGCCCAACTTTTATGAGTCTTAGAGTACAATTATCCCACTAGATTTCTCTTTGAGCCACTACTCATTTGCATATGTTAAAACTTGTTATCTATATATGAATCCCTTTATTAACATCAAACCATTCACTTAATAATGTATTACTTGTATAATCAAATAAAAAAATTATGCATAATTACCTAGATAAAATTTATTCCATAAAACATCGTAATGAGGCCATTATAGGATAACAAGGGTCAATTAATGTTTGACTTATATGTTCTAATTCCTCAGCTTACAACTGTGCTACCATTATAATTCTTATATGATTAATGATGATCATCATGTAATAAACATTATTACCTATTTCTCATCATCCTTCATGCAAAAAGGGTGATCATGACAAATATGTAGTCAAGATCAGAATAATGAAGAAATCATAAGCAAAAGATTAATTTCGTAATAGCATATTGCCTCTAATAAGGTTTAAATCCATTACAAAAGACACGATAATATGATGCCTTCAAATAATTACCACAATTCATAAGAATGAAACATATATTCATCATTTGGTGTCACCATCACATGGATGAAACACATTCACTAAATAACATATCAATCATGAAGGAAAGCATACAATTATCTATAAATATTTATGTTACAAAGATGAAGATTCCAAAACATAGCCAAAAACAAGTGTGTAGCCACTATACATTACCATACTTTTCCCAAACAAAGGTATCCACAACATTTTGTATTCAATATTAACCAAGGGAAGAAAAACAACATTAGATTATTTCACAATCATGCAAGAAAATTATACAGTCATTAAATGGAATTATGAGTACTAGATAAGGAATACAACCTCTAAAATAAATACCATGTAGTTACTACCATCGCTTACTACTTACTTTGAAGTGTAATTTGAAGAAGATAAATATTGAAACACATTCCCATCTTCCTATTAATAAGATGTACATATTCTACCAATAACAATAGTACACACTTCCAAAACCCATAATGTTTTTTTTTTAGTATTACCCTTTATTTAGGATAATTTATTTATCCTAAGTTTCCTTTATTTGTGAGGAATTTTTATTTATGTGAATTATAAATTTAAATAAATTTAGATTTTATGAGGTGTCACTCACCTCTTTGTTCCCATTTAAGTTTTATGATTTACTCTCACAAGTAACTCCTTCCCCCACTTGGCACACACTTCCCTCCACTTTAAGAGAATAAGCCACAAGTGGCACACACAAAGGAGGCTTGTAAGGTAATCATGGAACTATTTATAACTCCTATTTTATTCTTATTACCTATTAAAAGATCCTTACTTTTCTTATTTACTCACTAGAAACTTAAAGCTCTCTCTCTTCTTCTCAAATTACTCTTGCTTCTAAATTTTAATTGTGGATATTTTGGGGACAAGCCTTCTTATAAGATCACATGGGTTTTTATTCGATACATTCAATTTATCTCTTTAAATTCTTGTCTCATTTATGGTTTGTACTTTGAGAGGGAATATTGTTTATTGCTTTAATTAAATTCTACACTTTTCAATGTCATTGATAATCATTTTTGGTATAATTCCTTTCATGGTACTAGACTTAAATTCATCTTGTTGACTTTATTTGAGAGTGTACAGTTTTTTGGGAGAATTTTTTGGATTTTTTTTGCAAGGGATCCACCCTTGCATTCTTGTCAAATCCATTTTTTTAACCTTCTTCTTGAGTTTTCTATACTAACCAACTGTTGTAGTAGCTCTTAAGGAACATTTTTCCATCCTTTTGCTTGTTCTTGGCAGATCTCTCCAAGTAGGGTTTTTTTCATTTTTGCTCAATTTTCTCCCTACATTTTTTTAAATATATATGTGTGTATTAAAAGAGGCCACCAAATATAACTCTAAACCAATTTTTTAAACATTCTTATTTTTTTCTTATTCTATTTTCAAATTACTTAACATTTTCTTATTTTTTTCCTCTTTCTACATTCTTGGCACATTTATGCATGGTCCAAGTGATTTTTCCCCCCTTTTTGGTCTTCATAGGCATATTCATGTGCATCATTTTTCTAGTTATAGTTTTTTTTTTTTACAGGCATTACTTCTCCTTTGGTCAACATAGTCTTCTTGGATATGCATCTTGTTTTTTTTTGCTTCATTCCTTTTTGGTTGGTGTCTGGCTTCTATTAGTTGGAATTATGTTATGCTTTATCCCATTATTATTTTTGAATAAGCATTTTTGTTTTTTTCCTAGATACATTTTGTTTGGTTATCCTCTTACCTACGGTTCGTTGCCAATTGGGCACTTGTATTTTGCATTGTAACACATAAGTAGATGTGTTTCAGTTGGTTACCTCAATTTTCTTATTATTCAAGTCTTATTTGGATCCCTCCTATTTCAACTAATTGTGACACCCTATTTTCTTTCTTTAGTTGCACATTTGGTTTCAAATCATTTTTTTTGCTAGCTGTTTCTAATACAATTCATTTTAAGCTTCATTTTCTTATCTTATTTTTTTGCTCAGTTCCAAAGTTTATAAAAAAATAAAAAATAAATCAAGCTTTCAAAAGTATTTTAATACATTGATATTTATTTTTAAAATAACATAGATATCAATCAACTTTGCTTTATTCATGCAAGTTCCATTAAATTTAAAATATTTCTCTTATAGTTGAAATTACACAAACCTTAAGGTTCTTCATTTTTATTTTAGTTTCTTGTAATAAAGTGTGCACATCACTTTTTTTTCATTAATTTAAAAAAAATCCTTTTCTCACTCTTTTGTATTTAAAAAATACATGTGCAAGTTAATGATTTATTTATATTGGAAAAACAAACTTATTAAAGTTTCTTTTTACTTTTGATTTAAAAAGTTTTTTTTTAATATTATTTAATAAAGTTTTTTTCCAGTAATGCTCGATTCTTAGTTCATTTTTTCAACAATTAAGCTGTGTGGATTTACATTTTCAAGATCATTAATTCTTGGACCTAATTAAGCTTCAAAAATCATTATGATAGCCTTTTCTTTTGCAACATTGGTGCTTGATTTTCACAACTTTGTGAATTTTTAGTTATCTCGTAGTTTTCAAACTATTGTGTTTTTTGTACCTTGCTTAAACCATTTAGGTTATCATTTCCTCCTTAATACATTTTTTTTGCACTTCAACTAAGTCTATTTTTTGGGGCCTTTTTGTCCCTCCTCCTTGCCTCCTTAATTCTAAATGATTTTTTCTTGTCTATTCAGTTTCTAGTATTGGGTGATCTTTCACAGTACAATGACTCAATTGTTTCTCAAATTTAAACTCACGTCCACCATTTACCATTTATAGAAATAACATATGCAATACATATTCACTTTTAAATACTTGGTGCACATAGTAGACGTCAAAGACCCCAAACTTGATGAAAAGACTTCCATCATTGACATTCAATAAAAATGAAAAGTAAAAAACAAAGAGGCATTAGGTTTTATTGGCATCGCCATGACCCCAAAATTACATGTGAACATTGATGATTGTACTTTTGCATCTAAATCTTGGTCTAGACTTCAATCTATTTATGATATTGGGAATAAATCTAAGAAAATTCAAATGCAAGATTAACTTTTTGATTTAAAGTAGAATAACTTCAAAACTATGGATGATTTCTTGACTAAAGTTCACTCTTTATATTCTCAATTAACTGGTTTAAGTGTTAAATTTTAGATTTGAATTTAATTCGTATTATCATGAAAAAATACTTGCATCGACGTTTTCAATATTTTATTACAAATGTTCACTCGTAACTATCTCTTCTTACTTTATCTGCTTAGTTGATGTCTGATTTATTTTATAATTTGTTGTGTCAAGAATAAAAAATAATTCAATTTGGTAGTATTAAGACTAACGAACATGTTTTTGTTTCTAAACACCAACACAAGAATGACAAAGAACATGTTAAGTCCAATAGTACACATGATATAAAAGAATAAAAATCTAACTCAACACCTAAGAAGAAGTTAGAGTGTAATTATTGTGATAAAAACACATGATGAAGCTCATTGATTTAAGAAGAAACATAATATTAAAAGTGAAAAGCTTAAGGTCAAAGATGATGCTAACACTAGTAACACTAAGACTCAAAACAAACATAAATTTAATACTAGAGTTACTTTTATTTGTACTTTATGTGCTTCTCCTATTAAATAGATTGTTGATTCTAGTGCTACTCAACATATGACATATAATGCCAATTTGTTTAATTTTTTGGAATTAAATTTTTCTGACAATCATTTAAGTCTTGCAAATCATGATTCTTGCAATGTTAAATCCATAAGATCTGTTAAAATATCTAATGGTGAATTGCATGATGTCTTGATTATTCTTGATTTAAAATTGAATTTGCTTTATATTCTTTAATTATGCAAATGTGACTATAAAGTAAAATTCTCTAATGACATTTGTTATGTTAAATCTACCAAGTAAAATTTTCAAGTAATTGCTACTACTTTTTTAGATAATGATAACTTGTTCAAGTTTAATGGATTATCTTTTTCCTCATCTACTCATGCTTTTCTTATTTCTATTGATGCTAACTTATGACATGAAAGAATAGGATATTAATTAGTAAAGTATTACACTTATATGCATAAATTCAATATGGTGTAAGGTTTACTTGAAATTCCTCCCACTGATTCTATTTGTAATGGTTATATGGATGATAAAATTCATAGAGAATCTTTTCCTAAGAATCAATTTTGGCATGCTAATGAAAAACTTCATTTAGTTCATAGTGATCTCTTGGGACCTATACAAACTCCTTATATTGATGGTGCAAAGTATGTTTTTAATTTTTGAAAACTTAATATCAAGTTTTAGACCCCTTTCTTGAGTTCCATGTCTTTGTTGAAAAGAAATCTAGTTGTTCTTTACACATATTAAGAATTAATAATAACACAAAATATGTTAATAATGATTTTATTGCATATTATAAGTAACATAGTATGTAACACGAGAAAACAATTTCTTACACACCTAAATAAAATGGTATTTCCAAACGTAAACATAAGACTATCACTAAAATGGCTAGGTGTATGTTGTATGCTAAAAATATACTTTATAAATTTTGGACTGAAATTATGTATTGTGATACTATCTAATTAATAGGACTCCCACTAAAGTTGTTTTAAATATTACCATTGAAGAATCTTAAAGTAGTAGAAAAACCTAATTTAAAGCATTTACATGTTTTTAGTTCTGATGTATTTGTTCATATTCCCACAGAAAAATGAAGGAAGCTAGATTCTAAAAGGAACACTTTTATCTTTGTTGGTTGTGATGAATAATATAAAACTTATAGGGTGTATGGTCCTCAAACTAACAAAATCAAGATTAAAAGGGATGTTAGAATTTTTGAAAATAGTGTACTTGATTATGCTTCCAATTCGGATTCTCTTGATATTATGTCTACTTCTTTTCCTTTTAAATCAAGTGATGATCATAATGATATTTTTCATAATGATGGTGTTCCTACAATTCCTTCACCTTCTTCTAATCTTTCTCCACCAAAATCTATGCCTAAGTGGGCCAAGACTATTTTAGACACTTTTGGAATTGATGTAGATCTTAATGATACTCATAAAACTAGGCAACAATTTTGTAATTATGCTTTGATGTCTAAACTTATGAACAATAATGATCTTACAACACTCAAACAAGCTACAAGTCACCCTCATTGGGAAAAAATCATGCATGATGAATACAACTCTTTGATTTCTAATAACACTTGGGATTTAGTCACTCTCCCCAAAGGACATTATTTGGTAAGTTATAAATGGTTGTTTAAAATTAAGTTTAATTTTGATAATCAAGTTAAAAAATATAAAGTTAGATTAGTTGCTAGAGGTTTTTCTCTAATTGAAATAATTGACTATAATAAAACTTTTGTAACTATATCTAAGATGCCTACAATTAAAGTTGTTTTAGCTTTAGTTGCTCATATATATTGGCCTATTTATCAATGGATGTTAAGAGTGTTCTCTTAAATGGTGGCTTGCATGAAGAAATCTATATATCTCAACCTCCCAATTTTCATAAGGTAAAGTAAATCTTTTTTTTAAGTTAAATAAAGATATTTATGGTTTTAAACAATCTCCTAGAGAATGGTACTCTAAAATTTATCAATTTTTCATATCTCAAGGCCTTATTCGTAGTTCTAATGATCCTAATATTTTTGTCAGAAACACTACAAATAGCATAGTTATCATTGTTTTTTATGTTGATGACTTAATCATAAATGGTAGTAATAGTTCAATGGTTTGTTGTACTAAAAATACTTTTGAAATGACTGATTTGTGTATCTTACATTACTTTTTAGACATTTAATTTTGGCTAGAAAAAAATAACATTTCTATTTCTCAATCTAAATATGCATATGACTTGTTATCTATGTTTAATATGTTAGATTGTAAACCTATTGTTACTCCTTGTCAACTTGGTGTAAAATTGCTTAATCACATGGAAATTGTAAATATTGATCCAACTCTCTATAGATAATTAGTTGGTAGTTTGAATTATTTTACTCATACTCATCATGATATTGCCTTTTCTATTGGATCAGTTTCTCATTTTATGTCTAAACTTCAAATTGCTCATTTTAAAGCTACTGAAATAATTTTTAATTATATTAAAGGCACTCTTAACTTTTGGCATCAAGTATACCTCAAATAACAATTTCTCTTTGGTAGGTTATTTTGATTCTATTTGGGCTAGTTATCTTAATGATAGTATATCTATAAGTGGCTATTGTTTCTCTTTGCATTCCAATACAATTTCATGGAATAGTAAAAAGTATACTAATATATCTTTATCCTCCATGAAAGCTGAGTATAAAGATTGTGATCATGTTGCCAAGAAAGCTATTTGGCTTAGAAGACTTCTTACAAATTTGGGCCACCCTCAACCTTTGACTACTCCAATTTTTGGTGATAATAAAAGTGATATTGCCTGAGCAAAATATCTAGTTTTCCATACAAGGTTCCGGCACATTAAAATTCAAGATCACTTTCAATGCGAACTTCTTGAAGGCAATCAAATTCTTCTCTCTTTCTATCCTATTAAAAAATAAATGGCTTATATCTTCACTAAGCCATTATATAAAGAAAAGTTTGTATTCTTTTGTACTATGTTATGATTGAAGGAAGTTCTCATCAAGGGGAAGAGCTATTAATGATTTCTCCCTTGTTTATTTTTAAACCCCTAAATAAAGTTTAAGAGGGGGGGTGCTAGTATTACCCTTTATTTAAGATAATTTATTTATCTTAAATTTCCTTTATGTGTGAGGAATTTTTATTTATGCAGATTATAAATTTATATAATTCTGAATTCCATGAGGTGTCACTCACCTCTTTGATCCCATTTAGGTTTTGCGAGTTACTCTCACAAGTAACTCATTCCCCCACTTGGCACACACTTCCCTCCACTCTAAGGGAATAGGGCACAAGTTGCATACACAAAGGAGGCTTGTAAGGTAATCATGGTATATCTTGTAACTCCTATTTTCTTCTTCTTGCTCTATGAAAAGATCTTTCCTCTCCTTATTTCCTCACTAGAAACTTGAAGCTCTCTTTTTTCTTCTCAAATACTCTTGTTTCTAAATTATAATTGTTGAGATTTTGGTGACAAGCCTTCTTATAAGATCATGTGGGTTTTTCTCTGATATGTTCAATTTCTCACTTTAAAATTATTGTCTCATTTATGGTTTGCACCTTGAAAGGTAATATTATTTCTTGATTTAATTAAATTCTCCATTTTTCAATGTCATTGATAATTATTTTTGGTATAATTCATTTAACAAAATTCAAAGGTGTTAAGTACAAAAATCACTTTCACCTTGTTAAGATAAGTACTGAAGGATATATTTCTCTACCATTGTTAAGATAAACTTAGATTTAAGTTATAAAAAGTATTAAACAGATATAAGAGCATTATGTTTTATGCTAATTACCTTTTAGTCTAGATTAGTACTATTTCAGTAAGGTCAGACCTCTGCAACAAAATTAAATTCATTTTTGGATATAGATTGTTTTTATTATTTACTTTTATTTGTCTTGAGTGGTTATAACTTTATAAAATCAAAGGATTAATTTAGGAACACAAATTGAAGTCACAATACAACATAAATGAAGGGTAAATCACGTACCATATTAGGTTAGACATCAATCCAACTATATTCTTCTCAACTTGCCTCATACTAAAGGTATTCACCATAAGAGAGAGGGGATATTGGCTTGCTAAGGAAATTTTAATCATAAATAGTTCAATCCCACGTATTTTCCACTAAAATTTTCATGACTTAATAATCAATAGTGGTAGAAATAAATGGTTAGTTAATTCATACAAGATAGATTTGAATGTAATAAAACAATCTTCAGTAATATTCAAATCTTAATTTAGGTTAGTGATTTCTTTTTATAATCAACCCTTCTAACAAAAACTCAATATAGTATTGTGTACCTACCAAATAAGCTTATTTAAAGGAAAAGGTGCTACATTAATTAAGCAAGTTACTTCTTAATTCCAAATTTTATGATACAAGTCCCTTTCAATAATTAAATAAGTCCAAATAATGGTTCAATTTTTTTAGAACAATAAGTTTGGAATGTAATGCAATAAAGAGGATAATAAGATCACGTTTCACAATAGTCCTACAATGGATTTACCACATAAGAGACAATTTCAATCCTTCACCACAAGGAGAAAAATGCTAAAATAATGATGTAATGCTAGGGTATACAACCCTACTATCCTCATTTACATATAAATATTACCAATAATTAAATATTTTATCTCCTATTCTATTGGACTATATATTTATTATAATTCTATGCATCTTAATGAAGCAAAATTTGCTATGACAAGTCAACATACAAGGTCTTTATTTAATGATCTATACTATGATAAGTAATTTCAATGGCTCCCAAGTCAAGAATACCATCGTAACAAGTTATCTACCTATTTAATACATTCATATAAATGTAGTAAAGGTGTAAAATTACCAATAGTAATTTATTGAAAAGATAAAATGTGATTCGATTAGGTATAATAATCAACTAGGTTCATAGTCTTTATTACTTATCAACTACTAGAAACATAACCCATAATAAGGGATTTTTATATGAGAGGGAATATATACAACTCAAAAATCTCATCAAAATTCTAGCTTGCGTTAAACCTTTTCCATGTCATCACAATACTTTCACTCAGGCATGATGCTTGATATACTGATAATGTAGTCTAGACTTTCCATGCATTGGTTTTTATTCTATAGACCTAATAGAATAACTTCCTCATGCATATATCTTATTCTTTTTACTTTTTAGCTATGAATTTCATTTTTAGTGTTAGTGTACTTATTAGGTTTGAGCGTTTGAACCTTCACTCTGATACCACATGTTAAAATCCCACTAGGTTCCAAATAGAACTTCATTTTTTATTTTTAAAAAATTAAGCAAAGTATATTCTGTTGTAGTCTTAAAATCCTTATATTTTTTAGGTTAATAGTTATTATTTGAAAATTAAAGATAACTAAATACAACCTTTTAATAATATATTAGAATCTATTGATCATGTAATTAATAACTATTCATTTTAGCCCCAAAATAGGGTCCCAATAGTACATATATTAAAAATTATATAATAGATCATGCATAAAAATAAAAGGTACAAACCTTCAATAAATGCATACTAAACAACTATACTCAAAATATACAACTATTTTTGTAAGTAATCATAATATATCACAACTGTATAATTTTACCACAACCTCTACTAAATATATTAGATAATACAAAATACCAAGTTACAACAATACAACATAACTTTATAAAAATATCTCATAAATCAATACAATAGCCATGAGTATGCATCAAGAATGGTTGATCAGATTTAGAGAGGGAAATCATCATCTGGGCATTTTTCTTCCAATCATAGACCATTAGTCTCCCACACACCTCACTACTAGGAGTGACCCTTCTTTTCACAAAGGGGAAAATAATGGTAATAAGACATCAAGAACTCAATCAAAATAATGTGTAGTATAGTCACTATTACATGCAATAGTAAAAAAAACATGGAATACATCCTCTATCTAATATGACATCATGCACACATGTAAATTAGAAAGTACAATGGATAGACAATGTATCCAACTATAAAATTACTTTGGCCAAAGTTTTTTATTAAAATTTTCAAACTTCCACTAAAGCTGAGTCAAAATACACACACACCCATACTCTTTATTAAACTGATGATGAGTTATTTATATGAAGGCTTCTTACCTTTTATCACTCAATATCCCTTAATGTGGGAGATGGCTTGTCAATAGCCCAAATAAAAAGTATTTGCCCATAGAAATTCATTTAGAAAATAGTCTAAATAAACTAACAATAATAACATACATTATGAATGAACTTATTAATCAAAAGAGTCATGCCATCTCCTGAGTGCGCATTTTTGGAAAATTTGAAATTGGGTGTCGACAGTCTAGAGGTCGGCGCGGCTACGGCTTCTAAAATGGATGGGGTATTGTCATCTCGTATGGGAAGGATTCTGAATGCCCCTACAGAGACCTCTCCTGCGGGTGGAGGAAAGTTTTCAGCCGGGTGTTTTGCCTACGCTCCTAGATCAGGGTTTGAAGCAGGGGGGAGAACTTTCGTGGATGTGGTGGCATTTGAAGCGAATCTACATGAAGCTATGCCTTGTGCATCATTTGGGCCATCCCGTGTTCTGCTAGTAAGTGCTCTAAAACCCACTAGGGTAACTATAGATCCAGAATTAGTTGATGAAATCTTTGAACGGGTAGAATTTTTTTCCTCTCACGCTGCTATTTTTTGTTTCCATGGCTTTTGGCCCTCTCTTGCTGATCTACATGGCTGGATCTCCAAGAACTAGTTGCCACTTATTGAAGACAGTGTTGAAATCTTCCCATGTGTTAAAGGTTTCTTTATAATTGTCTTCCAAAGCCCAGAGGATAGAAGGATAATCTTGAGCAACAGTAATTTTTTATGGTTGGGTAAATATACTCTCATGGCTAAATGGTGGCATATGGATTTTAATCCGCTGACGGAAACTTTTAGCAAGTTCCCTATCTGGGTTCGGCTCCCAAATCTACCAATACATCTTTGGCATGAATCAGTTTTTAAAACCATCGGGAATGCTATAGGAGACTTTTTATTTGTGGATACTTTGAATAGTTACCATTCGACCTGTGCACGCTTGATGGTTGAGGTGGATGTTTCTAAGGGCTTACCAAAGGTGATTTGTCTGGACTCCCCAAGGGGTACTTGGACACAAATGTTGGATTTTGAGGGTTTACCTTTCCAGTGCAGAAAGTGTCACTTGATGGGTCATACTGCTGCTCATTGTATGGCTGGGAAATCTAAGTCCAGACGACCACCTTCTTGGTGGTCTGAGGCTTCTTCTGAACATTACGTGGTTAAACAACCAGTGGAAGATCCAGCTGATTCTGAGAATGAAGATAGTATCCATTCTGAGCCGATGATTAAGGAGGATTCGCAGGTGAAAGATTCCATAGATGGTCCTGTGGAGATTGGGAATAATGATCATTCTAAGCCAGTTGTTGAGGAGGCTTTGGTCTCTCCCCCTGTTGTGGAGGAACTACCTAGGAGCCAGAATGTGGCTGGTTTTCAAAAGGATGTTGCTAAGTCATCTGTTTCCCTTGGGCTTCATGGATCACTGTCTTTTGAGGTATGGATGACTGAGGCAGCAAAGGTAGAGGATGGATGGACAGCTGTTAAGAGGAAGAAGTCTAAGCCTTTGGTCCCCCCTCTAGATATGAATCTTCGGTCGTGTAAAAAATAAATAATTTTTATAACCTCATTTGTATGGGAGGTTGTAGGATGCTGATCCTGTTTGTAGACGGTCCGTTCTGTGTTGTGTTAGCTATTTCTTCAGGGCTTTTCTACTATTTTCAGGTTCTTGTTTAACTTGGTTTGGTTTGTTCCAGTTTCAGGTTCCTTTTTTGAAAATTGGTTGTGCTTTACGGTTTATATCATTTTTGATGTTTAGGGTTTCGGGGTCCCTTCAAAACCTGTTTTTACCTTAATCTAAAACATACATTATGAAGTAATTCAACAAAGGATTTAGGAGCATAATTCATTTAATATGAAAGATGTAACTCCAATAATAACTCACATATAAAAATTATCTTAACACTTTAGTGTCCTAGATCAACAATCTACCATGATAAAGTCTATCTCATGCACTAATACATAAATCTCAATCATCATCAATCATAATAAATTTACACTAGATAGTAAAGATTGGTCTTTGATAACCTAGTCCAATAAAATAATCATTCACCCAAAAGAATACATAAATTACAAACTTAAGTCATTCATCATATACTCCATACTAAATACGACTAGTTTAAGGTTCACATAACCATAAAAAAAACATAGTGCATATTTTAACTTCTTACCTAATTATAAATGATAAATATAATGTTATTAATTCATAATGACAAAATTACATAATTAGTGTGAGATGATCATTATGGTAATGCATTCTGAATACGAGCAAAAATATATTTCCATATTTGGCTACTCATGATAACTATACTTCCTTCATATGTTCTTACTAACATGTACAATAAGTTCCATATTTATCTAAGTTTGATTCACTTGATTAAAAAAAGTACGATAGTATGAACCATTTAATAAAACATAATGTAACATTTTAGACACAACCTCCTATTGTTTCTATTTCATTCCAAGTACATGTTCGTAAGTTCCCATAACAATCCTGAATCACATTAAACAAATCAAAGAGTAATACCATTTCACATGATACAATATGTATTTAGTATTTAATATGACTGTACTAGATTCAACTCATTTGAACATATAAATACCAATCACTTTGTTTCATCAATTTCCAATGCGTATCCCCAACCCATTCATAGTGGATTATTCCTCAATTATTTTTCAACTAGAGTTCAATATTATCTAAAATGACATAAATTTCATTATGTTTGCTAAGTAGGCCTATTAAATTAAGGAGGGAATGAGTAAAAATACCACACCATAATAATGGTTTAAACAATCAAAATGTATGCTATAAATACCATGTGGTAAGGTGGTTCCAAAAAGCAATACACGAGCTAAAAATACATTATAGTATGGTGGTTTCAAAAATTATATATACCATAAATTAAAGCAGTTTTCAATCAAATAAAAACATTGGATGAAATTGCCACAATATAGTGGTTCTAAACACAACACATAGATTGAAAATACTATAATGCATAATGGTTTTTCAACAAACCTTTACACATGCCTGTAAGTGGTTATTTTAGCCACCTATAGGTATGTGTAAATTCAATTTTACAAAGGTAAAGTCTCTTGTATATGGTGAATTGTTTAACCCTAAAATAAAATATATGTACTTAGATTCAACCTTAGATTTGGGTTAAAGGGGCATATAGAAATGAAATGATATAAGGTTAATAATCAGATCTATAGTAGACCAATTAAATTTTAAACTTAGATATAATCATACACTAAATTTATTATGTTGAGATAGTCTAAATATAAAAAGTATAATTATGCTAGATACAGAAATGATAAAGAAGTGAATTACTTAGCTTGTTATGATGATAATATAGTTTTAGATATAGAACAAGTTGAGAGTAGGTGAGAAGTATATTCTGGAATAGTCATCATATTTTGGATGTAATGTTTCTAGCTCTCTGGACAGTAACTTCAGCTTGGGATAGTTACATTGATGTTCCTATTTGGGTTTGATGCTAGTGTCTTATATAAAATATATACTAAAATAGGATGTGACCACTTAGATGCTTTTATGTTCTGCTTCACCTTTGCTTTGGTGTATTCAGATCTAGGTCATAGACATTCGTTCTTTGTAAAATGGTAAAACTATAGATTTCCATATTCAATGTGACATTGGGGAAAAATGGGTTAATGGGCACAGAGTGTCAAGTTGACCCCAATCACCCCCTACCAAAGGATGCTAACTACATATAAAATTCTCCAAAGAGGGCCTCAGACTGATGTAGATCTTCCCTACATGTTAACTTGTGTGTGAATCATACAATGTGTGCAAAGCAAGTATAATAATGATGTATCTTATAACTTGGAAAATTGGGCTATTGGGTTATTCCTTTAGTACTTCAGACTTGTATATGTTTAGTCCCAATGACTAGTATGGAAATAAAAATAAATATGGAATTTTTCGATCAATTAAATGCTCTTTAGTCTTTTGCTAGGTATTTGTAGGTGTAACTTGGTAGGCTAGGAATGAATGAGGGTTGATCTTGTATTTATATCAATCCCTTTGTAGTAATAAATCATATTAAATTTCTTATGCCAACCATTAAGATGTGTTTCATTTACAAATTAGATGACTTTAGGGCACTGGACACTTGTGTTAGGACATGACAATGACATTGATGCTTTTATCTATCCTATATGTTATTGTCTAGGGAAAAGGAGAATAAGTACATGTTTAGAACTTTCATAGATGGAAAATAAGTACATTTCAAGCATTTTAGGCAAGATAAAAGACTTGAGTCATCAATATAAGATGGGTCAGACTAAGATATATAGGTTAAAAGGCATAAATATAGAGTATATATGAGACCTACGTAATTGGGAAAGGTAGAGAACTGATAGGAACAACCAAGGTCTAAGTTTTCCAAGTGTACAAGACTGAGGTGCTATGTAATCATAAAATATTTTCTACATCCCTCCCTTTAATCTAGTAATGAAATTGCTAGTTTAAAGTAAAATATTGCATATCTTGGTGTATATGCACACGTTGTCTTTGCATGTGCCCAAATTGAGTGCTTTGCTAGTGACTGATCTAAAACCAAGAGCATGTTATAATATAAAATCAATGCATATAATATAGGTTTAAATTATTTGAAATAGATTGAAATTGAAAGAGTGAGGTTTAGGAGTACACCTGTGTGTCGATGTAACAACCTTTCTGATTGTCAAGTTATTTTATAAAATATACATTATAATGAGGCTCTAAAAACTAAGATTGGGATATAAGCAAATAAACACACACACAAAAACACTCAAAAATAAGTCAAAAGGTAATGGTCTAAGGAGACTGAAAACAAGGGGCATGTTAAAATGCTGCACAATCGAAGGGATGTGACTTAGTCAAATGCCCAAAAAAGGTAAGGATGACATATTCAAATGTCCATGAAATAAACCATGACATAGATATTTCAAAGAAATCATACATAGGAATGGGGGTCGCAAACAAAGGAGCATATTCAATTACTAAAAAAATAGAATACAAGACACTCAAGGAAGTGCATAAAGTAAATCATAAGAAACCAACATAAACATGTCATAGTAGCCCATGGATCCAATGTGTTAGGAAAAGTATGTGATGTGTATAATATATCAAGTACCCTATGTAAGATATAAACATGGATAATAGGCATGTGAAAGTACATATGTAATATCAAACTTAATAATGTAGAGTGATCATCAAATCATAGAGCCTGCATGTATCAAGATCAAAAAAGTGGATGCCCCCAATATCCATATGACATGAGTAGAGTGAAGGCCCAACATCCAAAAAATTAATGTATCATGTGTATGTGTATGCCTGTATCACATTCAAGTAGAAGTTTAATACATATGCGTATGTAGGAGTAATTATGTATGTTGTCCATCAATATGGAAGTAACACATGAATGCCAATGATCTAATAAAACATGTAATGTTGAAAGTGTTTATGGAGTTTTAAATGTTTTTATTTTTTTTGGTAATTTTGGAAATTTATGGAGAGTAAAGATCATCTTATGATGCCATCTAAATGGATGGTCATAGATATCTCCCCCCACTATGAGCCTTAAAACCTTAAGTTAGATCTTTTACATTGTTTACATCATGATTGGATAGGTTGAAAAGGGACATATCATGTTCCTTATCACATTTTGCATGTGTAGTAGAAGACATAATGCTATCATTTAAAATATGTATTATTGGCCATCATGAGGAAAAGAAACACCTTACTAATTTGTATCAAATTTTGCTTCCATTTGGTATATCCAAAGAGTTCTTAGTGGAAATGCATATGGAGATATGGTAGACATAACCCAAACTTGTGTTTAGATTAGTTTAGGACTATAAGTAATTGGTATTGTTATGTTGTCGAAGGAGTTTTTCCAACCTCCTTTGTTTTGTAAGTTTGTCAGATTGAAGCCCATTTTTTGTAAGTATCTTATAATTCAAATAGTTATTACTTGTGTAGGATCAATATGGTTATCCCAAAAATAATCACCACCCATGTATTAGGTAATTTTTAAATCTTGTTAATGTGGACATTTTTTGTGTTATTCATTTTTATATTCTTGCATAATATGTGGACCTTGTACTAGCCCCATGTTGAGTAATATTTGTGAACTGGCCATATAAAGATTAGGAATACCACATTTTTGCTCATAATTCTCCTTGGATAAGCTATCTACATCCTTTATATGAGGGATAGAGGTTTTGTATTTGGAAGGAGATATGTTAAGTTTTTTTTTGAATGTGTAATTAGGAAGGAAGCATATCCATGTACATCATTATGTAAATGGGTAAATGATTCATATTGTTTATGCAATGTCATTTACCTAATGGGGAAAGAATACCTCTAATAAAGATAAATTAGAATTCCAAGCTTGAGGGTCTAAATGTTAGCTCATATGATGTACTTTTGAATTGAAAAGTATACTTTTGAAGGGACTCATCATCACATTATTTAAAATTATGCAAATGTTCAAATGTAAGTTTTGACACCTTGTGGATATTAAAAGCCATGAAGAATACATCTTCCAATTGTAAGAAAATGCTTAAGGAACCCTTTGGTAGACTATAGAACCAATTTTGAGCTTGATTGGATATACTCATATGGAAAACATTTAGTAATAATTTGTCATCTTATGCCTATTGACAAAAATAATGTACATAGCTAATCATACAATCAAATGGGTCCTTGTTTGTCAAAAAGAGAGGTAAATTTGGTAATTAAAAATCTTTTGGGTAAGGATATTCAAGTATACATTGCCCAAGAGGTTGATTATTGAATGGGGTCACATGATCAATATGGAAACCCATTTGCATTTGGAGTATATAAACTTGATTTTGAAAATCTCCAATAGTGGCCACCATAGACATTATATATTCTATGGGGATAAAGGTGTTTATTATAGGTGTTTTCATTAGTTACAACCCACCACCTCTTTTGAATCTAGGCATATGAGTATCATCATCCTTATGTATATCAAGTACAAGTTCATTATCACCAAATTTATGATATTTTGGTAATGGTATGAGATATTTGAACTTTGGAACATTTGGTATATCATTTGAATAGTTTATACCATTTGAAAAATTTATTTCATTTTCCTTTGGTAAGGGTAGAATAATTTTAGCTTTGGAAAAGGTTGGTAAGGACACCTTTTTTGATATGCAATTTGTTTTAAATGAAGGTAGGAAAAAATCATCACCTTTGAATAAAAGGATATTATTTGGAAATGCAGGCATGTTGGGGGATTTAAAGAATTTTATTGAAGACATTGTCCCCTTATTAGTTATTTGCACATCAGCCATAATCTCTTGATGTAGTTATCAAAAAAATTTATGATCAAATTAAGGAACCTCTTGGTCATATGTACCCACTATTTTGGTAAAATATACATGTTTAGTTGGCCTGAATGGTTGTAGAGTCAAGGATGTTTGTGAAAATCCCAACCCTTTCCTATTTATATTTCTATGTTTAATGGATATATGGTGGGTTATACCTTGCTCATATTTGCCCAATCTTTGGCCCTAGTATCCATACTTTTATATGTATCAAATTCCAAAGTCATATAATGGTTATATAGGAAGTATGAGTAAAGGCTTTATATCTTCCTTAAGATGGATGAACTCATCTCTTGAAGTGGTGGGAGGATGGACTTGATTAGAGGGATAATAACTACCACCATTCAAGGCTTTTATATTACATGCTTTAGTGCTTGGAAGAATACAAAAGTAGTCAATTTTAGTTCCTTCCTTGAGGGTGAATTTCATGGTTTCATAATCATAGTCATCAAAGCAATCAATATCATCCATGATAAGAGATATGATGTATATAAAGATTAACATAAAACATTTAATAAGCATCCTAAAGGGTATGCTTAGGGTTTTGATGTTCAAATATTAGGTTCACCAAATGTTTAACCCTAAAATGAAATCTAAGTACTTGGAGTTAGCCTTAGATTTGGATTAAAGAGGTATATAGAAATAAAATGGCACAAGGGTGATAATTAGATCGATAGCAGGCCAATTAGATTTTAAATTTAGATATAAGCATACACTATATTTATTATGCTGAGATAGTCTAAATATATAAAGTACAACTATGCTAGATATATTAATGATAAAGAAGTGAAGTACTTATCTTATTTTGATGTTAATGCAGTTTTGGACTTGGAATAGGGTGAGAGCAAGTGGGAAGTAGATTTTAAAATAGTCATCAGATTTTAGATTCAATGCTTCTAGATCTTTGGATAGTAACATTAGCTTGGGATGGTTGCATTGATACTACTATCTAGGTTCTACTCTAGTGTCTTATACACAATATCTATTGAAATAAGATGTGACCACCTAGATGCTTCTGGGTTCTGCTTCACCTTCGCTCTAGTACATTCAAATTTGGGTCATGAATAATTATTCCTTGTAAAATGGAAAAACCCTAACTTTCCATCTTCAATGTGACCTTGGGGAAAAATGGTTTAGTGGCCATATGGTGTCGAGATGACCCCAATGGTCCCACTATCAAAAGACATTGCCTACATAGCCAATACTCCAAAGAAGGCTGATGTAGTTCTCCCATATGTGTTAGCTTATGTGTGAATCATATAATGTGTGAAAAGTAAGTACACTAGTGACCTAGCTTGTAACTTGGAAAATCAAGCTCTTAGGCTACTCCTTTAGCAATTAAAACCTATAGATGTGCAATCCCTATGACTAGTATGGAAATAAAAATAAATAGGGAAACTTTTGATCAATTGAATGCTCTTTAGTATGTTCCTAGGTATTTATAGGTGTATCTAGGTAAGATAGGAATGAATGAGGGTTGATATTATATTTATATCAATACATAAGTAGTATTAACTCACATTAAATCACTTAGGATTACCATTAGGATATGTTTCATTTATAAATTGGATGACTTTAGGGCACTAGACACTTACATTAGGGCAAGACAATAATGTCGATGTTACTATCTACCTTGGAAATTACTATCAAGGGAGTAAGAGAATAGCTACAAGATGTGAAAAGATGGAGTGTAAGTACATTTTAATTATTTTGGGCAAGATAGAAGACCTAGGTCATCAATATAAGACTAGTCATATTGAGAGATATAGGCCAAGGGGCACAAAGATAAAGTAGATGTGAGTCTTGTGGAAATAGGAAAGGTAGAGAATTGAGAGGAAAAATAAAGGTTTGAGTTTTCCAAGTGTACAAAATGGAGGTGATATATAATCACAAAATATCATCTACATGAATAAAGAGACTTTCGAGACCAATTCCAACATTCAAATGCTACACCAAATAGAGGTTTGTATTCATTAATGTAAGATTATGTACCAGATCAAGTTGTGTTTTCTAACACTTAATTTATAGGTTAAAAAAATGTCTACATAAAATAGTCTAGAAACAATAATACGCAAGTATAAATGCTAACTCAATTTGGGATTTTAAATAGTCAAAATCAAGCTACAAAATATTCACATTGAAAAGAGGTTTTGGTAAGGCATTATGCATGCCTATAGGTGTTTTTTATCCACCTAAAAGTATGTAAAATGGTTATTTTACCTTATAGAACCAAATAATAGTCTTATAGCCATGCACTAAAGGATTTAGTGGCTAAATACAGACATATAGGTGGTTGTTTGGCCACCTACAGGTTTACCTAGACATTTATTTTTTAAAAAGAACTTCAAGGAAGCTTCTATGGTTTCACAAACACCTTAATAAAGACAACTCTTTTTCCATTCTTCTATTCAACCTAAAAACACCATTTATACCTTAATTAAAAAAAAATAGTGTTAAATTTAAGAATAAAATGCCATAACAAAGGACCTTTGAGTTTTATTTCCATCTAAACCCTCATATAATCAAATGGCAAATGAATGTCTACTATTTTTCTTGTAAATCAAAAACCTAAAAAAAAAAGCTATAAATATTAAAAATTAATGTTTCCCCCCCTCAATTTAGCTAGGGTTTCCTCTACGCACTTTAAAAACAAGCTAAATCTTATTATAAACCAAATAATCATCCATTCCATGAACAAACAACAAAAATACGCTACTTAAAAATTGCAAGTGAAATAGTTGAAATTCCTTTCTAAATTTGATGACAGTCTTTATCCTTCACTCTTCACTAAGGTTGCATCCATTTGACTTTATTTTTATCCTTCTTATCCACCCACAACTATAAATGGAAAAAACCATGCCATTTTCTTTCTAGTTGCAGTTTGAGTCACCAAAACACCACCAAAATGAGATTTATTTGCCTTAATAACAACCAGACTCATTGTATTATTTTTCACTAAATCATCATGGCATAATTTACTCTCAAAATGACACATTTAACATGTAGTTCACCCTTTAATCTTCATGCAACTCATATTTAATAATGCAATCTTTAAAAAAAATGAAACCCTAACCACTCATTCAAATGGCTTGACCAAAACACTTTAAACCAAAAACAATCATTTTTAATTTCAAACATAATTATAAGATTTATTAATTTACTAAGTCAGAAGTCAAAAATATAATCATAACCTAATGATTCTATCAAAATTCCCAATGGCATTATGTTTACTAAATCAAATATGTCTCTAGTGGTTTATTGACTGCAAAACCCCTCAACAAAGTCTCTTTCATGCCAAGCATAAATTGATTTGTTTAATGACCCAACTTCCACAATCATTATTTTTCTCACATAAAATATGTTATAATGAATAAAAGTATTAGCAATCATGAAATCATTATACAACTATGCAATAGAGTAAACCGTGATTATTGTCAACACCCCTGTTTTTTTTAATGCTATAAAGAAGAATTTAACACATATTGCCAAACAATACTCAACTCAACATTTAATAAAAGTATGCAAGTTAGTTTCCAAGTAATATGATTTCAGAAAAAACCTCAAAATGAGTAGAAGCATACCTTATATGACAAGTATTAATGCAATAAACACACAACAAATTTAAGGAAAACACATAATAAGATAGCCATGCAAGTGAAACAAGTCTATTATGTGTGGGTGTGATGTTCTACTATTTATTGTTTCTACCCACAACTACCTCTATATGACACCTTCTCCCCTATGATGCTCTCCATTATGGTACTCAATTAGGGTAAGAGATGTCCAATATCAACCTCGATCAGAAAATAATAGTTAGTCCATAATTATCATTGTAACTATGAAAGAGAAACAACTAACAATAAATGATATCAATACCACTATATCATCTATATCAAAATATGTAAAAATAAAACACAATCATGTTATATCAACTTAACAACAATGCTGGAATTTAAGATATAAACTAGAAAATACAATAGTTTAACCACGATAGTATATATATGATTTTTCAAACCAACAACTAATAAATCATTAGTCATGATATTTGATTAAAATATAAGATGTTTTTAAAGGGTGAATCGGGATGTAATAGTGTCCCTATGGCCAATTTAAAGTGTAAGCGGTGTGCAAATACCCCACTCCACATGCCATAGGAAAACCAAGGATTGATTATACTATGAATTAATGTTTCATCTACTCTATTTTCATCAAGCAAGGCATTAATTAGCTTTAATTTCAAGTTTTTAATTTATTTGATTCATATTTTACTATAATCTAATCACTTTATAATGTAATGTGATTATGTCTACATTATCTCCAAGGTATAGAATAGGCATGTTCTCTTTTCTTATTTAAACATTGTCTACCTACGAGTTTCCCATCTAAGATGGTGTGAGCTATTCCTTCATTGAGCCATCAACATTTTTACCTTCCACTTTATTTTTGATTCTATGTAGGATTTTTGGCCATGATTATAAGTGAGATTAAATTATTCAAAATAAAATTCTTTCTTCTAACCAAATTTCTTTGTCTACATGGTTACCTTAAATTTTTCTCTCACATACCTTTTGAACAAAATTAACCCTAGGATAAATTAGGTCAAACCCCTTACAAATTCAAACTTTTCATAGGGTCCTATTCATAAAATGTTCATCATGTGGTAAGTGGGGTTAAATCATGTTTGAAATGTCACTTGATATGTTTTAATCTTATCATATTTGTCCAAGGTCCTTTTTGGCCCCCTTTTGGTCATTTTAATTGAAATATATGGTTTCTCATAGAAGAAAAAGGTGTCAAGATGTAATTTAATATCCCACATGTTAGGTAAGTGTCAAAAGATAGTTTAAAACATAAAATATTATAGGTTGAATGTATATTTAAAAAGATCATCTATAAAATAGGTAGTTTCAGGCAGTTGTACATCCTGAATGACACATTTGACATATATGATAACTTTAATAAGGTCTTTTCAGATCCCCATAAGTATTTTATAGGTTCATATGGATTTGAAAGATTAAAAAATGGAAAAAATTGGTTTGTTTCTCTCATCACTCTCTAGGGTAGGAGAAATAAGTCTAATAGTTTTTAGTTGGTACAAATAAGAGAAATAAAGTTAAAGTGAATGCACTTGGTGGATGAAAATAGTCATTATGACCATCCTTTTCATGGAATTTGATGCTAGATTGATGGTATATGCTTCATGAACAATCACTAATATTATTAGTACATTCAAAATGCCTACATAACCCTAACACCTTGGTTTCCTCATCTGATTGCAGTTGTCTATGTGAATCAAATGGTGTGTGTATTATTTCAGAGCATATTCATTCATTTCATGTGGTTTTCAAATTGGTTTGCATGTGTGGTCATGGAGAGTATATAGGATAATTCTCCTTGTGTGAGGAATTAATACCATTGAGAGCTGGAGACATTGTTTTCACAGTTATAGTGTTTTCATCTTTTGTTAGTGGCTTCAAGATAAAGATAACACACATATGTTTCCCCCTTAAAAGCATGGAAGTCAGTTTATCCATGGAGGGTTTCCATTGAAGGACCTCAAGGTTGATTGAAATAAGGTTCTAAGATAATTAGTAAAGACTAAATAGAATACCAATGTACACAGTCACCTACAATCACCTACAAGATGCATAGAGAATTATAAGACTATCCAAAACCCAAGAGATAGGTTGTGAACAATCTAAAGACTTGAATGAATTTATCAAGTCATTTAGGGTTCATAAACTATATTTAAGCCCCCCTCAAGCAATGTCTATAGGTACAAAGCTGATAAAGTTGAAAATGGGACTAGTTATCTTAACTTCTCCAAAAAAAGGATCATGTCTGCATAATGCCATCTATTGGTAAGTGTCTATGAGGTTTGGATAAGATTTATGGCTTTGATCTTATGCCTAGACCTAAAAGTAACATGTCAACATGAAAAGAGGTTGTTTGGTCAAGGGAGAAGGATAGTTGAATGGATCTAAATAATTCAAGTTTTTATTGAGGGTATTCAATGAATTATAACACTTTTAAACCCAAATGAACCTGAAACTCATTGTGACAACTAATGCTTTGATAGCAGTGAGTGAGAGCATGGTCTGTAGGTAGAGATAAATATGTCTAGGTGTGAAATGTCCAAATGAACTTAGAGTAAAGTAAAGGTGTGGAACACAATAGTCAAACATGAATATACACCCACATGAATCCCTTGTATTGCTGAATTGCCACCTATAGTTTGATAGTCTTTAGATTAGCCTAGCCAATAGAGATTACATGTTGGTTGGTATACAGAGGTGTACGGTGAATGAATATGTATGAACAATTTTTAGAAAGATGATGTCACATTCTATATAGTTATCAGACACATGTCATCACCTAAAAGAACCTATTGGTTTGTCCTAAATGCACATCTATGATTTACCATAGTGCACATACCTAAAAGCTAGTGGAATAATTGTGTATAATAAAAAATTATACACAATTATTCCATAAGTATATTACATTAAGATATGGAATGTAAAAGCATAAATTATTTCATATTTCTTATTTTTATCACCTTGTGTTCACCTCTACTTAGGCCCACCTCACTCCCTCTTGTATTTTTAGTCCTCTTTAGTTCCTCTCAATTTGAACTCACCGTCACACTTAGTTGAACTTCCCCATGCAATATCTCATCTCTTTCTACAATAAGGTCAATTTTGGCCTAATTTCAAATCCAAAAATTACCATTAGAAATTATTATTGATAAGCTTTTTCAGCCACAACCTTATTACAATTAACAAGAGATTCAACCTTTATTATTTTTGAGTTGACTGCACAATTGTAAATGAAGAAGTGTTCTCGGTAAAATCAACTCAGACTTTGTAAGCCAATATGTTAGCCAACCTTAGTTTAAATCTCTATTTATGATGTTAGAGCCCAAACTTGCACTTAACAATTGTGCCCTTTTCTAAAATATTAGTGCATGAATATCTAATTATTTACCTCCTATTTGCAAGTGTTCCCTTGAGTTAAAAAATCCATCTTTTGCCTTCTGAAAACCCTATGTAGTCCTGGTTCCATCTAAGGCTTAACATTTTTATGTTTTAATGAGAGTGTAGGGTCTGTGATAAAAATCAAGCTAAGAAGATCAAATAAAGCTAAGTATGATGTTTTCTATCTTTGAAAAGTTATGGAACTCGATGGAATTTCTAAGGTTAAATGCAAGTCTGCAATATTGCAAATTACAGTTGGGATGAAAAGGTCCATGGGAATATATGGCAAGAAAACAAGTTGTAAAAGATGCAAGTTTTACTTTTTAAATTGTTAAGTTTTTTAGAAAATTCTTAAGTTTAGAAATTTTGGTCAGGATTTTTGTTCAAAAATTCTTAAGTTTGAATTTTTGAACTTTTTGTTCAAAAAGTTCTCAAGTTCAATTTTCCAAAATTTTTGCAAGTCAGACTTTTTGTTCAAAACTTTTGGTCAAACATTTTGTTCAGAATCTTTGCTCAAATATTTTGTTCTGAGTTTCCCTTGCTTCAAAGGATTTGGTTGTCAAACTTTTTGTGTTAGAATTTTTGTTTAGAACTTTTATGTCAGAATTTTTGTTTGGACACTTTGTGCTCGAAGCCTTTGATTCAAGCTAATGTCCAGCACTACATGCAGTCAAAAGAGAGATGGTCCAAATGAGAAGCAATAAATTTTCAAAGGAAATCATAGGTTGACATGGAAAAAAATGTAAGGCCATGCAAACATTCAAGAGGCCACATTAGTATTTATGATCATTCCAAAATGTATGACCTAGCCAAGTGGAAGTTAAGTTTGTAAAAAAAAATCAAACCCTGAGATTTTAAGTAGAAGAAAGCCACGCTATTAATACAATCTAGGTGGAAGGTCAAACAGTGAAACCAAACTTTTAAAAGGGTAAAATAATGTATTTAAGCATTATAAAGTTTGGTGGCAACCCTAAAAAGGTCAAAGGCAAAATAGAAATGTGGAAAGGCATGAGAAAGTCTGGCATTGACCACAAAAAGGCAAAAAGGTAAAATAAAGCTAACTATTTTCATTTTTAATATTTTGCTTATGTCTAAGACCTCCTTAGAGGAAAAATATTTTGCAAGGTTTATGAGGCCAAGGTGGGCCATTCCAAGCATATTTTCAAAATGGCCATGGATTCTTCTTTTCTTGTATCACAACTAGAATATTCTCATGAAATCATTACAAGGTAAGGGGTGTTCTTTGGCCTACACAACGAGAAGGGTAGCTGTTCAAAAGTTTCTAGCTATATAAATGATTAGTTAAAAGGCATGGCCAAGTGATTACACATGAAGACAAGGAGTTTTTTTGGCTCCCAAGGGAATATTCTTCCTTAAACCCAAGTACAATGCATTTCTAGCCAAGAATATCAAGGGTTTATTTGAAATATTCATCATGACAAGGATAAGCAGTTACCAAAAGGATTTTATTACAGATCAAGAGTTTCCATGTGTGACAAAGGGCATCTTATAACTAAAGCATATTCTCAAAATATTTTGGATGAAAGAGTTTTATAAAAAGAGGGCTTATTATCTTTTCAAAGGTTGTTGTTGGTTGTTCTTTCTAGGTCTTACGCTCTTTTAAATTTTAGGATCCTTGTTGTGTGTGTATTTTGTCTCTCTTGCAAAGGCAGTTGTAGCTGTACAATAACTAATAGGCTTTGAGAGCATTGCATATGTCTCCCATATTAAAAGAACAAACTCATCATGCTTTTCCCCATGGTAGCATTCTAAAACAATGATGTATGTAAGATTTGTTTGCAAGTTAATAGAAAAAATGATTTTCTACTATATTTTATCAATGAAATGTAATGAAATATTCTTCATGCTCTGCTTATTGGGTATTTAATTTTATGCTTATCAATAGTGGCATCTATTTTAGGAATAGATCTAAATTGTAAATTATTTTATGCATTATGATTTGGGGATATATTGTTGATAACCTTTTAAGGACACCCTGGGTTTATGGATTTGATATGAGAAAGCATTTGAAATTCTACTTGCAGTGTATGCTTTAGGGTTTCAAGAATTATTTAAATATTTGCATTATGTTGGCACTAATGGATGCAACTCATTTGTGTTAGTTTCCTTAGCTTCGATTTCAGACTTTAACATCTTTACAAATGAATGATGTCATTTCCTATTGAAAGAGATCCTATTTTTTGAAAAACTACACCACCACACCACTCTTTATATTTCCTAATTCATCCTACCCTACTATACCCTACAAATAATACATGCTATTACATATTTTAAGTGTTATTTGCCTATAGATGCATCAATATTGAATATATAAAATGTGTTTGTATATTTATCTTTGAATATTAGCATTACAGTCTTCCATTTGGTCCTCTGTTATTGAAAATTTATGTAGAAATTAAGGTTGCAATCATATTTACATCTATCTTCAGTGGCTTGTGTCTATCCTAGAGCATTTGTTCATTCTATGTGACAAATTTTCTTGGTTAGAGTGTGCAAACTTGGTTATGCCCTAGTCAGATTTATGTTTGTTTATGTTCCAATAATCCCCATGGAGATTGAATTGTAGTATCCCTCCATGTGAGTAAGCTACCCCTTAGGTCCTCTCACCTTTATTTAAGAAGAGCTAGAAGTAGTAGGTAGGGTTCATTTGAGTGAGCCATATACATTTTTTTGTGGAGGTCCTAAAGTAAATAATTTTTCAATGGTGGCAAATCAGTTTGGAAAGTGTATCGTTGTAGAGGTGAATCATGTGATACCACATGATGAATCAC
Source organism: Torreya grandis (assembly GCA_037957365.1). Lineage (NCBI taxonomy): Eukaryota > Viridiplantae > Streptophyta > Pinopsida > Cupressales > Taxaceae > Torreya > Torreya grandis. The sequence goes on along the minus strand of JARHVA010003546.1, from coordinate 1,225,141 downwards.
ACAAGGCCTACAAACATGGATGAATGCCTAAGAAACCTAGTCAAATGATGGTAAGGCACTGATGAATGATAAAAATATATAGACAAATGCCGATGTGACATAGGTGAACTTCAATATGTTATAGACAAACACTTACATGCTATAGATGGATGTTGTTATAATGTAGATAAACACCTACATATTACAAATAAATGTCAGCATGGTACAGGTGCATGCCAACTTCATGTAGATGTCTGATGGTAGGGTGTGGGTGACCACTAAAAGACTATAGATGAATGCCTATGCAAACTAGATGAATGTTGACATGGTTTCAGTAGATGCTAATATAATGCAGATAGATGCTTATGACATTTGGATGGGTGTTGACACTATGCCAGTGGGCATTGAATCATCTACAATGAGTTTGTGCTTATCTATATCATACTAGCATTCACCTAAAGGGTGATGGTACTCATGTACATCATTCTCGTAGTCATTCATTAATGAGAAGTAGATAAACATTGATGTATTATAGATGCATGCCTATATAATATAGGTGAGTGTCGGTGTGGTACAGATGGTCACCCACATTATTTAAGTGGGATAAAAGGTACTGGTAGGCACCCACATGCATGCCTAATGTTGACATGGACCACTCAATATCATCATAGGTATCTTTGATGAGCAGCTGTACCATATGTGTGGTCGCTCATATCGAGCTAAATGCCTATAAATGTGTCAAATGCACATCATTTTGCACTTTTAACCATTTATTTCTCTCCTTTTATTGTTAAAATTTTTGCACTCTTTTCCCTGACTTCCAAACCCTATTTTCTTCCATGGCTTCCATTTCTCAGATCTCTTCTGGCCTTGGCACAAAGGTAACTAAAAACCCCAAACTCACTTTCTAGAATTTGACGTGTACCATCATCTAAAGGCTTTTATAGAAACAAGACACATATAATGATTGGGTGGAGCCTTGTAGGTTCAACAACATTATTAACATGCCTCAGTATGAGAAAGGTATTCATTTGCTAAATGTTTTCTTGTAAAGCCTTGATACTGCTACCTTCACACTTCACATCACCTTAAGCTTCCCTAGAATGTTTCATTTGGAATATGTCCTGAGGATATTCAAATACTGATAGGTCTACCTTAAAAGGATGGGGACCTAGTCACCACAAAGGCCTTTTGAATGATGAAGACAAAAAGTATTTGGAGTCCTATTACTCACTATAGTTGGATGGTATGTATTGTAAAATTTATAATTGCTTATTTTTGACTAGTTTTACTTCTATTAGTTCTAACTTGTTAATGTTTTTTTATAGATCCTCAATGCCACGATAAAATATGGCTAAGAATTAAATGTGTTAAAAATCTTTTTCTGATGGGAATTCTTGAACTTTTACAAGTAATAATTATTTTTTAGGGTAGACCATTAGATATTCCATTTTGGGCTCTAGTTAATATTCTTCGTACTCTGTGTACTCAACCATTGGACTGGTACACTTTTATTTATAACACAATTAAATATGATTTTAACTTTACTCTATACAATGAACATGCCTAGTTTTCTTTTTGTAATTATATCATTGCATTGTACTATTAAGTGATTTCAAATTTGCAAGCATCCTCTGTTCTTTTTACTCTCAATCTTGTAATGTTTATAAATGCACTCTCCCTTGAAGCATAAAAGGTTAGTTGGAGTTGTTTGAGAGTGTTTGAGATTTGTACTATATTTATTTCAAATAATTACATAAATATCGATCTAGTTAATTTTAAATAAAATATATCTTTTTCTTTAAAAAAAATTAAATAAAACACTTGCTAGAAGAAATGTAGCAACCAAGGGGTGTCAACCTCCTAAGGCCACAACACAAACATACATGGGAAGAGGATGCAAAATCAACTCCACAAATACTCGAGCATTAATTGATAAGAAGAAAATGAATGCAGAGTTTGATTACACCTTCAACACATCCCTCCACTCATGTTATTGGTATATCTTCATAAACTATCTTTGCTTTGATTGAATACTTTTTTATCATTTTAATATTTTAACTCTATTATATATATAACAAAGCCCACATAATCTATATTTTAAACACCACGTGGGTCTGGTAGAGCTTTAAGAGTTCCCTAGCAACAACAACAACAACAATAATAATAAAAATAGTAACAGTAACAACCATAGAAATAAAAATAACAAGGTGCACTAAATAGATCTATTTTTTTAAAATGCTAATATTATATTAGATTTTTTAATTAGTCATTTTAGTTATTTTAATTCTGATTTGCTGCCATTCTTCTCAATGGAAAAAAATTCCACCACCACCACCACCCTATCATGGCCTTGTAACTACTAGTATTGGGAAACATTAATTTATCCTAGTTTAAATTGGTGGTATAGTTTAGGTCACAATGTCAGAGTTTCCAAACTTTTAGCTTGGTGGTCTACCCAGTGCACTAAGGACCACAATTGTTCATGATATTGATCTAGATGAAGAGTGTTTGGGCATTGATAGTAGCACACCCATGGTTTTTTTCAACCCAAATGATATCATATAAGGATCTCAGCCCACAAAGCCTTCATAGTGACCTTGTACACCCAATTATCCACCTAGTGACACCGAAGGCAGTCTTATGTAGGAGATTTCCTAAATAGATGACCAACATACTTTTTTTTCTGTTTCAAATTTATTGGTAGAAAATACTAAAGCTTATGTTAATGATTTAATTATTCCAAACATTTATGATTTGAAAACTTAAGAGCATCAAGAAAAAGTATTAATTCAAGAAATAAATGCTCGTTTCTACAACTATAGTTGATGTAATCAATTGTATGCAATGGTGGAGCATCAACTAGTAAAAATTGATGTTTTATTCAACCAAGAAGTTTTAGGAAGTGTTGTGGTGAACAATAAATTTAATGATGATGTTCTTGATATCATGTTAAACATGCTTGAGAACTTGAATATAGAAGACCAAGCATACTATAACAAAATGGGCAAAAAACAAAATCTTGGTGGATTTTGCGAATGAGGAAAAAGAAAAATTTGCGGTAAGTTTCTTTATGGTTTTTAAAATTAAAATTTATTTTAAAAAATTTAACTAATTAAATGTTTTTTGATCATTTGTAGTCAAAATATATAAATCTAAAGAACCAAGTTGTTGTCCTTGACATGCATCTAAAGAATACACTCAAAAGTATTTCTGCATGAATTTATTTGAAAGAAAAAATTCTTTTATTGAATAAGCAAAATAATACATTGAGGAAAATAATTTGAGAAAATGGCTTGGATCCTGATGTTCTGTTAAAAAAGAAAGTTGAAGCAGATTCATCATGTATTTTAGTGGGAGATGCTGCTACAAAAGAATGGGAAAATCTTGCTAATATACATTTTGTAGTGAAATATCTCCAAAATTCTAGGATTCTGATCCTCATAGACAACATAACCACTACCAATACTAGCTAGCAATTAGTGGAAGGACAAATTAATCCATAATGATTATGAAACTTTAAGTTTAACATTGTTTCACAGTTTCTTCCATATTATTGTTATTTAATTAATGGAAACTAAGGTTTGAGCTCAAAGCCTCAAGTTATTTTATGCTTATGTTTTATAATATTAATATATATTTTGTAATTATGGATTCCTTACTCATATTAGGCTATGAAGTGTAATCATTTGCTGTAATGTTCAACTAGTTTAATTTATAGTAAATTTGGTTTCAAAACTATTAAAATATTGTTTACCATTTCATTTGATTAAAAATTGTAAATTTAATTCAAAATGTCAAACAATAAGAAAAAATAGAATGCTGAATATTTACTATTTTTTGCAACTCGCAATGTAAAAAAATGCTAAAGAATACTATTACAGGATACTGAAGATAGGATCATATCAATTAAGTATTTCATAAACAAATTAACTCAAATTGAATCAAATAATCATTTCATAAATATTGTTCAATAGTTTGCATATACATATTACAATGTTAAAAACTAACACTCAAGTATCTCAAACAACCCTTTGATAACCCGTGCTTCATCGATAATATTTGTATGTCTTATGTCACTAGCATTTACAATTTCACTATCATATTTTGTAGTTGTATGCATGACACCTATTATTTTAGTTAGATTAATCCAAATTGAAATCTCTATCATATGGAAACATATCCACTTCATAACCTAAAACATACAACCTTAAACATGTCTCAAGATTTTTATCCAATGTATTCCGAAGCCTTGATTTAACAAAAGATAATGCACTGAATACCCTTTCATCTTCCATAGACCCCAAAATAATTGTTTGACACAATTAATATAAATGAATTTTTTGATGATTTCTTCTTGTAGAAAACTACTTTGATACAATTTCTTCCATAGCCTAGTAATAGAACTTGTTTCTGTTGGTTTAGTTAATAACTGATATTGTTCAACCATTGTAAGTCCAAAAATCATTGACTATTTTTTCAATAAATTATTTTATAAAATACTCTTAACTTCCTCTCCATTGATTTTTAAAGACTTACTATTTTTTTTGATGAAAGTACCTATGTATTTGGTAAATAAATTATTTGTTTGTTCTTGACCATCTGCACTGTTCTAAAATGTAGGATTCACCACCCCCTTGGCTTCAAACAACTCATCTCTTTGAAAATGATCTCAAATTTCAACAAATAAGCTTTTAAAAATCTCTCTCAATTCCATTTGTATGTCACATATGACATTATCATATAGAACCCTTGTTACAGGTATCTCTTTAAATTCTGATCCAAATACATTAGTTCGTCTATGGAGAGTGTGTAATGGTATTGCCTTTCCCTTAACAAAAATACAAAGATGATCATGAATATTTAATTTAAAATAGTTTTGAGGGTATTTTAGACTTTTTAAAGTTTCCCAAATCTCAAATATTGGTCCCTTGAAATTTTCATTCGAGTAGTATAGTATATCAAGTGATAAACAAACCTATTTCCTTAACCTTATGAAGTCCACAATATATATTAATCTCTCTTTTGCATGTTTCGTCAAACAATGCATTTCATTCAACATGGTCAGAATACCACATAATGTTAGCAAAGTTTTGAAATCTATAAAGTGGTTCAATAAATATTTTGCCTTGTCAACCTCCATCCTATACTTAAACATAAAACCAACCAATGATTGATATTCTTCAAATATTATGCATGCAGGCTCATACATTGAAATCCATCTAATATCTACATATTTTAATAGCTTTTTCCCATTAGTCACTCCAATTTCAAATTTATAATAATCTAAAAACCATTTTGGATTGCATGACATGTATGCATGCAAATCACAAATTCGCTCTTACACTTTTGTGACTTTTTAAAATGTGCTTACAATTTTGTAGCAAGATTCATTTTATGTGCCATGTTATGGATTGGATCCATATATGGGGAAAATGATATTTGTAGGCAAAAACACAAACCTATTTTATTCCCCTACATTACTGATGCACCATTTTCACCAACACACACCAACTTAATACCTATATCATGGTAACTCATCCCAACAATATCTATCAAATTAGAAATAACCAGTTTGCAAAAGTTTTCAACATTATAATTTTCAATCATTTTATGTACAGATAAAAGTTGAGGTTACCTTGAATGATTCTAAAATGTATATACATGCATGCATACCCATGGTGTGTTGTCAACCATTGTTACCTCATCAATGGATAGTAATATGAACCTTATTGATTTTACTTTTTCTTTCAAATCCTCCTTTTCAATCATTACGAGGCATTTTTCCATCTCCCAAGCATTAATATCAAACCAATGTGAATGTGGAATGTTGTGCAATCCAATCTCTTGATATAAAATCTTGTAATCTAAAAAATTAGAGATTGGTCTTTGTCTTTTTGGAATGTGATATAAAGTTGAAAATTGTATATTTGCAAGCCAATTAGATTGAGCAACCTTTCTGAATTGAGCTTTAATTATTCCTCCTTTCTCAATGAGTTGCCATTTATGTTTCTAATAATTATGATACTCTATTGTGTAACATTTATGCATGCATTCTTTTTCATTTTTCTATCTCACTATTTATTTGATATTTCCATCTTTGTCTTTTAACGACGCATATATTTTACCACAATGTTTTTTAATTGTGTCCAAATTGAGTTACATTTTGTGGTCCTTTCAAAATTTCTAACTATATATTATGCATTTGCATTTTATTGGTGTGTCAGTACTATTTTTGGCTCTATAGGTTCAATAAATGGGTATTTAGATGCCCACTCATATTGAAATAACCTTCTAGTTGTGCATGTATTTTTCTTCTTCCACATATTTTTTTGTGTCTTTTTCAACTAGAGATTGTTTTGGTTACATATCAGTTTCGTCTAAAGATTGTGTTGTGTGTGTAGATCTCTCATTTGGTATTGAGAACTCATCATTGACACCACTACTTATGATATAATATCTCTATTTCCTTGAATTTAGTGGGATAGTAGGTATTTCTTTTCAAGTGACATTTTTTGTGTCTTTTTCATCTAGAGATTATTTTGGCCACATAGTAGTCTCATCTGAAGATTGTGTTGGGTGAGTAGATCTCTCATTTGGTGTTGGGAACTCATCATTAACATCACTAGTTATGATGTCATATCTCTATTTCCTTGAATTTAGTGGGACAGTGGGTATTTTCTTGTGAGTGACTTCTTTTAGGGGAGGTTTATATTCAAAAGCATTATAAAGTCTTTAATACTTTTATCATTTAATTATACATGCAAAAAAATTGTATGACATTACTTTTTAATAAACACCAATAATAAAGTACAAATAAATAAGAAATATTAAATCAAATAATATTTATAATATAACACCTATGTTTGGCATTTCATTGCCAAGTCTGTTGTCAAATTCAAGGATATTTTTGATACCTTTATCAATGAGTTCTATTGGCCATTTTTGGCCCACACACCAAAATTTTTCCCAAGTGTGAGAAGGTGGACATTCAAGCAAAAGTGGCAAGTTTAGACAACTTCAAATTCTTGGAAGGAGAAGTCTTCAGGTTATCTCACTCAGAAGTCTTTGGGTTCTTTGATGAAGACAACTTTAGGTTTTCATAGGAGCACTACTTTTTTCACTTCATGAATAATCAGTAATGAAAAACCCAAAGTAAGAATCTCCAAAATCCTCAAATTGGTCATGGACAGTACAAATCAGTTTTTGAAGGTGAGTGACTTCCTAAGTTGTAAGTAATGAGACATCAAAAGCTCAATTTGGTCTTTAAAGGTGCTTCTTAAGTTCTCAAAAGGATAATTCTTCTCCAAATAATAATCCAAGGATCATTGACAAATATAAAGGGCACTTCTTTCTCCAAGTGGATAGTTGCAAGTTTGTTGAAGGCTCTCTTGAGCTTTGGGAAGACCATTTCAATTTTTTTGAAGGGTATATTTATCTTCAAAATAGACCATTTGTAGAATCCTGAAGGGTCCCTTACCCTTTGGGAGAGTCCTTACAAAAGCCAATGGAAAAAAATTTTGAAGGAAAGGAAAAAAAACAAAAGTTTGAAGTGTATGCTATCCTTTGGAAGGTGCCATTGACAAATTCCTAAGGGGCCATTTTCAATTGTTTCGAAGGACAATTTACAAAGAAAAAGGACCATTGAAAAATTATTAAAGGGTATCTTTCCCTTCAGGAGGACCATTTCAAAGGTTAAAGGGCACTTTTCACAACAAGAAAACCATTTACGAAAGTTTGAAGGGACATACAGGAAGCCTGAAGGGTCTCTTACCCTTTGAGAAAGTCCATTTTGAAAAATCTGAAAGGCAACCAAAAAATAAAGATCCTTCAAAGGAAGGAACAAAAAGAAGTCCGAAGGGAATTTTTTTGAAGGAATTCATTCAAAAAATGATACAAGGTAAATTTCTGAAGGAAGAGCAAAAGAAGAAAGCTTTAGATAAAAAGTTTGAAGGAATTCCTTTGGATAAATTGTCCCATGGAATTCCTTTGAGAGATTTTCCCGAGATAAATAGATCATAAAATAAATAGGCCTGAGGAAAAAAGACAATTCCTATGGATATTTTGCCCATGAGAAATGGTGAAAATAGATAGGTTCAGGAAAATAGTCTTTAAGGAGAAAGATGCGAGACCATGTGTCCAAAGAAAAAATATGAACAAGGAGCTCTGAAGGAATTGCTCTAAAGGAATTCCTTTAAGAACTTTTTTTGAGAGAAACCAAGTAAATAGCTCATGGGAGAAATGCCAAAGAATAAAAGAGCCCATAGAAAAAGTTAAGACTTCAAGTGGAAATGCAAAAGTCTAAAGACTTGAGGAAGAAAAAGTTTGAAGACTTTAAGTAGTAAAAGTTTGAAGACTTAGAGCTTGAAGTCATCAAGCTGAGAGAGTTTGAAGAGTAAGCAAGCTCAGAGAACCTAATTACTGTACATAGAGTAAATCAGGATTCTCCAAGTACTTTACGTAAAAAGCTTTATAAGTAAAGGAGCAGATAGAGTCTGAAGTTGGAGAGATCAGAAAGCTCGAGTTACTCTGCATAGAGTAAATTAGGATTCTTCAATGACTTAGCTTGAAAAGCTTTATAAGTCAAGTAGATTTGAAAAATTAAATTACATAGAAAAGATTAGATCAAGTTTCCAACATTGCTTGACTTAATAAGCTCAGTCTAATGGCATTTTCTAAGGATTAACAGTGCACAGGAGTCATGATCAGATAAATGAGAGGCTACTAAGTGACACAAAGGCATCTAATTGATAGGGAGATCAATGATCCATAGGCATCTATGACAAAAAAATCCACAACTCAGGTCAAGGATCCAAGGTAGCTTCCAATGAATAATTAGTGCAAAGGGGAGTCCAAGTGGTTGGTATTTGGGAATTTATGAAGGTTTTCATCCTTCAATATGGCTCACTCTTGACAAATGACCATCCAAAATAAAAGTGAAATGGTTCGGATAGATTTTTCAACACATAGAGACTTGCATCCCTTTTCAATAGGACATGCAATGGGGAAGGTCACCATGCCATATTTAATACAAAGATTAATGAAGTCACGCTAAGAAGCAACATTTTAGCTACTCACGACACAGATTCTCAAAATCCACCAAGGGAGTGACTTGAATGCGATAATGATTCGAAGAGATTATGTGGTGAACCTAAAATGGTGCATTTCATGGTAAAAGGAGGATGACAGTGGTAGTTGCAAGAATTTATGGTTTTCTTCCTACTTTCTCATGCATTCCCATCTTCTCTTCCCCCTTTTTTGTTATAAATAGAGGCCTTGGAGCCAAAAAATTATCTCGAGATTGGTGATAAAATTACTCTACCAAAATAACTTTGTAATAAACCTTTTGAAGTAATAAAGGTTAATTTTTTACCTATCTCTTTGTCTAAAAATTGTGTTAAGCAAGCTTGTGTACAATGGCATTGTGAAGAAGTGTCCTTTCAAGCTCATTGTCCTTTATTACCTATTTTATGTGTTTTTTAGTTAGTTTTAGGTCTATAATTGAGCTCTTTCCACCACTAATGGAAATTTGGTATGGATTTCAAAATCCCTCTTTGCTTCATGTATGGTTCAGTGAACCTAGTTTATGAAATACTTATACAAATTAACTGGTTGTGAGGTTGTGTATGCAAAATTTATTTTATTCTAAATGAGTGTCATTTTTTGGACTAAGTGGATCATTTATTTTGGTGCATAACCTCCCTTAGCTTAGATTTATTTTCATGTTATCTTCCTATCCCATTTTAGCCAATAATAGATTTTAATGTGGAAATCAAGAGCTGAAGTGAAGCACTTGAGGAACTAGACTTATTAAAAATCCTAGAGGTTCAACCTCACCATAGGATACCCACATCCTGAGGTTGTTCCCATACTTGTAGCTAGAAGTGAGAGAGCCTAAAAAACTCTCCCATAAAGGGTGAAATTACAAGCTACAATAGTTATAACATGCTTGGTGGGACTCACTACCATTTTCCTTCCTTTTTTATGAAGATTGGTCAAGTTTGATGCTATTTTGATCAATTTAAAACAATGTTAGCTTTCATCTTCCAGCATCTGGTGGTAGAGCAGTAGCCATTTTTCATGCCAAAAGTAACTACAAGATCAACAACTAGAGGTTTCAATTTTGAATTCATTGAATTACCTTTGAAATTAGCAAAGAGGTTAAGGTTCATCCATACTCATCCATATGTAGGGCATCCTCTTCTTAAACCAGTTATAAGACATAAATACACAAGAAGATCCCTATTAGCTCCTTTTGCTACTATGATTCCCCAAAGAGCTTTCATGGTTTCAACAACCAAAGACCTTTAAACTTGCTAAAATATGACCCTATGCCAGTAGTAGCCCTCAAAAGTGTCCCATATTACATAGGAGACTAAGTTGTAACTCCTATTGAATGCATAACAGACATAGCTAATTTATGTAACATCTATAATGTCATAGTAGAAAATGTAGATGTTAGGATATTAGCTGTATCCTTCAAGGAAAAGGAGTTAGATTGGTATAGGGGACTAGCTCCTAACTCTATCCAATCATGGGACCAACTGGGAATAGCCTTATGTAAGAGGTTTATAGATAAAACTGATCATCTATCACTTGTAGAATAGTTGACCACAATCAAGAGAGCTCCCCATGAAGTCATGCAAGACTTCAACACAAGATTCTAGAAGGCTTGGGATAGAATTCCAACCACTGTTAGACCATCACCAAACTTTACTTTCTTATATTATTTAAAGGCTCTAAATAGTGATATATCTATAATGATCCAATTCATGGGAGGGGACATTGTTAAGCATGAATTATACTGAGAGGGGGGGTGAATCAGTATATTATATATCTTTTTCCTTAATTTGATTTAGTTTTTTAACCACTTAATCACACATTCAAGATATGCAATAAAATTGAAACAATAATTTGCACCACACAAGAGAGAGAGAGACACATCATATTTTTATGTGGAAACCCAAAGTGGAAAAAACCATGAAGAACAATTTCAAGTATATGAATGAGCACCAAATCAAAATACAAAGTTTGTAAGCACCAACTTACAGGACCACTAACCCCTTTGTCGAGCACCAACATAACAACTATTTGTGAGCACCAACCCATTAGAGCTCCAAACCCTTGTAAAGATTTGTGAGCACCAACCCACAAGATCACCAACCCCTCTTGTGTATAAAACACAACTATCTCTCAATGTTACTTACTCAACAAATGATAGAAATCTATAATATCTCCTACTTTTCTCTCTTCAAAAACAAATACAAACCATGCACTCTCTTTCATATTACAAATGGCTTCTCAAGCCTTTAATTATAGCTTTCCAAATGACCTTTTGCATTCACCTTTTGTGACCCTTCAATCCTCGTAGAAAATGGTTCCAAACTTGCATGATCCTCATATCCTTGCATTTGAAAAGTCATATGGTGACCCTTCATAAGCAAAAGCATCCTTTCCTCTTTTATCTTTATCTTGGTGACTTTTCATATTCCTCAAAGTGTCCCTTCATATAAAAATGCACCATACCTCTTTTATCTTCACATGGTGAATCTTGGAATTCCTCTAGATGATTCTTCATGAGAAAATGCGTCTTATTCCTCTTTCATATTTTACCCCATGACTCTTTGACTTCTTCATGGGCCCTCTTTTGACTTATATGTAACTAAAAATATATTCATTTATATTAAATAAATATAACACATATTAGCCAAGATTTGAATTTTAAAAACACTATTAAATGCAATGGGGCCTTTATCACCAATAATGCTAGACCTTTGATATCAATGACAATATTTCTAACAATCTCCCTCTTTGTCATTGATGGCAACCTCAAACTAAAATTGCCACATCTTGAAACTTACACATACTGCCATCAAAAAAGCATACAATTACACCCCCTTACTATAGCAACTTGTACCTATTTCTGCACCTGTACCTGTACCTATTATTCTCCCCCTTTGACATCAATGACAAAGGGCCTACCTAAAGCTAACACTTAGTTCCCCCTTAACTTTTGTTGAACCTCAATGGCAGGAAGTAAAATAAATTACTCCCAAATTCTCTTGTAGATACTCAAATATGTCTTTTGGTAGTGCCTTTGTGAAAATATATGCAATCTACTCTATAGTACTAATATACTCCATCTTAACCTGTTGATCTGTAACCTACTCTCTCAAGAAGTGATATCTAATGGGAATATTTGTTATTTTTGAATGCATCACTAGATTCTTTGAAATATTAATAGCACTTATGTTATCATAAAAAATATAAATAGGTTCATCATACTTTACCTTGATATCTTCCAAAGTTTGCTTCATCCAAAGCACTTGAGTACAACATAATATCACTGTAATATATTCTACTTCAACTGTAGAAAGTGATACTGAATTTTGCTTTTTGATTAGCCATGATACTAAGCTATCACCAAGGAATAAATCTCCTCCACTTATATTATTTTTATCATCTAAACACCCTGCCCAATCTAAATTTAAATAAGCAACCAAAGTGAAATATCTGCCTATGGAATACCGTAATCTATAATCTAATGTCCCCTTGATATATCTGAATATTCTCTTCACCAACTGAACATGACTATCTTTTGGAGGTGATTGATATCTTGCAACTATAACTAATGCATGCATGATGTCTAGCCTCGATGCTGTCAAATATAAAAGACTACCAATCATAGATCTATATAAAGATTGATCTATAATAGGTGAATCTTCATCCTTGGTCACCTTATTTCTTGTACACGTTGGTGTGCCAACTGGCACACAATCCTCAAAACCAAATTTATTCAACATTTCCTTGGCATATTTACTTTAAGATATGAAAATTCCTTTATCTGACTGAAATATTTGAATCCTAAGAAAAATGACAATTTTCCAAGCATAGACATCTCAAATTCTTTTTGCATATTATCAAAAAATTCTTTTGTCATTTTTTCAATATTTCCTCCAAAAATTATATCATCAACATATACCACAATAATAAATTGATGTTCACCTTCTATTTTGATGTAGAGATTAATATCAACAAATCCTTTCTTGAAACCTTGATCCTATAGGTACTTCTCAAGTCTTTCATACCAAGCTCTGGGAGCTTATTTCAATCCATATAATGCTTTCTTCAATCTGCATACATGGATACTAATATTTGAGAGAATAAATCCTTTAGGCTACTCAATGTAGACCTCTTCTTCTATATTCCCATTTAGGAAGATAGATTTGACATCCATCTGAAACACTTTGAAATTTTTAAACACTACATATGCAAGAAACATTCTAAAAGCCTCTAACCTTGCCATTGATGCAAAAGTTTCTTCAAAATCTATTCCCTCAATCTAAGCATATCCTTTACATACTAATCTTACTTTATTTCTGGTCACTTCACCATTTTCATTCAACTTATTTCTATAAACCCATTTTATTTCTATCAAATTGTGATCTTTTAGTCTAACTAATTCTCCAGTATCATTCTCTTCTATTTGATTTAATTCTTCATCCATAGCCTTAACTCGATGCTTATCATGTCTAGCTTTTGAAAAAGTTCTAGGTTGAATTTTGGATAACAAAGAGAAATTAACTTGCTCAGATTCACTTAACATCATTATTCTAAACATATTTGGATGGAGTTTTGGTGTCCTTTTTCTCCTTCTTCTCATCTTCATATGATTTTTCAAAATCTTCCGCTTCAATGATTTTAGGAATGTCTACTGGATCACTGATTTTTTGTGTTCCATCTTCTTCTATCTTGACACTTGCACTTTCAATAATTTTTTTGGTTCTTTTGTTATAACATTTATAAGCTTTACTTTTTCAAGAATAATCAATAAATATACCTTCATCTACTCTGGATTCAAACTTACCAAGTTTTTTATCAGTTCTCTTTATGAAGCATCTGCTGCTGAAAACTCTAAAATAATCAACTGTTGCTAATTTGTCTTTCCATAGCTCATAAAGAGTCTTATCACTATTGAATCTCAATAATTATCTATTTTAAATATGCACTACTATAGAAACTTCCTCTCTCCAATATTTATCTGCTATCTTAGATTCATTTAGCATTGTCATTTCCATCTCCTGAACTGTTCTATTTTTCTGTTCAACTACTCCATTTTGCTATGGAGTTCTGGCTGTTCAATAATGTCTCTTTATTCTATGGTCTTCACAAAACTCAATAAATTGATCTCACATCAATTCTTCTCCTCGATATGATCTTAGACACTTAATATTCAAATTGGTTTTCTTCTCAACTAATGCTTTGAAATGTCTGAAATCTTCTGATTTTTTTCTTTAAAAACATTACCCAAGTCATATGTGAAAAATAATCAATAAGAAATATGAAATATTTCTCACCTTGAGTACATTAAGTTCTCATAGGTCCACACAGATGAGTGTGAGCAAGATCTAGCATCTGAGTGGTCAAGTACTCTTTTTTTTTGAATCGTCTTCTAGCCTGCTTCCCATGCTGACAAGGTTCACAAAGCGTGTTAGATGGATTTTTAATCTTTGGAAGATTTTTGACTACTTGATTCTTGATGATTTTTAACAAGATTGTAAAAATTTATGTCCCCTATTTTCCTGTGTCATAACCAACTTTATTCAATCTGACTCAAACAACATCTTTGACCTTTGATGTCTGATAGCATATACAAATTATTGCCTATTTTTTGAGCATCTGCAACCAACACATCTGAATCTTTTATTCTAATTTCATAACCTTTTGCATAAAAATTTAGTGTGTACCCTTGATCACACATTTGACTTACACTCAAAATATTATGTTTAAGACCTTCTACATACAAAACATTTTTAGTTTTAGTTCTACCATTATCTAGACGTAGTGTACCTTTTCCAATAATTTTGGCAGTAGTATTGTGTCCAAATTTCACTATACCACCATTGATCTTCTTCAAAGTTATAAAATTTCTCTTATCTCTTGTCATGTGCCTCGAACATCCACTATCAATAAACCATGGTTTTTCTTCATTTCTTATGTGCAAAGCTATATATACCAATATAGATTTTTCAGGCTATTTCTTTTGCCATGAACCTGTTTGAACTTTCTTATTAATGAATGGAGCCTTGAAACTCTGGTCCTTATTGATTGACTCAAACATGATTCTATAATACCGAGCTATGTGTCTGAAGTTGTTGCACTTATAACATATTATGGACTCTTTATCAAAGCTTGATAGAGGAGCAAAAGAGTTGTGGCTTCTGCTTGACTTTGTATGAATTTCCTTCTCCTTAATTTTGAAATTATTATACCTTTTTTGATATTTTATTTTCTTATGACCATATCCATTACAATAAATATAGTAATAATAAAAATAAGACCTGTTTGTGTATCTCTGACCTGATTGCCTTTTGTAGCTATGTTCCCTCCAACTTTATTTGTTTGAGATGCCCTCTATATTCTTAACCCTCTATATTCTTAACTTCTTCCCTTTTTTATTTTATCTCTTGTAAGAGCTTCAACGTAGCTCTTTCCTTTTTCCTTATCTGTGAAACTAGTGACCTCCTCTTTCTCTTTTTCAAATCCAATACCTGTCTTATCTAATATTGATATTTTATTTTATAATATCTTATTCAATATATTAGTGCTATTCTTAAATTTTGAATCATTGGCTTCTTTATCATTGATTACTTTATTTATTTTCTCAAGATCTATTTTTAAAGAAGCAATTTCAATAACATACCTTTTACATTATTTACTTAATATTTTCAATTGTGCTGTTAGATCTTCTTCATTCTTCTTGGCTTCTTCAAAGTGTGCTTGTAGATATTCAATTATTTCCTTTGACTCTTTTTCATTTTTCTCAATCTAGATATTTAATTTTTGATTCTTCTTTTCAAGAGATTTTAACTCTTCTAAGGCACAAATGAGTTTTCCTTCCAGATTCACATTGGCTTCATCTTGTTCTTCTTTTTGATCACATGTACTTTTGCTTGTGGAGGCATCTTCATGTATGGCCATGAATAGAATATTTTCTTCTTCTGAATTACTAACTCCACTATCTTTGACTGAGCTAGGATATTTAGAAGACAACCTCTTCTTTTCAAATCCCTTCTTGAATTTACCTTTGAAATTCTTATTATATGTAGACTTTCCTTCTTCATTATCATCGTTACCCTTATTTGGGAATTTAGCTACAAAATATCCAATATTTCCATAATTAAAACATTTAAAACTTAATTTTCTTTGATATTTATCTATGCCCTTTTTCGGCTTGCGAATGAATAAAGCTCCGTTGTCATCTTCATCATCGCTAGAACTATCAATTGATTCTTGAATCTTAGCTTTCTTTTTCTTTGATGTCTTGATATTAAATTCTCTCTTTGAGAGTTTATCTTGTTTAGTCCACATCTCATATGCCGTAAGAATACTATGAAGCTCATCCATCTTTAGCTTGTCTAAATTCTTCATCTATTCAATTGCCAAAACTTTTGCATCATATCTCAATGGCAGAGATATCAAATTTTTTTGAACCATAGTTGATTCTTCTAAATTTTATATAAGACCTTGAATCTAATTAACTATTTTATCAACCCATAAAAGATAACTTGTTATATTTTCTTCCTCTTCCATCTTCAAATTATCAAACTATCTTCTGAAAGTCTGAAGCTCAAACATTTGAACTTTTCCATCCCTTTGTAAATATTCTCAAGTTTTACCCAAGTTTCATGAAAATATTTACATTTCATAACTTTAACAATTTTGATTCACATAAACCACATAAAATAACATTTAAAGCTTTAGCATTATTTTCACTTACATTCTTTTCTACTGAAGTAGTTACAAGTGTCTGTGGCTCTTCATATTCCTCCACCACTGCTTACCATATGTTGAATCCAAGGGCCATCAAATAAGTCTTCATACTTATTCTCCAAAAAACATAATTCATCCCATCAAACAAAGGTGCCTTATTTGTAGAAAATCTTTCATATAATCTAGCCATCGTGCTTTCCTGATCTACCTTCAAGCTGTAAACTTTTTCAAAAGGAACCTACTCTAATACCAATTGTTAAGCATGAAATATACTGAGAAGGGGTGTGAATCAGTATATTATATATCTTGATACTTAATATGATTTATTTCCTTTAACCACTTATTCACACATTCAAAATATGCAATAAAAGTGAAACAATAATTTGCACCACATAAGAGAGAGAGAGAGAGAGACCAAATTTTTATGTGGAAACCCAAAGTGGGAAAAACCACAGAGAACAATCTCAAATATATGAATGAGTACTAACTCAAAATACAAAGTTTTCAAGCACAAACTTGTAGGATCACCAACCCCTTTGTCGAGCACCAACATAACAACTATTAGTGAGCACCATCTCACAGGAGCACCAACCCCTGTTGTGCATAAAACACAACTATCTCTCAATGTTGCTTACTCAACAAATGATAGAACTCTATAATATCTCTTTCTTTTCTCTCTTATAAAACAAATACAAACCATGTACTCTCTTGCATATTACAAATGGCTTCTCAAGCCTTTATTTATATCTTTCCAAATGACCTTTGGCATTCACCCTTTGTGACCCTTCAATCCTCATAGAAAATGGCACAAAAATTACATGACTCTTCGTATCCTTGCATTTTAAAAGTCATATGGTGACCCTTCATAAGCAAAAGCATCCTTTCCTCTTTTGTCTTTATCTTGGTGACTTTTCATATTCCTCAAAGTGTCCCTTCATGGAAAAATGCACCATACCTCTTTTGTCTTCACATGGTGACTCTTGGAATTCCCTAAGATGACTCTTCATGAGAAAATGAATCCCATTCCTCTTTCATATTTTACCCCATGACTCTTTGACTTCTCCATGGGCCCTCTTTTGACTTATATGCAACCAAAAATATAATCATTAATATTAAATAAATATTAACACACATTAGCCAAGATATGAATATTAAAAACACCATTAAATGCAATGGGGCCTTTATCACCAATAATTCTAGACCTTTGAGATCAATGACAATATTTTTAAAATACATACTGTTAGATGCATATGAGATAGCCATTAAAGTAAAAAATTACCTAGTTCAGGTGGGCAAGCTTACTCTCAGACCCCCAATACCTCTTTTCCCTAAGATCAGACCACCTCCTATAGTTGTTACTCTATTTGATGTTATACTTCCAACTCTAATGATTGTTGTTGTGCATTCACCAAAGCAAGAGAAAGCCTCTACTAGTAGATCCAGTGACTCTTAAGAGTAAAATGATTACTTGGAACTAAAAAGCATGCTCCAATCTTTGGGGAATGATGTGGTAAATTTTAAGAGGTAGAAAGCTTACAACAAGCCATATCAAGATCCATACCATCCTCAATAACAACCTTATCAGGCAAATTGGCCACCCTAAAAAGGAATTTTCCATGGATAGGGGCAACCTAAATATGCTAGACAACATAATTATAATATAAATGTTACATGCCCTTCCAATTCCTTAGTTTTGATTTAGAATAATATGGCTCAGAAGGCTGAAGGGACAATGCCTTAGAATCATTTTTTTGGGCAATCCATTATCCCAATTAATGGCTCTAACCAAGAATTCAATAACTAATGGAAGTAATCTATTGTTTACAGGTACAACCAAGCTCTTATGTCCCAAGGCACGAAGGTTATCACAATGACAAAACATGAACAACCTCCACAAGAATAAGGCTCAGATCAGGTGTCAAACTAGCTAGAGGCCACAATGGTCATCAATGAACAAGAGGAGTGCTATGCATCTAATCAATAGGCCATCCCCAATCTGGCTCATGTCCCACTCTTAACAAACACAATATTCAAGAGAAGGAATATGGGTGACAACTAGGAAGCTTTAAAAGAACCTCTTGTCACCTCTCCTTCATTGATAAAGATACCATAAATAGATCCTAAAACCTAGGCAAAGGTTGGTGGTATGCCAATCAACATTTTAGGATAAATGAAGAAATCTAATGTGAGCGTACCAATATGGGACATGATTTTCATACCTAATCAAGTGGAAATCCTTTAGGAAGGTTTGTCCAAGATGAGTGTTATGACAAATGTAGGTAAATAACCAAGCAAGGAAGCTAAGGTCTTCATTAATGCATCCAAGGTTCCTTTGGGAGAAAGGTCAAATAATGTGACCAAGCACCCTCCATTATACATTTCATTGATCATCGATGATTCCTTGGTGCATAGTTGTTTGGTAGATAGTGGGGCTAACACCTCAGTCATGCCAGAGTCTATAGCTGATTAGCTACATATTAAATATGAGCCACATACCAAGGGAGTCCTACAGCTTGATAGTTCTTCCATAAAGCCATCAAGTATCATCAAGGATTTGAGCTTAACCCTGCATTCTTGTCCTAGTGTTTTGGTGGTGTAGGATGTGCTAATCCTTGATGTCACTCCCTACTTTATGTTGTGTCTTTCTAGAGAATTCATAGCCAAAATTGGAGGTTATCTTACAAGAAATTGGTCTTACATAGAATTTAGAACAAGGTACATGACTAAAGTCTAAATCAAGGCTAAAATCTTGGTAGAATTCCACATTGAACCCCATCAACCAAAGAGTATAAACCTCAATTATAGTATCCTTGTTGAGGATGAGTTTATAATTGATCAGGAGCTAAACACTCATCCTGAAGAGGTTTTAAACTTGTTCTTAGATGAGTTGCGGGTAGATAATCAATTTCTCAACCCTTTGGAAGGTGTTAAGGAAAGATACATGGGTGTCTATTTGATGCATGAAGAGAATCAAATCATGCCTTCCCTCATTAAACCTAAAGAAGACCCCAATGGTATGTGGAAGTTGTTCTTTGATGGATCAAGGAGCAAAAATGGCATAGGTGCTAGGGCAATGTTGGTTTCCATTTTAGGTAATAAGATTTTCTCTTTCGATAGGTTCCATTTCAATTGATTTTCAAATGTAATAGAATATGAAGGCTTGATCTGTGGCCTTTAATAAGAAAAAAAATTGGAATCAAAATGCCACAAGCATATAGGGACAATTAGCTCATAGTGAACCAGGTCAGAGGCTTGAATGTTACAAATAATCCTTTAATGAGGTCTTACAAAAATAGAGTGTGGGACCTAATTGAAGATTTTGAAGCCTTTGGCATTTAAGTTGTCCTAAGAAATTAGAACCAACATGCTAATAGGTTGGTAATTGTGGGAGCTCAGTTTGACATTCCAAGTGAGCTAAGAGAAACCAAGGTTCAACCACATGTCAAGGTGGTGGTGAGGTCATCAGTACTAGATAATGAATCCCACTAACATGTTTTCAAAAGTGAAAAGCAAATTGCTTATTTCTTACAGTGGAAAGCCAAGTTATACTCTACTAATCAAGGTAAATTACATCATCAATATGAGGATCAATTTTTTCAACTAAGGCTAAACAAACTTCCTAAGGGGCTGGTTACACTTGAAGGCATTTTTTATGAGGGGGACCATGTGAGAAAAGAAAAGGAAGTAATGTCTTCCAATGAATAAAACTATGAGAGAGTCCTCATCTTCAAGGATAAGCTTCTCAAGCTTAGGAAGGCAAGCAACAAGGTTGAGAGGCATGCTTTCATAACACTTTGCTAGGAATACATAAACATTTTTACTTGGGAGTACAACAACTTGAAAGGTTTTGATTTAAAGTTAGTCAAGCATACCATAGAATTAGAGGCCGATGCTAAGCATGTAAGGCAAAAGCAAAAGCTTGTTAACCCCAAGATAAAAGAGCTTATAAGGAAAAAGATAACTAAGTTGATTGAATATAGGGTTATCTTTTCCATCAAACACTCATCATGGGTAGCCAACTTGGTGCCTATAAGGAAGAAGAGTGGGAGATTGGGCCATGTGTTGACTTCAAAGATTTGAACACAATCTCTTTGAAAGATCACTACCCTCTACCATCCATGGAATAGCTTCTTTAATTAGTTATAGGTTTAGAACATTTTTCTCTGTTGAATGGATATTCAGGCTACAACCAAGTATGGGTAAAAGAGGAGGATTGGTACAAGACTACCTTCACCACCAAATAGGGAATGTATGCATACCAAAAATGCCCTTTGGTTTGTCAAATACTAGCAAAATTTTTTAAAGAGCCATGGATATGTCTTTCCAAGGGATACTAAATCAAATGGTGCTAGTATACTTTGATGACATCATGGTTTTCTCCAAGAATGCTAGCAAACACATGGACCATTTGAGGCTCATTTTTGAGAGATGTAGGGAGTATGGGATCTTATTGAATCCCAAGAAGTAAATGTTTTCCATCTGTGAAGGTAAGCTGTTGGGACAAAAAATTTCAAAAGAAGGGTTGTCCATTGATCCTAATAGAATAAGTACCATCTTGTCCTTATCCTTACCCAAGCATAAGAATGGACTCCAAAATTTCCTTGGGAAAATAAACTTTATGAAGATATTTATACTTGGTTTTACAAACTTAGTCAAGCCCATCATTGCTATGCTAAAGAAGAACCAAGTGTTCACTTGGTCAAATGAAGGTAAATCAACATTTGAGGCTATTAGGCAAGCCATTGCTCAATCACCCACACTCATGAATCCTAATTTCTCAAGGGATTGTATATTGTATGATTTTGCTAATATTGATAATATATCAACGATACTAATGTAAAAGAATGGTAAAAGACTTGAGCAGCTAATAGAATTTTTTAGTCAAGGGCTTGAGTGGTATGAGATGAGGTATAATTTTATAGAAAATTAAGTCCTTGCAATAATAAAAAGCCTCAACAGTTTTAGGATAATGCTCTCCAATAGTAAAATCTATCTTATGGTGTCTCATCCTAGAGTGAATCCTACTTCTTAACAAAGACTTGAATGAAAAGAGAGCTGGTTAGATTACCAAGGTCATGGAGTATGATATGGAGATCAAGGTCACTAATCTAGTAAGAGGTAAAGGCTTGTGTAAGCACATGGTTGATGACCTTCATGAAAACAAAGAGGTAATATTGGTAACACAAGATAACCCACAAATAGATGCACCTCCACCTCACATTAGTTGGCTCCATGATAAGATGTATTTTTTTGCTAATAGGTGAGTGCCCTCAAGGTATGGACAAAGCAAAAAGAAGGTAGTTCAGAATTCAGTCCATACCTTATGCATTGGTTGATGGGATTTTATTCATGAAGGACCTCAATGGAGTGCTCCTAAGGTGTATAGATAATGACCAAGTAGCCAAGATTTTGGAGCATTTCCATGATGGACCTACATGAGGTCATTTTACACCTAGGAATATAACAATAAAGATAATGAGGGTTGGTTATTACTAGCCTAACTTCTTCAAAGATGCTTATGCATGGATGAGGAAGTGTCAAAAATATGCTCTCTTTATGGGTAAGCAAAGACTGCTAGCTTTCCCTCTCAACCTGATTCAAGTAGAGAAACTATTCATGTAGTAGGGTTTGGATTTCGTTGGAGTGATCAACCCTCCATCAAGTATGGGGCATAAGTGGGTGCTTACCATAACTAATTACTTCACTAGATGGGTGGAAGCCATTGCATTAAAGGAAGCCAACAAAAGTGCAGTCTTAGATTTATATGACAACATCGTGACCAGGTTTGGTGTTCCATCCATTATCATCTTTGATAATGCATTAGCTTTTCTCAATCTGAAAACAAGTGAATGGGATCTCAAGATGGGAATCTACCTTAGCATTTCCTCCAATTGTTATCCTCAAGGAAATGGGCTAGATAAGTCCATAAATAAAAATTTGTTGAAGATTATCAAGACGACTATGGAGGAGAACCAAAGAATGTGGCACAGTAATTTAAAGACAGCCTTATGGGTTGATAGGGTAACTTCTAAAGCTATTGTTGGCAATTCTCCATATATTCTAGTATATAGAAGGGAGGCCAAGTTACCCATTTCTCTTGAGCTACCTACACTAGAACTAGCCCATCAATTGGAGCTACTGGAAGATGAACCCATGAATATGAGATTGGTATAACTCATGGAACTTGAGAAGATAAGAGACCTTGTAATGAAGATGCTAGAGTCACATTAGGCTCACGTCAAGAAATCTTTTGACAAGAGAGCCATGGCAAGGGACTTCAAGGAGGGAGACCTAGTCCTTAAATGGGATTTAAATAGGGCCAAACTAGACAACCATACCAAGTTTGATAGCTTGTGGAGTGGCCCTTATTTGATCCATAAATGCAAATAATATAATGCCTTCCAGCTCACCTAATTAAATGGAGAGGTATTACCCATCCCAGTTAATGGGATTCATTTGAAGCCTTGATATTTAGAGTTTGTAGCCATTGTATATATTTTTATACATTTTGTTTAGTTTTTTATGTTTTCTTCTAAGTGCCTTGTGCACATCCATTTTAGTTGTGTGTTTTCCCTTCCCTAAGTGCCTTAGGCATAATTTGTTTTGTTTTTAGTTGTTCTTATTGCTTCAACAAAAATTTCCAAGTAGAACCAACCTTGTATAAAAGTAGTGACTTCATGCCCAATGGACTAGACAAGGCAACATGAGCTAGGTTCTCAAGCATAACAAACATGCTTCCCTATGAGTCACCATAAATGTTGGCCATTTTTGGCCCACACACCAAATTTTTTCCCAAGTGTGAGAAGGTGGACATTCAAGCAAAAGTGGCAAGTTTAGACAACTTCAAGTTCTTAGAAGGAGAAGTCTTTAGGTTCCCTCTCTCAGAAGTCTTTGGGTTCTCTGATGAAGACAACTTTAGGTTTCTAGAGGAGCACTACTTTTTTCACTTCCTGAGTAATCAGTAATGAGAAACCCAAAGTAAGAAGATCCAAAATCCCTGAATTGGTCATGGGAAATAAAAATTAGTTTCCAAAGGTGAGTGACTTCCTAAGTTGTAAATAATCTGACATAAAAAGCCTAATTTGGTCTTTAAAGGTGCTTCTTAAGTTCTCAAAAGGACAAGTCTTCTCCAAAAAATACTCCAAGGATCATTGACAAATTTGAAGGGTACTTCCTTCTCCAAGTGGACAGTTGTAAGTTTATCAAAGGCTCTTTTGAGATTTGGGAGGACCATTTCAAATTTTTTGAAGGGTATATTTCCCTTCAAAAAAGATCATTTTTAGAAGCTCAAGGGGTCCCTTACCCTTTAAGAGAGTCCTTACAAAAGCTTACAGAAAATAATTCCAAAGGAAAAGAATAAAAATAAAAGTTTGAAGGGTATGTTACCCTTCAGAAGGTACCGTTGACAAAGTTTCAAGGGGCCATTTTCAATTATTTCAAAGGATTTCCAAAGAAAGAGGAACATTTCAAAATTCCCAAAGGGTATCTTTACCTTTGGGAGGACCATTTTCAACGGTTGAAGGGCACTTTTTTTTTTGGGAAGACCATTTGCAGTAGTATGAAGGGACATATAGGAAGCTTGAAGGGTCTCTCACCTTGTGCAAAAGTCCATTTTGAAAAATTTGAAAGGCAACCAAAAAATAAAGATCTTTTAAGGGAAGGAACAAAAAGAAGTTCAAAGGGAAAAATTTGAAATGAATTCCTTCAAAAGCAATTCCTTCAAGAAATGATACAAGGCAGATTTTTGAAGGAAAAGAGCAAGAAGAAAGCTTCAAACAAAAAGTCCAAAGGAATTCCTTTGGAAAAATTGTCCCATAGAATTCCTTTGAGAGATTTACTTGAGATAAATAGATCCTGAAAGAAATAGGCCTAATGAAAAAAGACAATTCCTGCATACATTTTACCCATGGGAAATGGTAAAAATAGATAGCTTTAGGAAAATAGTCTCGAAGGATAAAGATGCAAAATCAAGTGTCTGAATAAATAATTCAAATAAGGAGATCTGAAGGAATTCCTCCAGGAAAATTGTTTTAGAGAAACCAAGAAAATCTCCCATAGGAAAAATGCTGAAGAACAAAAGAGCCCATAGAAGAAGTGAAGACTTCAAGTGGAAATGCAAAAGTTTGAGGACTCAAGGAAGAAAAAGTCCAAAGACTTCAAGTAGCAAAAGTCCAAAGACTTAGAGCCCAAAGTCATCAAGCTGAGACAGTCTGAAGAGTAAGTAAACTTAGAGAACCTAAATTACTCTGCATAGAGTAAATTAGGATTTTCCAAGTACTTTACTTAAAAAGCTTTATAAGCAAAGGAGCAGATAGAGTCTAAAATTGGAGAGATCAGAAAGCCAGATTTACTCTGCATAGAGTAAATCAAGATTTTTCAATGACTTAGCTTAAATATCTTTATAAGTCGAGTAGCTTTAAAAACCCAAATTACATAATAAAGAGTAGATTGGGTTTCCAACACTGCTTGACTTAATAATCTTGATCCAATGGCATTTTCTAAGGATCAAAAGTGCATAGGAGTCATGATTGAACAAATGAGAGGCTACCAAGTGGCACAAACTCATCTAGTTGGCAAGGAGATAAATGATCCATAACCATCTATGAGAGAAAAATATATGGTATAAGTCAAGGATCTAGAACAACTTCTAATGACCAATCAGTGCAAAGGGGAATCCAAGTGGCTGGTAGTTAGGAATTTATGAAGGCTCTCATCCTTTAATATGGTTCACTCCTGAAAAATGACCATCCAACATAAAAGTGGCATGGTTCAGCCAGATTTTTCAACACATGGAGACCTATGTCCCTTTTCAATATGACACATAAAGGGGAAGGTCACCATGCCATATTTAATATAAAGATCAATGCAGTCACACTATGAAGTGATGTTCTAACTGCTTGTGACATGGCTTCTCAAAATCCACTAAGGGAGTGACTTGAATGTGGGAATGGCTCAAGGAGATTGTGAAACTAACTTGGAATGACACAATTCATGACAAAAGGAGGATGATAGTGGTGGTTGTAGGAATTTATGGTTTCTTTCCTAGTTTTTTATGCATTCCCATCTTCTCTTCCCCCTTTTTTGTTATAAATAGAGGCCTTGGAGCCAATAAATTATCCTCAGATTGGTGATCAAATTAATCTACTAAAATCAATTTGTAATATACCTTTTAAAGTAATAGAAATTAATTTTTTTACCTATCTCTTTGTCTAAAAATTATGTCAAGTAAGCTTGTGCACAATGGCATTATGAAGAAGTGTCCTTCCAAGCTCATTATCCTTCTTTCTTACCTATTTTTAGGTGTTTTTCAGTTAGTTTTAGGTCTGGACTTGAGATCTTTCCACCATTAATAAATTTTTGATGTGGATTTTGAAATCCCTCTTTGCTTCATGTATGGTTCAATGAGCCTAGTTTATGAAATACTTATACAAATTAACTGGTTATGAGGTTGTGTAAGCAAAATTTATCTTATGCTAAATTAGTGTCATTTCTTGTACTAAGTGGATCATTTATTTTGGTGCATCACCTCCCTTATCTTATATTTCCTTTCATGTTATCCTCCTATCCCTTTTCCTTAGCCAACAATAGATTTTAATGTGGGAATCAAGAGCTAAAGTGAAGCACCTAGGGAACTAGCCTCGTTAAAAAGCCTAGAGGTTTAACCTCACCATAGGATACCCACATCTTGAGGTTGTTCCCATGCTTGTACCTGGAAGTGAGAGAGCCTAAAAAGCTCTCCCACAAAGGGTGCAATTCCAAGTTACAACAAGTTCTGCACGTAATATTGTTGTAGAGCTTGTCATTATTATGAAATCTTGAAAATAATATTTAATTAATTAAAAAATGGTATTCTAAGAGTTAGTACCTCTATTTGGCATATCAAATTTATGCCCAAGTATGTCTTCCTATGGAGACATTTCTTCAAAAGAGTTATCAGTGGGTTTTATATGCAAAATGGTTTAAGTCATTTTAATTATTATTTAACTTTAACACAAGGCAATGAATACAATGCATTAGTTAATTGAAAATTTAGTACCTCTGTTTGGTGTTTGGATAAAATAAGATAATAAGTTATTTTGTTTTTTAAATTTCTTGGAGGCCTTAACATTTTTAGTATAACCCATATAATCAAGCCTACAAAGCCATGGATGAAAGATGATTAACAATAAAATGAAGATGATTGACAATAAAAAAAAACACTTGACTGATGAATAAGGAATCATGACAATAATCAAACATGAGGGCATCTAATCACCTGATATTAGCCTATAGGTGCCTGACTATAGATTTTTGATGTTTACCATAGCCTACTAGCACTTGACATTAGCTTACAACCCTATGGGTGCTTGACTATAGATTTTTTATGTTTAATAAGAGATAATTAATGCTCACCTATAGACTATTGGTGTCTATTTGTAGATTGATGACATCCACCTATAGAATGTTGACATTCACCTATAGACTATCAACATCCACTCATAGACTACTAGCATCTACCTACGAGATATGGGTGCTTGGCATCTAATGATAAGATGTAAGTTAATGAAGGTAAGTGATGAATGAATAATGATAAGTTACCTATGGGTGAACAATCACAATCTACCATCAGATGATAGAAATATATAGATGAACAATGGTAGGCTATGGGTAGATGATGATAGGCTATGGTTAAGCACCCAAAACTTGCCGTTAGGTGCCCGTGCTTGCAGGATGTAGTTAGATGCTTATAGACTACCCTCATGGTTAATTATTGTGATGGAACTTAAAGAGCAGTAAATGGAATTACAATTAAAAAATACTAAAAAATTAAATTTTAAAAAAATTATTGCCTACCTTGCTAGAAACTATTGATTCTTGAAGCCCTTCTAGGACCTGAATTACAAACCACCAAAAAAGTTCCTAAAGTCACCTGACGGTATGTGGTGAATTCCTATAGATTGGATTTTGAGGTACTAGAAAATTACATTTATATGAGGAAATTTATATTCAAATTTAGGTGAACATATCCTCAAAATTAACTTTGACCCTAAAAATTTAGGTGATCCTACCTTGTCAGCCACTCCACAAAAATTGCCAAATGCATATTCAAAAAATGAAATATTCAAAGATTAACAAAGATTCACCACTAAAAAACCCCCTAGTAGTAGGGAGCTAACCATACCCTCTGTCAGTGTCTTCTAGTCATAATTTATGTTCATTCCATCTTGATGCTAAACCCTTCCCCAACTATAATGACATATTTGTGGGTTTTTCATCATATTTCCCAAGTGTGCAAGGCTAAGTATAAGAGGTGTACAACTAGGAACCAACACTCAATTGGTGCCATTTTTGGGGACAATCCTTGTTACCCATATTGTCAGGGACTCTTGTAGAGAACTACGATTAATTAATGTTTTAATGTTCTCTACCTTGGAATATTTTATGCACTAACCTCAATTGCATATTTTTAGAAAATATTTATCCATATCAGCTCATGTGCTTGAAATTTGAGGCTATTTGAGTTTACTTTACTACTTTGGGTCGTCAACTACACATTAATCTACTGGGGATGTTGATGGTGACTCGAAAGATTTGGTAAAATGACTTCTATTAGATTTATTGCAAGGAGCTGTTAACTTGTTCATGTTTTAAGGTATTTTCTCCCTTTGAACATAAATCTGGGTTTTCAGTATCTTTTCTTTCATATCTCATCACTAGCTTCAACAAAGTGTGATTTAAATATGTATCACAACCTATTTGTAATCTGTTATACTCTAGAAGTTTTCTTTTGGTGGTGACTCTAATTTTCTATCCGATTTCAAAAAAGATCAATGCCCATTTTTAATATCTTTATTCTTTTAGCTTTGAGTGTTCTCTTATTTACAAATCTGGAAGAATTGAGATCATACTTCAACGGTGACTCATTAAAGTAGCTTATCTCACCCTTAAGTGTTTATTGAAGAAGAAAAAGACAAGTTTGGAGGCCAATTGAAGGATAAAGTTTTACAACAGAGGAGTGTTTGGATTGTCAAGATTATGGTACATCTGAACCTTTATTTGTTTAACTTCCTTTAAATTAAGATTATCATAGTTATCCTAATCATTTAGAGGCTTATAGTCTAATTTATTACCCAACACCTTCTCAACTAGCTGAATCTCCTCATATATTTGATCCACCAACTCCACCTCATTCACCCCCTCACAACCCTTTACAATTTGATCTTTAGCCCACCATTAAATCAATCATGAGGCATATGGATCAAGCTGAGAATGTACATCTTGAATTTAGGATTCCTAGATTTATACCAATTAATTTTTATGAAATGTAAGGTTATCCTAATGAGGTTTTGAAATGAAGTAAGGAATTGCCTTCCTTTGTTTTAATGGAATAATGCAGTTACTATTGATCAACATTTGAGGGATTTGCACATTATCATTGAAGATTATGAGGTTAAACGAGGATATTTGTATTAATCTATTTGTGCACACACTAGAAGAAGATGCTTTGAGTGGTTTAATTCCCTTCCCTGTGGATGCATTGATTTATGGGAAGAAATGAATTTTTTTTCAAGATTTAGTATGGTGATAGAATTGATCCTAGGCTTCTTTTGGCATAATTTGAAAACTTTAAAATGAACCCTAATGAGCATGTACATGATTTTAATACAACGTTTAATAAGACCATGATGAGGCTACCCACAACATCAGACCTAGTGATATGGTTTTCCTAATAAAATACAGTGATGCCTTTGACAAAAAGGCAGCTTTCTACTTGAGGGACAAGACTCCTACAAACTTGAGATTAGCATTCGACATGGCCATCCAAATTAAAAATAATATAAAGGCTATGGGTAAAACTTTGAATAAGTAGGGTGACGTGAAATTGGTCAATCCTAAAAAAATTTAGTCCACTAATAATGTAAACATTGAGTAAACCATGAAAACTTTGGCTTCCACTATTAAGGCGATGTCCTACAAGTTGGTTAAAGCTGAAAAGGGGCTACCTCATAGGTCTACAAGCTAGAAGAGAACTCATAATTAGAATCAAGCACAAGGGAGACCCCCTTTCAACATTAGAGATAATGATAGAGGGGAAAGGCCTACCTGTGATGAAATAAATGATAGAAATAAGAATAGAGGGACTAAAAAAGAAGTGCCTAATCTAGTGAATGCCAAAGTGAATGCTATAGGTTATGATATTGACATTGATTGGTGTGATAAATGCTTCTTTCCCCATCCCCCATGTGATACTACTAAATGGATTAATGAAGATGTGGATAAATTTGAGTTTATATCTGATGATGATGATATTTTGATGTTGGATTGTCAAGTCTCCTAAAGTAAGTTGTCTGCCACCATGAAATGGTTGAGTGATACAAATTTTGACCAGTTTTGGAGTGTAGTACAAAAGGTTTGTATCCCAACTTCTAAATTTGTTTGTGATGTTAACATGACACAAGAATATAGATTTCCCAATCATGATTTTGAATTTTTATGATCCATGATGATTAACATATGTGATGGGTGAATTGCTTTAGTTGAGTATAGGCAACTACTAATTAATGCAATAGTTAACCAAGACAAAAAATATAGCCTAAGATGTAGGCAATAAGGTATTGCTCTTCAAGACAATACCCATGCAAATCCAAGGTTAGGGGATGCAAAGAATGAAGTAAAGAAAACTATAGTATTCCTAAATTATTCTAAGTTAGTACCCACTTCCTAAATTGTCAAATAAAGAGGTGCTCTAGCCAAGAATAGAGTACCTTTGCTATCTAGTATTCTTAAGGGTGTGAGTGATATTATAACAAATTGTCCCTTGAAAACTATTGTTAAAAATGCAAATTCATCCTATATTGTTGCACCCTTAACTTTAAATGGTTGTATTCCAATTGAAGGTGTTGTCACCCTTCCTAAAAATATCCCCATTCCTCAGTATAGCATGTGTGATATGGCTTAGGGATTGAGTCAACTAAAGATCACCATGTAACTTATTGAGTTGTTAAGAATACCTAAACATAAGAAGAGGGCATTTGAATATTTAGAATTTGGTGAGAGTATAGTTGTAAATTAAATGAATTTACCCCAAACACTCCAAGGATGTGATGTAGAATTATAAGACGTTATTAAACCAACCCTAGAGGTATATTTTGGGTCTACATTGGTAGAAAGTTTGCTGAATGTGGATCTATTTTACACAACCCTGCTAATTAATGGCTTAATTGTTCAAAATTATATGTTTGATTCTAGAGCCTCTTGTAACATGATGCCCCTGGGTGTCTTAAATGAGATTAGAGTGAAAATTACATTAGAATTTGGCAAGTGCTATTCCATGGAATCACAAGAGGTACCAATTGTGGGACAAGTAAAAGGGTTGGTAGTACCATTAGCAGTTTATATAGGTAAGTATTTGAATATGGATGTGGTAGTTGTGGACTACCTACCTAAGTGGGGGATGTTGCTATCACAAAAATGGTCTTCCAACATCTATGGAAGTCTACAAATGGAAATTTTTTATGACACCATTCCTTTGGAGGGTAAGATGGTCAGAATTCATAGGGAGCCTAAGATGCTACATGTACTTGAAGATCCAAAATGTGTTCTAAATGAGGTGTTATACATGGATGTGGAGCTGGGTAGCTTTATTGGGAATGTGTATATTGTTGTAAAACCTAATGTTCTTGATGTTGGGTTTAATAATGAAAGTGCTGATGTATGGAGAATGTCATTTGATGAGGCTTGCTCCAATCTTGGAAATTTAGCTGGGGTTGTCTTATATGCCCCTAATGGGAAATATTTTAAATTTTGTTTCAAATTATCCTGAGTGCATGAATAAGACTACTGAGTATGAGGTGCTCTTACTTGGTTTAATAATTGCCCACAAACATGGAATTACAAGTCTGATTATAAAGGGTGATTTTGAGCTAGTGGTTAAGTAGGTCTGTAATGTTTATGCTGCCAAAAATAAAAGTTTGAAATATTATAGAAATGTTGTATGGGATTTACTAGAGTTCTTCGATGCTTTCAACATTTATTATCATGATAGAAGTTTTAACAAAGAAGCTGACAACTTGTAGGGTTAGATGTTTAGTTTAATATAGCAAATATGAACCCTCATTATTAGTATTAGGTGGAGGTGCTTGTTAGGCCTTCAATCCCAGACAATATTCATCATTAGAAAGTTTTTAATGATGATGAACAGATTATAAGGTTTCTAAATTGTGAAGCTGAGTTTCAAGAACAACTCATAGACTTGGAATCTTCTAGTTCTCTTCCCTTGTAGCCTATGATGATTATAGGCCCATTTAGATAATGGGGGATGGATTTCATTGGGGAAATCACTAATTCATCAAGTGTTAGATGTAGATGGATATTGGTTGCAACTAATTACTTCATGAAATGGGTTGAATTGGTCCCTACAAAGAAGGCTATACACCAAGTGGTTATAGACCTTTTGTTGAATGAGATCATTTTTAGATTTGGTGTGCCTATTAAGGTAATTTCTGATAATGCCATGAGCTTCAGAGCTAAACCTTTAGTGTCATTATGCAAAGAGTATGGGATCACATTGACTTATGCTTCAAATTACAATCCTTAGGGGAATGGACAAATAGAATCTAGTAATAGGAACTTGCTCCAAATCATCAGATAAACTTTGGAAGCAAACAAGAAAAAGTGGGGTGAATGACTAAAGTTTGCCTTATGGGATGACAGGATTACACCTAAGAGAGATACACACAAAATCTATTTTGAGCTTGCATATGGAGCTCAAGATATTTTGCCTATGAATTTGTAGTTACAAACCTATTAGTTTATGCAATAGCTAGAAGAAGATGATGAAATCAACCACTATGAAAGTAGAATAAACCAAATTGTTGAGCTCGATAAAACTAGAAGACAAGCTCATGAGAGGCACCTCAAGTTCAAGGAAATACTTAAAAGAATATTTGATAGAAAGGTTACTCTAAGAAATTTTCAAGTAGGTGATTTGGTTTTACTTTGGGATAACAGGCATGAGGAGAAAATCAAGTATGGAAAGTTTGATGTCTTGTGGATGGGCCCTTATTCCATTGACTACATGATTGGGAACACACTTTCTTTTTGAGAGACCTGGATGCCAATATCTACTAGTTAATGGTAGACATTTGAAACACTTAACTAAATCCATGATTATGTATAGTATTTATACATTATATAGTTTTGTTGCTCTTCTATATTAGGTCTTGTTTGTATAGTTTCTTTTGGTGTTTTTTGTTGTGTGATCATTTTCAGATATTCTTGACCCATTTTTGTTAGTCTTTCCTTATATAGTTGAGTTTCCATGGGTGTTTTCTAATAAGTTGCTAACATTTTAAATTTTTGGCCCAAGGGATTGGCACCTGGTCTTATTTTTTGGGGTTCTTTGCACACCTATAGGGGGTGAACATTCCTAGGTGAGAGCCAATGTTAGTGCCCAAACTTGCACTTAACAATTTTTTCCCTTTTTTAAAATATTAGTGCATGAATATGTAATTATTTGCCTCTTATTTTCAAGTGTTTAATTGAGTTAAAAAATCCATTTTTTTCCTTGTGAAAACCCTATGTAATCTTGGTCCCAGCTAAGGCTTAACATAGTCATGTTTTAATGAGAGAACAGGGTCTATGATAAAAATCAAGCTAGGATGATAAAATAATGCTAAGTATGATGTTTTCTATCTTTTAAAAGTTCTATAGCTCGACATAATTTATAAGGTTAAATGCAAGCCTACATTATTACAAATTACAATTGGGATGAAAAGGTCCACAACATATATGATGAAAAAATAAGTTATGAAAGATGCAAGTTTGACATTTTTAATTCTTAAGTTTTTTGGAAAATTCTTAAGTTTAATAATTTTGGTTAGAATTTTTCTTCAAAAATTCTTAAGATTGAATTTTTGGACTGTTTGTTTGAAAATTCTCAAGTTTCATTTTTTAGAAATTTTGTAAGTCAGACTTTTTGTTTGAAACTTTTGTTCAAAACTTTTGGTCAAACTTTGTGGTTGGACATTTTGTTTTGAGTTTCCCTTGATTCAAAAGATTTGGTCATTGAAATTTTTATTTGGGTTTTTTGTGTTGGAATTTTTGTTTAGAACTTTTGTGTCATAATTTTTATTCAGATACTTTGTGTTCAAAGCCTTCGATTCAAGCCAATGTCTTCCACCTTCTAGTCAACATGCTATCAAAAGAGAGATGGTCCAGAAAGAAAGCAGTGAAGTTTCAAAGGAAGTTAGAGGTCAACGTGGAAAAAAAAGTAAGGCCGCGTAAGCATTTATGAGGGCACATTAGTATTTTTTCTCACTCTAAAATGTATGAGATATCCAAATGGAAGTTAAGTTTGTAAAAAAAATTCAAAGCTTGAGATTTTAAATAGAAGAAATCCATGCTATTAATACAATCCATATGGAGGGTCAAACCGTGAAGCGAAACTTTTAAAAAGGTGAAATAATGAATTTAAGCATTATAAATTTTAGTAGCAACCTTAATAATGTCAAAGGCAAAATAGAAATGTGCAAAGGAATGATAATTTTTAACATTAAACACAAAAAGGAAAAAAGGTAAAACAAATCTAAGTATTGCCATTTTTAATATTTTGCTTATGTCGAAGACCTCCTTAGAGGAAAACTATCTTGTAGGGTTTATGAGGCCAAGGTGGGCCATTCCAAGCATATTTTCCAAATGGCCATAGATCCTTCTTTAGTTTTATCATAGATGGAATATTTCCATGAAATTATTACATGGCAAGGGTTATTTTTTGGTTTGAATGAGAAGAAGGGAAATTGTCTAGAAGTTTCTAGCTATGCAAATGATTAGTTGAAAGGCATGGCCAAGTGGTTACACATGAAGATAAGGAGTTTGTTTATATCCCAATGGAATATTATCCCTCAAGTCCAAGTGCAACATATTTCTAGCCAAGAAGATCAAGGTTTGTTGGAAATCTTCATCATGACAAGGATAGCTAGTTACTAGAATGATTTTCTTGCAGAGTAGGGGCTTTTAGGTGTGACAAAGGGCATCTTCTAACTGAAGCATATTCCCAAAATATTTTGGATGAAAGAATTGTTTAAAAATAGGTATTTTCCTCTTTTCAAATGTTGTTATTGGTTATTGTTCTTTCTAGGTCTTAAACTTTTTAAAATTTTAGGATCCTTGCTATGTTTGTATTTTCTCTCTTGCTTAGGTGGTTATAACTGTACAACCATTAGCAAGATTTGAGAGCACTGTATATGTCTCCCTTATTAAAATAAAAAACTCACCATGCTTTTCTCCATGGTATCATTCTAAAATAATGATGTATATAAGATTTGTTTGCAAGTTAATAAAAAATAGCTATGATTTTATATTATGTTTTATCAATGAAATACAATGAAATATTCTTTGTGCTCTACTTATTGGGTATTTAGTTTTATTCTTATCAATGGTGGTAGATATTTTTGGCATAGATATAAGTTTTAAATTCTTTTATGCATTGTGATTTGGGGATATGTTGTTGACAATATATTAAGGGCACCCTGGGTTTATGGATTTGATAGGAGAAAGCATTTAAAATTCTACTTGCAATGTATGCTTTAGGGTTTTAAGAATCATTTGAATATTTGCATTATGTTGGCACCAATGGATGAAATTCATTTTTTTTAGTTTCATTAACTTGTATTTTAGTCTTTCAACATCTTTACAAATGAATGATGTCATTTCTTATTAAAGGAGATTCTATTGTTTGAAAAACAACGTCACCACACCGCTCTTTATATTTACCTAACTCATCCTACCCTATTATACCCCATAAATAATACACCCTGTTGCTTATTTTATGTCTTATTTAGTTGTAGATGCATCAATATTTCATATATAAAATGTGTTTGTATATTGGTCTTTGAAGCTTAACATTGCAATCCTCCATTTGGTCCTCTATTGCTGAAAATTTCTATAGAAATTAAGGTTACAATAAAATTTACATCTATCTTTAGTAGCTTGTGTGTATCCTAGAGAATTTATTCATTCTGTATGACAACCTTTCTCAGGTGGAGTATGCAAACTTTGTTATGCCCTAGTCAAATTTGCATTTGTTTGTGTGCCAATAATACCCATGGAGATTGAATTGCAATATCCCTCCATGTGAGAAAGATACCCCTTAGGTCCTCTCACCTTGGTTTAAGTAGATAAAAAAGTATTAGGGAGATAACCATACCCTCTATCGGTGTCTCCTAGTCATCATATATATTCAGTACATCCTGATGCTTAACCCTTCCCTAGCTGTAATGACATATTTTTTGGGGTTTCATCTTTGTTTACCATACTATGCAAGTGTGCAAGGCTAAGTGCAAGAGGTGTACAATTGGGAATCAACATGTGGATGGTGTCTCCCATTTTTCCCATCTTTCTCCAAAGTTTGTAAATACTCAAGCTATAGAGTCTCTAAAATTTACACAAGATCATACAGAGCTAGCATATTGATAATTTTTATTATTAACACACTACATGCACTTCAACTGATTTATTTTAGAATTAGGTTGGAGTTATTTTGATTTTCAGTATTTGTTTTCTTTATTAGATTAGATTTAGTGTAGATTATTTTTATGTTAGATTAGTTTTTGATATTAAAAAAAAAATTAAATTTGATAGTGAAATAGATGTGTTCCTTTTCATTTGTCTTTGCTATAAAAACATAACTAGTTTTGATTTATGTTTGCATTTTAGTATATCGATTTCCTTTCAAATTAATAATACATCTTATCAATCATCATAGAAAATATATTATAAAATCTCCAAGTCATTTTCAGCCAAGACAACTTTTATTTTCTTCAAGATCTAAACAAGTCTCTTGCATTCTAGACAATCACCTAGATGAACATAGAAATATAGACAACCGTATGTGCATACAAAAAGATAGTAGATGATTGATATTATTTGTTTTGAAGATTTATAATCACTACCATTTTAATCTCTTAAAACATAAAATCAAAACTTACATCTCTTATTTCCATTGTATCATAATCATTCTTAAAAAAAGGTTTTTTGCAAAATAAGGAAGTTGAAAAGCTAGTGTAGTTTGTTTGCAAAAAAATAAAATTCATAGAAAGTATTTTGTTGTTGTTGTTGTTATTTTAGATCAAATTTCTTCTCAATTACTTGTATCCATAGTGTAATGACATAAAAATGACATTTGAGTGCTAAGATTGTTACTTGAGACCACCCATATCTATCTTAGCCCTAAACCTATCTTAGGGCATATTTAGACACTTATATAGCCTTTATGTAGGCTAAATGTGTCCCTAAACATCCTTAAAAAAGTTATACACCCTTAATTCAACATCCTAGTTCCTAGTTCCTTATGTTCTACCACCTAGACACTAGTGCCATAATAGGGACAATAGTGCCCCATGATATTAGTGTCATAGTTTTTGCACTATTGTTCTTTTCCCTCATTTTGTTACCAACATATATCTTTTCAAATGAGCAACCACCTAGGGTTGACCTAGACCTCTTTTAAGACATGCAAAAGTACTAGAATAATATATGTACATGAATTTTATCCCTCTAACCACTATATGGAAATCAATTGCAAATTACATAAACAAACTCAAAATAAGTTGGGTACAATTAAGGTTATCAATCCTTATTTTGCCCTAATTCTGCATACAACCATCTATAACATTCCTAAGCTTAGATTAATCAGGTTTTAAATCTCAAACACATTCAAAGCAATCAATATAA
Source organism: Torreya grandis (assembly GCA_037957365.1). Classification (NCBI taxonomy): domain Eukaryota; kingdom Viridiplantae; phylum Streptophyta; class Pinopsida; order Cupressales; family Taxaceae; genus Torreya; species Torreya grandis. The sequence continues at coordinate 1,187,677 of JARHVA010003546.1, read as the reverse complement.
CATCCATAGTAGCTTTACTTTCATTTACACTAGCACTTAGGTGGGGATAACTACAATCTTGATCCCTCTCCAGAGTGTTGGTATGTAGGCAACTCTCAACATAGTGGGGTGTTGAATATGTCAAGCTTACCCCACTAACAAACACACTTTACTATTTATGCCAATTAGATGCCATATCAACATGGATGTTTAGGGTTTTTATATAATATCAATCATAATATGTCATCTACAGATATCCATAACTCATGCACACATGAATAGGCTTGGCCAACCTAGACACAAGTGCATCTAAAAGCTTGAAATAATTATGCATAGAGGACACTAGAACAAAAATAAGGATACTAACACCATATGGTGCTACTATTCAATTATGATACTCTTATCTAAGAAGGGTTTTGACACCTAGATCTTGTCTGTGACACTTAGACTAGCCTCTATCTTAGTTTGTAACCTCCAGATCTCTTGTTTCAATCATTTTCTAACTAAGTACTTATTTACATTATTTATTGCTATTTTTAAAAAGTTCAAACTAAGTCAATTATATTATAAATCAATGGCTATATTTATTATATATTTCTACCTTGGTTTTCTATAGTCATCCCTTTAACAACCTAAGATTTATAATCACTAAGTCCTAAAAAGTTAGAACATTTGGTGAACCCGACTTCTTTAGAGTATTGCAAAAACCATAACCCTATATAACCATAGGGTTTATGTTTCTAGCCTTCTAAGATCCACACTCAAATTTTAGATTCATGTATTTTCTAATTTTTATTTCATATAATCATGATAATAATGACAAATGAAGTTTATCACTTTTTAATATAAAGTTTTCTAGATTCCTTTGCATGCTTGTTTCCTTTCATTTGGAATGAATTCAAAAATTATAATAACAAATATGTACACGATGCTTTATATCAGTTAAAATGTATGTCATATTTCATTCTATTTCTAGCATTTTATTATTCTCTTATGTTAAATTAAATTAAGAAACAAATCCTTACATACATAGAGGATCAACTCCAATATAGTTTATTGAACTTAATAAATAAATTTATACACTAGAAACCATGTTTCAAGTTTCAATGTCATATTCTATGCACAAGAAATAATCTCCTTCTTCTCCTCATCTCCATGAGGGTGATAACTACTTTGCCTCTAAGTAGGTCCATGATATCACTCCTCCATGAGATGATGTAGCCTATACTATTGTTACTAATACCCATACTCAACTTATACATGCCTCCATCTCTCCCCTACAAGGTGTGTACCTACATGTTCAATTGAAATCAACCAATGTTTACACTTGTGAGACTCTAAGGGATCAAATTATCAGTATGAGCAAGTTAATATCATAATTATAGATTAAAATTAGTTACTAAGTGAAAAGGTCACATTATTGACAAATTAATTTACATGTATAAAGTCTTTATAATATGACAGTGTTCATCATGTATATACATCTACACCTAGAAATTTTTTGCCTAACACTCCATATCCAAATCATAAAGTACAAGATGAACAATACAACCAAGATAAAAATAATACATAAGATGGGAATGAAGACACTCTTCGCCCACTTAAAAATGAAAATATTATTTTCTATAAGGATGAAATTTTATAGAGTTTTAGAGATAGAGTTCGGGAACAACCCCATGACCATGCACATATTCTACAAGCCATAATGGAAATAAAGAACAAATCAAATAATAGTCAATCTTCTACTACCCCAGATAAAAATATTATTACACCTACTTTTGGGGAAAATCAATTTTTATAATAACCTATTTTAACTTAGCAACCAAAAATAATAACACCTCCTATGGCTAGTTCATCCTCTTTAGATGTACAATCCCTTATGCATGAGATTCATTCTCTGTAGGCTAAGGCATTATATCTTGAGCATGAAACTACTAGGCCATCACAAGCCTTAGATTCTCATGTTTTTTTACATATAACTTTGGCACACCACATAACACTAAATCATTTACCATCTAAATTCATGGCACCTAATCTTATCTTGTATGATAGGAAGGGTGACCTAGAAACCATCTACGAGCTTTCTATGCATCATGTTTGAACTACATGTCTAATGATTGGATTCTTACTAAGTTGTTCCCATGAAATATAAAGGAATATGCCTTAAAATGGTTCTATGATCTTTCAAATTAGTCTATTACTGCATTCAATCCATTGGTAGATATGTTTTTAACACACTTTTAAATTAACATCAGTGATAAGATCTCATATGATCAAGTAGCATAACTGAATCAAAAATACAATGAGCCTATGGAAGAATATGTCTTATGATACAAAATTAATTTGGAAAAGATGACTATCACCATGGAAGATAGAGAGCTCCAAGACATATTTAAATAGAGCCTACTACCAGCATTGCATGAAGCTATTTTGTTCAAGAAGATTACAAACTTCACGAATTTATGTCACATAATGAAAGAAAGGGAAGTCAAGATTATCTCTATGGATAAATTAAAATATATAAGTAGATTATAATCAACTACTAATAATTATAGTAAGCCTCATACAAAGTAAGGGCCACTAAAAACAAGAGTGATCCAAAGGCCAAAATTAACATATCTTCAGAGCCATCTCCTCGCTTCATTTTATCAGCTCCTTCATAGAGATTTTTCACTAACCTTCCAAAATAATTGACATGTGTTTTATAATATCTCTTGGAATGTAATGTCATATCTCTCCTTCTCATCAAAGAGGTTGATAAGACATGGCCTCTTTCAAAGACCTATGATTTCAATGCATTTTAAGACTATCATGGGGCACTAGGCCATACTAAAACCTGATGTATCACCTTGAAATGTAAGATATAAAATTTGATAGAGGCTAATATAATTGATGTGGGCACACCCATAGAGGTACCCAAAGTTCAAAAAATGGATGCTAATGCATTAGAAATATTATTGGACCAATTTCTAAAGCATATAAATAATAAGATAGGGGGCAATTTAGGTTTCACCATATGTATCAGGCACATCCACCACCAACATAATATCACACTAATACAGAGGATTCACACCCCATACATAATATCATTTGTGTTTATCACACTAAAATACTAGCTAGATCACTCATCACCTTTTGAGAGCAAGAGATTATTGATGATGATTCAGATTTATATTCATTCTTTGTACGATCCTACATTAATCATCATACTATTCAGATTGCTATGGTTGATAATGGGTCAAGTATTAACATGTGCACTATCAAACTTATACAAAATTTAGGGTATTTAGATCAAGCCATTTCTCCCACTCTCACAATTATTTATGGTTTTAGTGGCCATATTTAGAGTTCCATTGGGGAGATTATACTTTTACTACATGTTGGACCAGTACATATGGCCACTAAATTCTTAGTAGTACTTATTGCAAGCACATTTGACATGTTATTAGATAGGCCATGGATACATAAACTATAAGCCATTCCATCCACCATGTACAAATACCTCAAATATTTATATGATAATTAGGTGATCATAGTTGAGGGTATTTTATATGAGTATCCTTTACTTGTCTTATAAGAAGTCACACCATAGTTACTAATTATATTTTTGATCATATTTCTCATCAGTTGCCATAGATTTTAGTGGAGCCACTAGTGTAGGTGAGGTATACTTTTATAGTGTTAGCATATATGCATACTCTCCCATAAAGACCATTATTAGAGAGACATTTGCATCAAGATATGTTGTAGATTCTATGGGGCCTACCTCTACTCCTTTTATTTTGAGATAAATATTATTGAGTTCTTAGAGTTTTTAGCATAGGGAACCCTTGATAGATACAACATATTCTACCATATGGGTCCCTAAGACCCCTACAATTCACATGACACACTAGTTAGTTTCATAGATTCTTAGCACTAATTCACTAGTAGTGCCAGCTATAGATCACTCATTACATTAGTTTATTGAACCTCAATTAAATTTTCATAAAACACATATGATTATTGTTCTTTTATTTAACATAGGCCACATTGATAGTGAGTCTCCCATGAGACTCATTGATTAGTATGTTCCTCGCTTCTTATACATAGTTTCTTTATTTCTCAATCCTTATATATAGTTTCATTTTCATGTTGTTTATACATAAGTTATATCTAGAAAATAAAAAATAATATAATATGTCAAAACACAAAAATATTCAAATATTTAATTAAAAAATACAAATTATATATTGTATGCATTGCCATGTTTACATCTCTTATATTTGCCAGACACTACATATGCTATCTATCTTATTATAATTAGTTTTTATCATAAATACATTACTTCACTTGTTCTTGTCGAGTGCCTGTAGATTACTACAAGACTCAGGTCCACTAAATAGATCTAGATATGCTACTATCTACCCATTAGGGGCATAAACATAGATACACAGGTTCTTTATTTGATATATATGCCCATTCAGGGGCATTGTATACACATTTTCAATTGTCAAGTTACATGCTTCTAAACTCTACATCACAAATTTAACATTGTTATATCTTGATATTGATCATCTGACACCTACTCAGATTCATTACCAACTATTAATCTTCTAGAATCAGCCTATGTACATCTTATATCTTATACATATATGTACCATATGTTCATGCATACTTCCATTTCTAGCTTTCCTAGTTTAAACTTTATTGTGTTTCTATGCTTCTTCTATTTGAGGGCATTTGAATATGCCATTTATTTATGGCTTAATGCCACTTCTTTTCATTATATGTATGCTTTGGACATGTGCCAATGTCCTTGTGTGTATTTTCTTGATTGTGTATGCAAACATTTGAACATGTCATTATATGTCTTGATTTCTCAGATTTAGTGACATTTGCCCATATACCTTATATTATGGCCCCTTGGCCTAATTTACGTGCCTCATGTGTGTTGTATGAATGCTTTCTTGTATGTGTCATAGCCATGACACTTGTTCCTGATTATTACACACTCTAGTTTTAGATGCCATGAGGGACCTCATGTATCTCCCCTTCCTACTTAGGTGCCATGATGGACATCATGCCCCATCCCCCTAGGTAGTTACTCAGTTATTAATCAATTTTTTTGTTCATATACATTGTTGTATCTATCTTGAGAACCTTGTGAATGTAAGATATAATATTCATCGTAAATTACAAATTTATGCTCAGACTATCTTACATTCTTATTTTATGTATGCAAATTATATTGGTTTATTACACATATATCATATATGCTTTGTCTAAGACACATTTTGTAGAATTTTTTATTTATAGGATAGTTCTTGCACAAGTTCATATATGGGGTATTCATAAGGGTTTATCACATAGATTAGGGTATCTGAATGTACTCAGAGTATAGTTTTCAATAAATAGGCACAAAATATAGAAATCAATTTCAGGAAAACATAGTGGGATATAGTGACATAGAGATCAGTTTCAGTTAAAAAGAAATCAAAATATTTGGACATTAGTACCCAAATTAGAACACTAGTGCTAGATGGCACTACTGTCTAGTAGCCTCAATTTAAAAAAATTCTAGATTGGTTTGAAAATTACAATAGGTATAGTCTAGGTTTACATGGGTTTAGTTATAGATTACCATTTTTGGCTCAATTTAGCTTTAGATTCATACCAATTTACTTAGATTTATGGCATCATGAATGAAATGATCATTCCTATTTTAGTTTAAATGCTCAGATATAGATTATTAAAACTCAATCCAAAATTCATATACTCAGATATCATATTTGGGGGTATGTGCATGGTATATTATTTTTGTATGCTCACTTATAAACTGATTAATCAGATGTAATGAAAAATTCCATGTCATTGTCTACATTATACACACCAAACATCATGTTCTTAGTTACACACCATATTAATGCCTTACTCCATTTGTAGTGGTTGGCATTCATGAGTGGCCTAAAACTGCCTAATATTATTGAGTGGCTAATAATCTCAATTATAGTTACACATCTCTAATTACATTATACAATTTCAATTTCAGATGCATCTACTATGGATGGATAGGCAATGATGGAATCATAGTCTATTTGAGTTCTTGAGCCACCTACATGAGAGGGTTTGACACACCATCAGTGCAATCCAAGCCATTCTTGGATCATGATCCACCAAGCAGGGGTGGGCAATGATGGAGTCAAAACCAAATTAAGTTATTAAGCCACCCACACATGAAGATTGAGAAATCCATCAACTTAGTCCAAGTTATTCATCAATTGATCACCATATACACACACATAAGATGTCTTCAGGTTTATGCATTAGTTCACATACTTAGTGAGGTGTATTCCTTTTGTTCCTCTCTCTTATCTATTTAATCAATTTTGACTTTAATTTTGATATCTCTTAAGTAAGGACTGATCTATGCACATTTCATTTTTAGGACATGTAATGGAACATGCTTCATATACTCATATCCAAATTCACATACTTAGCCTCATAGCTTAGCCTTAGACCTATCTTAGGGCATATTTAGACACTTATCCGTCCCCAAATTATAAATGTTTAGACCACCCATCCCTATCTTAGCCCTAGACCTATCTTAGAGCATATTTAGACACTTATGCAGCCTTTGTGTTGTCCACACACATCATTAAATATCCTTAAAGTAGTCTCATACCCTCACTTCAACATCCTAACCCCTAGTGCCTTAGGCTTGCCACTTGGACACTAGCATAATAATAGGGACAATAGTGCCCCATGGTGTTAGTGTCCTAGTTTTGGCACTATTGCCCTTTTGCCTCCTTTTGTTACCAACATATTTATTTTCAAATGAGCAACCACTTAAGGTTGTCTTAGACCTCTGTTAAGACTCACACAAGCACTAGAATAGTATATATACATGAATTTCAGCCCTCTAACCACTAGATGGAAATTACATGAAAATTACACAAAAAATACTCAAAACAATTTGGGCACAATCAAAGTTACCAATCCCTATTATACCCTACTTCTAAATACAACCATCTAAAACATGCCTAAGCTTAGATTACCCAGGTTTCCACTCTTAATAGTAATTAAAGCACTCAATCCAGCATCCATACTAACTTAACTTGTACTTGCACTAGCACGTAGGTGGGGAAAATTACATTTGGCTTGACCTCTCTTTGGAGTATTGGTATGTAGGTGACTACCATCATAATGGGGTCTTGAGGATTCCCAACCTACCCCACTAATAATCACACTTTGCTAATTGTGTTAACTAGATGTCTTAGCAATATGGATGTTTAAAGTTTGCATATAAAATCAGTCATAATAAGTCATATACAAAGATCCAAAACTCATGTATATAAGAATAGGCTTGGAATACCTAGACACAGATGCACCCAAAAGATCAAAATAATTATGCACATAGGACATTAATGCCAAAATAGGGACACTAGTGCCACATGACACTACTATCCAATTATGGTGATACTATCTAAGAAGGGTTTTCATACCTAGATATTGTTTGTTATACTTAGATCAACCTCCATCTTAGTTTATACCTTCCAAATCTCCCATTTCTATCATTTCCTAGCTAAGTACTTGTTTACATTATTTATTTAGAAAAGTCAAACTAAGTCAGTTCTATTAAAAATTAGTGGCTATATTAATTCCATATTTCTACCTTGATTTAAGATACTCAGGCCTTTAACAACCTAGGATTTATAATTACTAAGTCCTTTAAATTTAAAACACATATATTCAATTTATAAATTTAGTTCACTCATATAACAAAACCAAAACAAACAAAAATATTTTATCTAGTTTGCATACAGGTAGAACTAGGAAAAATCACCATCTTACATGATAACATAGGTTTCTTCCCCTCTTCTTTGCTTACATATAAAACATTAAAAATGTTTAAAAAGAGAGTTTTACTTTCATTTACTTTTAGATTTGCTATTCTTTTACTTTCATCACTTTATTTTTAGCAATCAAGCATTTATTTTTGCCAAACCAAGAAAAGTCCCCAAATAATAGGAAAAACAAAATAGTGTCAAAAGCCTTGTTAACACTCAAAAGCCATATAAAAAACCTTAACAATTCATGAAAGTAACCACATCCCATATAATCCTTGTCCATCCATATAAGCACCATACATCAAGCCTTGCTTCAACATTCTATTAAGTACACTTTACAAGCCATTGCCTAAACAAACCCATACACTTTTCCCTAGATTTTTCCTAGTCTTCTTTGGATGACTCTCATTGAGACACTAGGTCTTCTTCGACACAATATATTCCCTAGATTTAGATCACTTAGTCCCACCATCATCACACAATTTGACATTAGCATTGAGTTGAGATGTGAGGTATTTCAATCCACTCCAATTCCTCACCTCATCATACAGTCTTTATCCACTTTAGAAGAGTAATAACACATCCCTGATCCACCTATCATTGTCCTTCCATATAACATGAGATGTCAACACAATGTTTTCCAAGCTTAGTCTCTCATCCATACCTCTTTATTCTCCTTAAGTTAGGCCTCATTTTATATCATTCATATTTAATGTACAACATTGATTGAACATAGTCAACTCAATAGAGTAGACCTTTTCCCATGAGTCATCCAACATGACCTCCCTCATTTCCCTAAAACTAGAATTGACCAAGAACTCTACCTTCTTGTGATATAAGAGATTAAGGGACATTGGAATTCTATTTATGCATAGACTGATGCTTTTAATGAGCATCAAGACAATATTGGGGTCTTTTGGTTCTATCATGAGAACCCATTTCCACCACCTATCCCAAATCTCATTCTACCAAATAATCAACCAAATATATATCTCATCCATTACATCAACTACCTCTACTAAGGCTTAGGGAGTTGAGTGCATAGGTTAGTGTGTGCTAATTCATGTGCATACAAATTGGTGAACTCAATGTGAAGGAATTCATCCTTTGAATATCCCTTTCTTCATATTATCCTTTTCTTTTTTCCATCTTCCCTCCTTTAATTTATTCTATGAGTATCCATATACCCCCAAAATATGTCTATAAAGGATATTGGTAGATCTTTTGGCCTAGAGGGATATAAGAGAAGCCAACTTAGCTCTAGCGAGCCTTTGTTGATGAGTTGGAATAACCCAAACTTTGATACTAACATAGAATACCAATCCTATGAATACCCTCTTCCTAGCACTCAGATAAAGAGGGGTTATTATTTAAAAGATACAGGCCATGTTTGAAACTTCAAGTAACCATCACAACTTTAACTCTATGACCCTTATGGGTGGAGGCATGAACACTCCTCACATGGCCATAATGCCATCTATTAGCTTGCATAATCCAGATGTAGAAATCATCAACAAATATGATCACTACTTAGGAAGGATCCATCACTTAGAGGACAAGGTCAATCACATGAAAACTAATGCTCATCCTCCTAGTAGGAATCAAATGCCTCCAACCCACTAGTGACCACCATAAACACTACTCCTAGATCTCACACCCTAAACTAACCCCTTTATATAGCCTCATATCATGAATATAACACTCCTATATTAGAGGCTCATGAGTCTAACACTAACACTGGCCTAAGCCATATCATTAACACCAACCTAATCCAAATCATTAATAATATAGTGGGTTGTATCTATGACCTAGAAAATAATCAACAAGCTATGAGTCAAGGGGTAGGCCTAAGCCCTCTTGCACTAGCTCATCCCTCTTCTTCTCTCATTTAAACAACTTACCCCACATCACAAGAACAAGCCTACACACTCCCATCACTACAAGATCAGGTCCCACCATAAAACCACATCCCTCATCAAAATCTTAGAGATATCCTACTCATGGGGTCCCTAGCCCTAATTTTTCAAAAACTCATTCATCTTACCAAGTACTTATTCAAACTCCAACATGGGTTATACATGTATGTTCCACTACTAAAAAACAAAGTAGTAACAAATAATCCATTATTATCTATGACTGTAGGCCACATGCCTCTCACATATAATCATACTCTATATATGAGAAATGTCCTACCCTTTATAAAATCAAGATACACATAGACTACCTATATGTCACCACAACAAGCCATATACACTTTACCATATTAGTTCTCAATTCCTCTGGCATTTCATAATGTACCTCCTTATTTCCATATGTTTTTAAAGTCCACTTAGCCATATATTTATTATTTGTCCTATTCCATACCACCTTATCAAGCATCTTCCATTTATCCTAGTAGCCACCAAGCCAACCCATACATGATCTTGCCTCTTTATCCTAGTCTCACTATGATGATGATAGACTTTAATGACATGGGAACCTATGTTGAATACCTCAAAGAGGCCCTTAATGCTAATTTATGGGATGTAATTTTCCAACAACCCTACTAGATATTCATAAATTCAAAGGGGAAGGGGATCCCAATGCTCATGTAAAAGCCTATGCTACTACCATCAAAGAGTTCCAACCTTTGAATGGGGTTGTAGCAAGTATTTTTCCCAAGACTCTCAAGGGGATAACACTAAACTGGTACTATCACCTCCTCAAATGGTCCATACACTCTTTCCTCCAACTTATGGATAAGTTCATCAAAGCATTTTACATGAACAAACTTATACATACTATCGTACATGGATTCTTCAATATCAAGCAAGAATATAATTAATCAGTTGACCATTTCATCATGAGATGGTGACAGGTCCTACACTCCTCTGTTAATGTACCTAATATGGACCAAAAATTATTATGTGATCTTTTAATCCATTCCCTAAATAAGGAAACAAGGGAATACATCCAAAAATTCCCATATCAATCATATGAATAAGCCTTCAAGAATGTCCTATGTATTAACGAAGTGGCCATTGATAGTGGTTGTTAGACCTATGGGATCGATCGATGCATCATCATATTAAAATAAAATAATAGGGGATCTCAAAATACAAACCCAAATAACACAAACAACCAAGGTCCAAAAATATTGAACTACAATAGGAACACCACCACCACCAATGGTGTTATTGATCAAACCAAGGCATAAAACCCTATAAACAATGGTCAATATCAACCTACAAATAACACTACCAATAATAAAAAAATAATGGCCATGAATCAAATCCCTCCTCCTTCCATTAATGTAGTTGATTTCAACTAATCTCCACCTCATAATATGTAATACCAAAACCACAACCAAAAACAATACCAACTAGGTGAATGGTACCCCCAATTACAGAATCAAAGTTTCTATCAACAAAATAATCAACAAGGTTTTGTGTAGAAAGGACAAAACATGTGACCCAGGGATTATGATCCCAATGTTTATTACAAATTCCATAGAGTCATAGGTCATGACACATGGAACTATTGATAATATAAAAAATTCACACAAAGTCTCCTAGAGGATAAGAGGCAAACATTTGTAGACATGTTCCTAGGAAATATGAGTACAAACACCTAGACCCTTCCAAATAACCCCAGTAATCCATAAAACTAGAACCTAAAAATTTATCACAACACTTTTCCCAACCACTAAACACACCTTTATCAAGGATAAAAGTAAGTTAACCTACAAGGCCACCCCATTCAACACTACCAACCCATGATGGTAGACATTCATGATGCCAAAACTTTCAATTTTAGAGCTATAAACACTGATGTAGCTCCTTAACTGAGAGTTCAAGGCAAAAATGAGATGATAGGAGTCATAGAATTATGAGTCAAAGAAGAGGCAAACACAGTCCCTCATACTAGAGAATACAAGACCATAACCTCTATCCCACAAACATCCTATAAATAAAATATATTCTTAAACTTATAGGAACTATGACTTAATTTCTGACCAAACCAAAACATTCTCTCACATTTCCTTCTTAGATCTACTAAAAAACTCACCTTCTTACTGTTAAGCCTTGATCGATGCCTTATGAATATGAAATTTATCTAGTTTTATTCCTCCTCCTCAAGTTTTGATCAACCATATTGATTTGGACATGTTCATGTCTAGACAGGAATCACATGACCCTAGCTACTTTGACTTATAAAGCCTCCCACCTAAATTTGAGTTAGGCAAGAAGGGAGATCAGGACTTTTTATACAAGTATGGATCTACAATAACTATGTGAAAAGATCCATGTTCGATGATGAAGTTTTTGTCAAAATTTTCCAATTGTCTTTCTTACAAAAACTTGGTTATGGGTAGACTAATTGTTTGACAATGCACAATACTCTCCATGGATACACTAGACTCAAGTCCACTTCCATAGGGACAATTTTACTCCCAATCACTCTAGGCCACAAGATAGTCCTAGTTGATTTCTACATTATAGATAAGGACACCAATTAAAATATGATCTTGGGGTGTCCTTGGATACATTGATTGAAGTCTATTCCTTCCACCCTATTCCATGAAATATGGTTATTATACTTGGGGAAGGTTTTATAGATAAAAGGGATCCTAAACCCTTCAATATGTTACAAGATCATAAACAAGTAGCTTGGGTTACACATTGACTATCACCTACCTACCAATGGGGTTATAAAACACCCATAATTGGTTGATGTCACTAAATCCTTGAAGCCTAAGGTGGTCATCCTAAAAAAAGGGGAGGAAGTGCCCCAAACCCTACTAAAAGGTAAATCAAATGAGAAGGACATAAGAATGATTGAAAATATCCCTAACTAAGAACCAATCACTAATGAGATGGTTTCCACCCTATCTACTATAGAAATTATCAATCTCTTTGATAAAGATACTCTCTTAGTTCTTCCATTTGACCCATGAAGGGTGAAAACCTATAGCTTCTTTGTATCTTAGGGATAAAAACCCTATGATGTGTTAGCTTACCAACCTAAACTTTGTATGGTAGAGGCACCCAAGGACAAGGAAGCCTCCCTTTATAAAAACCATCCCAACACCTTTTAACATGGCTGCCCAACATTGAACCACATAGGGGCAAGCCATTGTCCAAATTCTACCCTTATCACTTATGAACCACTTAACAGTATGCTAGATGATTATGCTATGATGGGACCATATCAATTTTTTATAATACTTTATTTTTCAGGACTAATCCTTCCAAAGATGTCAATCGTCTTACATTGACTCATGCCCAGTTACATTTTTCATCATATTTTGAATCTATCAACAATTGATCAAACCACTTCCCCTCACCTAATTACCTTAGTACCTAGATAGAGGAGTCATACTATAATAGTGGGAAGGTTATAAATTGGCATTGGAACTCATGGTTACCCCTATATTCCTAAGGAGGGGCCCCTCTTTCCCATCATATAAAAAAAGGGCCTTGATAAATCACTCACTAAATTCTTACAATATTTCCCACACATAACGACAAGGAAAACAATATTACCCATTTCTTATCCACAATATTAAAAGTTTCAAAACTATACCTATACACCTCATTCATTGAGACAAGACCCTAATTATGTTGGCATACCACCCACACTTAAACAAGATCCCAACTATGTTGGTATTCTTCCATACATAAATAAAAATCCAAGCAAAAAATCTTTTACATTTCTATAAGTACTCATATACCTCAACCTAGAGTTTAAAAGATGCCATTTTGAGCTCCTAGAGGTTCTTTCCATCCTTAATTCATAACACAAGGATAAAATTTTCACACCTTCATAAACCCTTCTACTTGTCTTGCATAGTGCTCATTACTTTCCTGAGCCTCAATGCCAGAGACCAAAAAGAGTACCCAATATGTTTGATGTAAACATGGTTGAAATATCAAAAGATCAAGACACTTTACCTGATGACTACCCCCTTATATACATGATCAATGAACCTTGTACTATGATGAGGCCAAGTGCTACCTAGATGGTGAGGTAGGATTCACTCTCATTTACCCTAAGGGATAAGTTATACCTTTTGGGTTTAAAGTATACTCCAAGTGTTTAAATAATGAATCCAAATATGAGGCTCTATTTCTTGGTATGCTCTTTACAAAGTGCTTGGGTGTCCAAAACTTAAGAATCTAGGGAGATTCATAGCTAGTGACATATCAAGTGTTCAAAGTCTACCAAACCAAAGCTAAGCACCTCTAATTATACAAAATCACTATCTAGGAGGTTTTCAAGGACTTTGATTTCATCTCTATTAAATTAGTCCCTAGAAAAAATAACCAACTTGAAGAGTCCATGGCTACCATATCTTAACATTTTGTCCCTCATTTGACAATACTATAATCAAATTTTATAGTCTCAATGAATATGGATCCTCTCATAAGTAATATTCCTAAAGACCAAATAATCACCCATGTCAGAAGAGACAAAGGCCCCCTTATCTTATACCTAGCTGATAAAGATGAGGCCCTCCTCAAATTCCTACAGGTTTACGATGACCTCCCCTCATTTCATCATAAGAGGGGTTTCTCAATTACCTATTATCCTAATTTAGCCCTCAGAATGGAGTTTGATGAGTCCTAACTCCATGTGGAGGAATACCTCTCTTTAGATGATGAACACAATGTCTTCAACACTGAAGGTGAAGACCTTGACCTTCCACCAACTCCCAACATATTCGAGGAGGTAAATGTGTCCCTCATTAGGGAAAATATTGACACTAATATTATAATGGAGTAGAAACCCAAAATCCTAAAGCTAAGATATTTAGTCTTTCAACAAGAGGTGGAATTCCACAAACAATTCCTCACAGAGCTTTTTAAAGCCTTTGCTTTCTCCTAAATTGACATGATAGGCATCAATCCTAATGTAGTTGTCCATAATATAATTATGACACCTAATGCAAAACCCATAAAATAAAAACTTAGAACTATCAAACCTAAGGTCACATTTATGGTAAAGGAAGAAGTCATCAAGCTCTTAAAAGTTAACTTCATTAAGCCCATTGATTACTCTGAATGGATGTCCCATATTATACCCATTCTCAAAAATAATGGTGAGATCAAAATATGCATAGAATTTTAGGACATTAAAAAGGCATGTCCAAAGGATGATTTCCTCCTCCCATCTATCAATTTTATTATATATGTTACCCTAGGATATGAGCTACTATCACTCATGGATGTATTTTCAAGATATAATCAAGTTCTCATCTTTGATGAAGACCAAATAAAGACCTCATTCATAACACCTTGGGGAACTTTTGATATGTTGTAATGCCCTTCAACCTAAAAAAATTAAGGGCAATGTATCAAAGGCTATGACCCATATAGCCCAATAACTTATCCATAAAATAGTGGAGGTCTATGTAGATGAATTTCTTAGAAAATAAAAGTGACGTGAAGACCATTTAGGAATGTTACACATCATCCTCACATAGTTGATTGAATATGGAGTCAACCTCAATCTAGAAAAATGTGTGTTTAGATTCACTAATGGAAAAATCTTGGGGTACATCATCTCCCAGTATAGGATGGATATTGATCCCTCTAAGATATGATAAATATTAGAAATGAACCCTATCATAGATGAATTTGGCATCGATAGGAAAGTTGGGAGCTATCTGGTGATTTGTCCCTAACCTTACCTATGTTATTCATCACATTAATAACCTAATCAAAAATAAAAGAAACCTAACTTGGACAAGTGATTATGAAGAAGCATTCGAGGTAGTGAAACACTTTCTCATGTCTCCTCCTATGTTCATGACACCTAAGCTAGATAAAAATTTGATACTTTATATAAGAGTGACCGAGGTATTCCTCTTATGTATGTTGGCTCAAGAAGATGACACTAGTAAGGAACTCATGATCTATTTTATTATCTGAACCCTTTTTGATTATGAGACATGATACACTTAGGTAGAAAAACAAGGCCTAGAAATAATGTTCATAACTAAGTGACTATGAAACTATATGATTAATTAATAAATGAGAGTTTTATTAAGATATCAATCTCTTCATACTTTCCTAACCCAACCATCTCTCTCTCAGAAAGCTAGATGCCTTATTATGCTCTTAAGTGAGTTTGAACTGACTTATATCAACCAAAAGTTTGTTAAATGATAGATCATAATTGATTGGTTAGTTGATTCCCATCTAGAGGCTAACAACCTCCTTTCTACATATTTTATTGATGAGGTGATATGCTATATATAAAAACCTACGATCAGTTCCTCTCCTTGGCATACATACATAATTAATTACTTGGTTGATCGCATGTACGCTGAAGGTGCTAATTCATAATAGAGGAGATGTATTCATGTTATCACATCCAAGTATGTTATTCGATGTGGTACTTTATTTCAAGGCCTTTAATGGAATGTTACTATGATGTGTTAACCAAGAGGATTTATAAAAGGTCCTCTTTCATTGTCATATAGGTGTGTGTGGTGGACATTTTGGTGGCCATACGACCACTAAAAAAATACATAAGATGTGATATTTCTGGCCCACTCTAGACCATAATGCTTTTGAATATGTATGAAAATGTGATAATTTCCAACATTTTTCACATGAGATATGTATTCACACTAGGGAATTCTAACCCATCATCACTAAATGTCCATTTTCTACATGGGGTCTTAATTTAATAGGTAATTTTTTCCTTGATTCCTTAGTTGACCACCATTTCATCATGATGATGAATGCATACTTCACCAAATGGGTAAAAGTGATGCCCCTGAAAAATGTGACCAGATCAGTCATTAAAAAATTAATCTTTAACTAGATCCTTTATTGGTTTAGGGTCTTAAAGGTCATCATTATTGACAATGAGTCCCCTTTTAAGAATCCTAAAGTTTATGCATAATGTAATAAATTCAATATATCCCACCACTTGGATTTTATATTTTAATTATCAAGATAATGACCAGGTTAAGGATACCAACAAAACTTTGAAGTTAATCCTAGTCAAAACCATCATAGACTCTAAATGGGATTGGTATCTATAACTCTATCCAACACTCTGGGCCTATAAAACAACTATCAAAACACACATGGGGGCAATCCCATATTCACTAGTGTTTGGGTCCAAGGTTGCTTAAACCATTAGAAGTGGAAATAGCTAGAATTTTAATCTCCATTCAAATCCTCCTTGATGAAGAATATTATAAAGAGGGGTTCCTGGCTATGTTAGAGCTCTTGGATGAGCATTAGATCACCACTACCAATAATCACATAGATTATGCTGACCGAATGTGTAGGCAATATAGCAAAAATGTGCATGAGTGCCCAATCCATGTTGGAGACCTCATTCTTAGACTCAATAGTCAAATTGAAAAAAATAAAAGAGAGGGTGAAAAATTTAGACCCAACTAGTTAGGCCCCTACTTAGTAACAAAAGATTTCAACAATGGAGCCTATCAGTTTTACACTTTAGAGGGCAAATAGTTTGGTGCATTTGTGAACTCTTTGCATCTAAAATGTTTTTACATATAATTCTCACACATCAGCCCATTTTCACCTAATTTCAATTATCATATGTTACATATCCACCAATATAGTACATGTGTCATTTTATGATTGTTTAGTTGGTTAGTTTACATAATATAAATTGTTTTTAGGATGCAACACACCACATTTAACTCATTCTCACATTTACTTATGACCCTATAGTAGGCACTCTCAAAATCAATATGTCACATTGGTTTTATCTTAGTTATTATGATCAAAGTACACCTTTTTCCTTACATATTCTTTCACAAACTTAGAAAAATGCTAGCCTACATTGAAGTCTAGAAACTTGTCTATGATAGGGATCCCATTTTATAGTTACTTTGGAAAGAAAAACAATATCATGCCTAAAATAAAATAGCTTTACCTACCCATCTTAGTCCTTGGTGGTGAGCCTTTACATCTTACTAGTTGTATGGGGCTAAGATTTTGGGGGTAAAGACCTTACAAATAGAAAATTGGATGTTTTTATGAAAATCAAAATCTTATGAAAATAAAAAATTCAAAATCATACATCTTTCACTCTTTGTTAACCTTCGGTGTTGAGTGCTCGCATCTTACTAGTTACGCGGGGTTGTTATTGGGGAGAGATGCCCTTAATCACCTATATCTAGCCTTCAGTGATGATCCCATGTGTCTTCCTAGTCACATGATACTAAGTATAGGGGTTTATGAAAATAAGTAAAATATAAATGCAAAAGCAATGTCAAGTAAAAAAGAGTACCTAAAAAATGTTTTTAAAAAGGGTTGTCTATATGCTTACATTTGAAGAAAGTAACCTTTTCCCATTTCATTCTCTCTAGATGAAGCCAATAAAGTTAGTATTTTATAAGTTTAGAAAGAAGTACACATTCCCCTTTATTCATAAATATCAAGCCATCTTCCTTTTTCCTAAGAAATTTTGGTTTATGATTTGTCTCATATTTATTCTATTTTCCCCCTTTCATCCCTTGTTACAAATTGAAAGTCGTATATTGTGTGAATAAAGTGATTAAGTAATCACTTGCAAGATAAATGCTAACATAGTTTAATTAACCTATGTATATCCATCACATTAAATCATCTACATACATTATGTTTCCACATATACATGAACATATTACCATGACTACTATCAAAAACAAAGAGACTGCCATGCCAGTTATTTTTCCTATAAGATAGGTATGACACAACCAATTCATAAAAACCAAACCACCACACATAGATTTTTTCCAGAATCTAATCCAATCACAACAAGAATTATGTAATTGTAAAAAGGCTCATATAGACACAATACATTAATTTTGAATCCCATAGTGCTAATCTATTCAGATAAACACTATAGATTTCTTCTCAAGCTCATGCCAAATTATAATGACATAAATGATGTTGAGATGATTATCAAAATGGACCTCATCCACTACTTACATAGTCAAATTACACATGTTAGCTTCAGTGAGTTCTTTGGCCATGGCAACTTCTTTTTAGACTCTTGGGCCATTATTGCCACCTGTCACTTCCACTATGCCACTTATGAAAATATCCACATGGCATTAATTTTCTACTCATTTCCTTGCCACTATACAGGGCTAACATAACTTATTTTAGGATGTAGAGTTTTAAAAATTATGCCATATGGAAAAATTCTACTAGCTACTATCCTACAAGATTTTCTCTCAATACAAACCCCTCCATAATAGTGGAGCATTAAGATTTGGACATGTGGGTACATCTCATTTTCCCATAGGATTTATACTCTACACAGACATCTCTGGGATAACTGGTCATTATATGATGTCACATGACAACATCCTACAAGCCTACTATCCTAGAGCCTTTACAAGCTACACAGACAATATCCAAGATGATAGGTCATCAAGATGATGCCACATGGTAACATATCACTATCTCATTAGTCTATTTCATCACTCACTGTACGGTCCTCTCTAGGATTATAGGTCATAGGGATGATGCGATAGACAACTTCTTACTTTCCCACTAACACAACACTAATCATACTCCATACCATGTTGATGTCACTCTTGGGTCCTAAGATGGTGACATGTAACTTCCTCTGAACCACTCATTTAAGAGTCATGAAATAGAATAAGGAAAAATTGAATAAAAGGCCCAAAGCATTAATTTGGATAAGGCAAAATGTCATAAAAAATTCTAATTAAGAAGCCTATTAGGCAAGGCATTATATAAAAGAACCCATAACATGGTTAAGACAAGTGCTCCATAAGCAAAACCATGTAAGGAACTCAATAAATGGTTAAGATAAGCATTGTATAAGAAAAGCTATATAGGGAACTCAATGAGTAGTTATGACAAATGTTGTGTAAACTAACTTAACCAAATGGCTATAATAAATCCTAAAACAAAGGGCCTCGACTCATGGCATAACCCTTCAAGATTCTAAAAAAATCATTTAAGTGGAACATAAAAGCATTAGGGGATTAGCCCTAATGGTTTTACCCATCCAAATTTCCATGTTTATAAATTTGAGCATTATGGTTTACATAGAATGTAGGGACATTGGGTTATTAACCCCAATGACTTATTCCCTCCAAGATTCCACACTCTCAAATACTACCACTTGAAAGTTTTATGGAACTTTGGGGCTTTAGAGGCTTGGATTTCTGACTAATCCCTCGGGCTTTTGGGAGGATGCCATGTGGCATCATCTCACCAACTTCCAAAAATATTGAAATTTAGCTAAGGTAAAATCCAAAATAAACCTAAACCTAAAGCTGTTGAGGTAAGATAAGTGCTATGAAAGCAGAATTGTACATGGAATTCATTGAGAAACAAAGGCAAAACATCTAATTATATGACAAGGAAAATGGCCAAGGCAAAAATCTATCAAGATATCAGTAATCATCTAACGTATGGTCTAAAGTAAAACATAAATATGACTCAATAACTAGATAGACAACAAGGTAAAATATACATGCGTACGTTATTGCTATCAAGTATAGAAAGAATCCAAAGCTTGCTTAGAGGAAAGAACATGATTCTAAACTAATAAAATCATTGGTTTAGTTGATTTATCAACTAAATTCAAGGTGATTTTTCTTGAGAAAATGTTATCTATAGAAATGGCTGATTGAAATGTCATTCAGTCTACTCTTTAGCAGATTGCACATCTAGTAATGACTCAAAGACTCTTATATTTAGGACATGAGGTTGACTATGAAATCCCATTAAGGTGTAGGAGTCTCGAACCAATTCTAAGGTTACAATCTTGATAAGATCATTAGAGGATAACTATGCTTTATAAAACTCTTCCACATAATTAATTGATCTCGCTATTGGTAGGGTTTATCATAAACATCATAACTTGTCTACAAATTTCTAAGGGAAACCTTCATAAAGCATCCTTTCTATCCACAAAAGCATCATAAATATTCCATAAGATAACTATATTTTTATTCCTAATAACCAACCATAACTCATAAATAATTCTACTCATTTTTGTACAAGCTTGATCTAAATAAATTAACCATAATAATTATAAGGAGAGACATAGGCATAATCAGGAACCGTTCTCAATAGAGATATAATCAAATAACTCATTATCCTTTATTTAAAAATCCATAAGACAAAGGATTTATTCCCTAACATAAAAAATCCTTCTCAAAGGTCTAAATACAATAGTCCTAACTAGTTTAATACTCTTTTACAAAAAGAGTTCAATGTAAGAAAACATAGTCTTTATTCATGACTAGAATAAATATACTAGAAACATAAATGATTAGTTAATTTAAACAAGCTATATTTTTATTCCCAATAACATCTCCTAATTTTTTTAATCTAAGTTCCACTCATTATTAGATAATTTGAATTCCATTAACTCTTATCAATTAGATATAAATAGATACACAATACTTAAAAGACCAACCATATCTAGACTACCTGAGCATAATCCATATTATGAATGGGTTGACCTAACTAGATTCATAAAATCAACATACCTTATATCTTAATATTCCATAATATAGGAATCCTAAATCACATTTCTTCATATAAGACTCATTATTCACACACACACACACACACACACACACACACACACACACACACACACACACACACACACACACACACACACACACACACACACACACACACACACACACACTCACACACACACTCACACACACACACACACACACACACACACACACACACACACACACACACACACACACACACACACACACACACACACACACACACACACACCCACACACACACACACACACACATTTATTGTTCATTTAAGGTAATACCATTACAAGTAACTCAAGAGGCAATGAACAAGCATTCACATGATATTCAACAAAATATATACTATATGTATTAAGGAAATTAACTTGGCCAAGATCAAGTATGGATATACAATCATCTACCAAGATTCTATTTACCAAAATGATCCCTCTCAAGGAGGCCTATTAATCTGATATAAAAAGTAGATTCTATAGTAGTTATATGAAGTAATAACCAAAACATTTAGATGATAAACTTTATAATAATAGTGGCCCAAACGCAACCCACAATCAATCATTAATATATGAATATATAAGTTTATTTGAGAAAAATTAATAATTGACTTTTATCCAGTTATATAAAGCAATAAAGCATGAGTAATTAATAGCTGAAGACAAGATCCTCTTTGATCCAAGTATAAATTCAACCAATTGAAGGTGGGATCACCTCCCAACCGTTTGAAATCATCAAGCAATTTCTCTAGACACCCCTAAACATGATTCCCAGATCTAGGCATGTTCACATCATGGTGAAAGGTAAATAAAGGAAAATAATAGTCAAGATATCTTAAGGTCAAGGAGATAACTACTCATAAGGTGATAATCCAAGCATCTCTTAGTCAATAGGTTACCAACCTTAGATCTATTTTGAGTAAACAAAATACACAAAAGATAAAACACAAAGAGCTCAAGGATATGACCCATCAAGCATACAACCACTAAGATATATTCTTTAATTAGTCATGAGAGGACTTAGGTAACCTACCATCATGTCCAACATGGTAGACCAACCTATTTCTCCATCATGAAGAATGTGACATTTCAAGGCATCATAAGTCTGACATGACAAAACCATAATATATAGGTGAGTAGAAATACCACATTTAGAACTATCATAGATGAATATCTAAACTCTAAACTATCACACAGGGGTAATAACACTATGGGGTGACTCAAGCATAACCATAATGAAATAAGCAAAGATAATAAGTAAGCCAAGTGGCCTTACTCCTCTCAAACATAATAACTCATCAAGAATCACACAAACTTAATTTAGTCAAATAATAAGATATTTAAGTCAATAGGATACTTACCAATGATTAAGGCCCTTCCATGGATATTTTTTGAGAGTTTCTACTAGTTGAGGCTCTCCATCTCTAGGCTCTCTTCTTGTTTTCCTTCTCTTCTTCCTTTTAGGTTGGCCCTAAAAGTTATTAACTTTGAAGTTCAAAAAACACAACCCTTTTCTAAGAGATCTACCTTCTTTAAATATGCATTCTCTCTTTTTTACAACCCAATTAAAATATGAAATCTATTTGTTCTTCCCTTGGATTAACCAACCACTTCTACTAGCTAGTTTATGCCTTCATAATGGTCTATATTTTGTTAGTCCATAATGGCACATGACATATCATATAGAGTACTTTGATTAATTATAAGATAACATAATGATTCCCATTGGTTCAAGGCAATGACCAATTAATAGGCATGCCTACAAGCTACCACTAGATAATGTATACATTGGTCTACTTTATCTGATGCATTAAAAATGAGAAGCAAAAAGGTGGTTTTACCACCCAATAAAGATTATAATCACTATGACATGCCAAAGTTGAAAAAAGAAAGGCCAAATGGTATATAAGACACTCAACTTAGATCAGTTAAGGTTTAAACAAGATATGGGTCAAAGATAGGATCACACATGGTGAAACTATGCCTAACGTTGCCCTTGTTCCTTCATTGGAAATGATATGTTCCTACACACTTATTACACCCATGAAATCCGCTATCCTAATAGCCAAAGCTTGTAATTATAGCATGCATTTGCTTAAACCAACATAATTTGCTTACCAAGAAATTCATAAGGTTATGAAGTGATATTCTTATAACACTTTAATGTATATGCAATTTAAATTATAGCCTAAGGTAATAATTCAAATATTTATTAGCAAACTCTTACCATTTACGTGATCCACTCACCTTGAGATCAACACCACCAAGGGAATATTACCATCGATCTATCATAGTCACATTGTTTTCTCATGAGGTGATTTATAGAGATACACATATACATACATCATCACATATCTAGTCATCTAGAGTACATAATGAAAATAAATAACTTCATCACATAGTGATCAATGGAGATACCCAAAACACACACACACACACACATCATAATAACTATTAAGTTTATATAATAAAACTATTAGATACAAGCACCTTCATAGAGGGCTGATATGCCTCAAGGCATATTAAAAAGAATCAACATCTATAATGGTATATCAAAACATATAAAACAAGGCTCAAAAGTCAGTCCTCCTCCTCAAGGATGAAGTTAAGGTAGAAGAATGTCTAGGGATTAGGATTTGACAATGTTTCCTACTTGTGCCTCCATCTAATGCTACCTTCCTATATGTAGGTTAGTGTTGAAGAGGATGTTCCCTGCTTGGACCTCTATCTGACACCATCTTCCATGTCTTATGACTAGAGGCTTTGTCACCTCCTCCTCCTAAAATGGTATCCACTAGGGCCTCTACTCTCCTCACCTTGGATAATAGAGTGTTGTTATCTATCCTCAAAACTATCATGATCACTTAGGCATGGTATACTAAGGAAAACATATCTATATGATGCTTGATCCCCATAAGAATCCCATGATCTACCCATAACTGGTCCTACATTTGACCAATGCTCAACTGAAATAGATTGATTAGGATATCTTTGATCATCCTCTTCTATGCACCTATAGTATCTAAAATCATATGGTACACAAGATAAATCAAATCCAATTTATATTAGAAACTATAACACATAAAAATAACCAACTAGAAGAAATCAAAATAAAAGTTGTAATCACAAATGAGCAAAATAAAAAATTTACCTAGATCTCCCTCTTATGACTTAGTATGAGGGTCATCATCTATAACCTCCTCCTCATATATGTCAGGGTCCTCATCCAACTCAACATGGGATAATTCCTCATTCTATCCATATCTTGATTACTGCTACTATCACTGTGCATGGCCTTGTGGTAGTGGTGAGGGTGGTGGTGGCATTAGTGATCCCATTTACTGTTGGCCAATTCTAACCTACCTTCTTCCTCTTCTAGCTACTTATCGAGATGGTTAGGTGATGGGCACCCCTATTATAGGTGGGTACCATGCTAGTCACCCTAGATTCATAGATATTTCCTCATAGGTCCTCCTATACACAATTATAGGGAGGGGGAGGTTACCTACTTAAGGCATACTAAACTATTGTGGCACTCCACATGATGTGCCTAAACTTATAGTAACCTATCTCAAACCTGGGTGGCCCTTATGTCTACTGGGAGATAGACTCTGACATTGGCCCATTACCCAACCATGACCTATTAAGGTAGGGTGATCAAATATATGACCATCAAAGAACCCATAGTTGATTAAAAAACATGAAAGGGTACCATGTGTATCCATCTAATGGCTCTAATGTCCCCTGGGGCCCCAATCAACACCCTTTTCTAGTAAGGAATCATCCTCTCATAGACCCAACCTAGAATAATGGTTAGGTGGATAATAGAAAGGGATGCCAAATAAGCCACTTTGTAAAAATCTCTATAAGTATGTGCTAACTTCTCTTGGTTCCAAGCATAGTAAGCCTCTTTCTCCTTTATACATCACATGATTAATGACCAATTGTAAAAGAGCTTATTGGTGTCCTTGTCCCCTACTAACCAAGAGGAAAGGATGATGATGATGGCCTTCCTCATATTAGGGATCATCTATCTCTTAGTATAATAAAGTCTCACTCTATACTTCACACCCAAATTAGGTGCATCAAATTCTTTAAAATGATCTACCCAACTATGGGCATCATGATGACTGTCAATATCATGGATAGACACCAATCAACTGGTCATAGGAAGATTGATGATCCTATACACATTTATGAGAGCGATCATCAACTCTTTCAAGGTCTGAGGGAACATGAAAGTGTTTTATTTATGGTCCTAATAATTTAGTAAATCACATAATAATTAGTTAGAAGAGGGGTGATCCCTGCCTATGAAATATGAAGTATCCCCACTCGATCGAGTAGGGATAAATCATCATCTATCAAAAGTGATGTGACTTGAGGGACCCACTCCTAATATTAAGATATTATTCATCTAATATAGGCCCCATGAAAAAAATAAATAGACACTACATCAGTTAAAGAAATCAACCCCATAGTTTAAATAAGTCAAACATTCACATTCTCCCTAATGTGAAAAACTACCCTTGTTTATAGGTAGTGGTTTGAAAGTACCATGAGGTGGTAAAGTAACTAAACTATAATGGTTAAAAAACCACCATGAGGTGGTAATTTAACCACCTCAAGAAGTTGTGTAAATTCTCCAAATTGATGATATCATAACTGCCTCATGGAAGTTATGAAACTACCACCCTATAAAGGGTGGTTGTTCCATAACCTGAGTTATAGTTCTAAAAACCACCCATATAATCCCCAAAAATATCCCCAAACCCACTCAAATCAACTCAAGACCTAAAAAATTCCACAAATTTTTAATATACCCCCCCAAAATGGAAAAAAGCAAAAAATTTCAAATTTGGGGTAAAAATGAAAAAGTTAGAAAAAACAAACTTGATTGTGCCCATTAACACCTACCAATGATATGTTTTACATCCTCTCATAATACTCATTTTTATGACTAATTCTATGCTTAAAATGGTCACTAGTAATTTAGAGCTAAAAAATCTCTCTCAAGGTAAATGGCAAATGAACTATTTTCAATAAGTTTTTGAATATATTGGGCCCCAAACTAATCATTTTGATTCAAAAATTTTCAATTTTTGACATAGCCTTTTGTATAATGTTTGTCCTTACATGTATAAGTTTTATTTAATATATCCTATAATTAGTATTTTATCACTAACATTTTAACAAGTTTCTCTTTTTTCTTATAGCAAATTTTATAGTTTTATAGGTACACATGGCTTGGCACTAGGTTTAGTACCCTAATGAGATGGTCCAAGTAGAATGATTTTCTCCACATGTATGGTAAGTATTCTCTCCATTTTTTAGTTATATAACATGATTTTCAATTTTATTTTGGTACTTGAATCTCATATTTTGTCTACAAGTTTTGTGGAGTATCAACAAGCTTCATCCCCCCATTTAGGTAAGATAAGTATTTGTAACCTCTCATTTCATTTTTGTACACCTTACTCAGGACTACTACTCATTACAATGCACCCTCTCAAGGTAAAAATATGTATTCACTCAAAATTTACATGGTGTAACACTTTCAATACAAATCTGATGATTATAATGACCTTTTATTTTGCACTTTATAAGGAACTCTCTAGCTTTATTCCTTTTCTATGATTCCATATTATTATTTTGATCCCTTTCAATCCCCTTGATTATGAACTTCCTAGCATTTTTCACCTTATTTCAAAAACTAGACATAGGTGATAGAAATGTTGCCCTAGGTGACATAAACACCCTCCTTTATTATGTAACGACTCCTTAGTTTTTACAACTGTCATGGTAATTTTAAAATTTAAGAAATAATTTTTATGATAAAGGGTGGTATTTCATTAAAAATGTGGTGGTATTATAATTATAAGTGATATTTTTTTCAAATTAAGTGATGGTTTTGAAACCACCCTGTATAAAGTGATGGTTCTATCACGATTAAAATGCCTTCCAAAATTAGTTATCATAACTCCAATTTTCAAATATTTTACACAACTAGATTCACATTTCTTATTTTTATCACCTTGTGTTTGAATATAATCAGACCTATATCACTCCCTCTTCTATTTTTAGTCTTCTTCAATTCATCTCAAGTTTAACTGACCATCGCACTTAATTTAACTCCCCCATGCAAACTCCTATCTCTTTCTATAAGAAGGTCAATTTTGGCCTAATTTCAGATCCAAAAATTATAATTAGAATTTTATATTGAGAATATTTTGTATCTAAAACCTTGATATAATTATTAAGAGATTCAACCTTGATTGTTTTCGAGTCAACTACACAGTTGTAAGTGAAGAAGTGTTCTTGGTGAAAATAACTCAGACTTTACAAGCTAAGAACTTATCCAATCTAAGATAAGTACTCTCAATTTTTGGATTGTGTATCCCCATTTTCCCATATTTTTTTAGATTTTGTACATCTTCTAGCTAAAGAGTTTCTGGAATTTACACAAGAGCATACAAAGCTAGCATTCTGAGGATTTTTCTTATTAACACACTACATGCACTTTGACTACTTTATTCTAGAATTAGGTTGGAGTTTTTTTTATCTTTAGTATTTGTTTTATTTATTAGATTATATTTAATGTAGATTGTCTTTTTTTTTATATTATTTTTCCATATTTAGAAAAAGAGGCAAATTTGATAGTGAAATAGATCTGTTCCTTTAGATTTGTCTTTGCTACAAAAAACATAGCTAGTTTTGATTTATGTTTGCATTTTAGTAGATGAGTTTTATTTAAAATTAGCCATACATATAAAAAATCATCCTGAAAATGATCTTAAAAATATCCAAATCATTTCCAACTAAGACAACTTTTATTTTCTTTAAGATCTAAACAAACCTCTTGCATTCTAGACAATCACCTAAACGAACATAAAAACATAGACAACCATAGATGCATACACAAGGGTACTATATTGATGATATTATTTGTTTTTAAGATTTATAAACAATAAAATTTTCCTCTAATAAAATATAAAAGTATAATTTGCATCTCTTGTTTTCATTCTAGCGAAAACATTCCTAAAAACTTGTTTTTAGCAACCTAGGGAAGTTGAAAAGCTAGTCTAGTTGGTTTATAGAAAAAGAAAATTTATAGAAAGTGTTTTGTTGTTTATATTTTAGATTAAATATATTATCAAATTAATTTCATACATATATTCAATTTATACATTTATTTCACTCATATAAAATAACCAAACAAACAAAAATATTTCATCTAGTTTGCATACATATAGAACTAGGAAAAATCCACATCTTGAATGATAGCATAGGTTTCTTTACCTCTTCTTTGCATGAATATAAAAAATTAAAAATAGAGTTTTTAATTCATTTAATTTTAGTTTGATATATATTTTACTTTCAAAACTTTATTTTCAACAATCAAATATTTATTTCTACAAAACTAAGAAAAGTCCCAAAACAACAAAAATAAACTAAAAGAGTGTCAAAAGCCTTGTTAACACTCACAATCCATATAAAAAGTGTTATCAATATATGAAATCAACCACATCACATATAATCCTTGTCTGTCTATACAATCACCATACATCAAGCCTTGCTTCAACATTCTAGAAAACACACTTTACAATCCATTACCTGAACAAGTTCATATACTTTTTCATGGCTTCTACCTAGTCTTCTTTAGATGACCCTCACCAAGACACTAGGTCTTATCTGGCACAATATATTCCCTAGGGTTAGAGTACTTGGTGCCAACATCATCACATAGTATGGCATTATAATTGAGTTGAGATGTAAGGTCTTTCAATCCACTCTAATTCCCCACCTCATCATAGAGTCTTTAGCCACTTCAGAATAGTAATAATGCATCACTGATCTACCTATCATCATCCTTTTACAGAATTAGAGAAGTGAACACAATATTATCTAGGCCTAGTATCTCATCCACACCTCTTTATTCTCCTTAGGTATAGCCTCATCTTATATCATTCACATTTAGTATATGACATTGATTAGGCATAGTCAATCAAATAGAGTAGACCTTTTCCAATGAGTCATC
This sequence comes from Torreya grandis, assembly GCA_037957365.1. Classification (NCBI taxonomy): domain Eukaryota; kingdom Viridiplantae; phylum Streptophyta; class Pinopsida; order Cupressales; family Taxaceae; genus Torreya; species Torreya grandis. The sequence goes on along the minus strand of JARHVA010003546.1, from coordinate 1,158,309 downwards.
CAACTCGACCTCTCTCATTTCCCTAAACATAAAATTGACCAATAACTCCACCTTATTATGATATTAGATGAAGAGGGACCTTGGAGTTATATTTATGCATAGCTCAACACTGTTAATGAGAATTGAGATGCTGCTTATGTCTTTTGGTTCCATCACAAAAACCCATTTCCACCACCTATCCAAAATCCCACTCCATCAAACAATCAACCAAATAACTAGCCCATCCATTATGTCAACTATCTTATCTATGCATTGAGGAATTGAGTGCACATGCTAATATGTGTTAATTTACATACACATAGTTATAAACTATATTTGTATTGGGATCCAATAAGAAGTCATGTAGTGTAACATACATGTCATAATCATCATTAATTGAAATTTATGTAAGGTGGGAAAATTTATATAGTTGATCACTTTGTGGGGTTCACTATTTACTATGAGAGGGTCTCATTTCCTATGTTCATTATGGAACATGTTGAATTATCTACGATGTTAATTGAGTATATAATATAAGAAATGTTAGCCTCTATGGTCTCTAAGTAACTCTTTGATGTGATCAACATTAAATAGTTGACTATATAAATAGATCCTATATATATGTAATAATTAAATCTGTATGTTTATCCTAAATAGGTGTATTGACCATATCTGTATAGTGATCCTAAATAGGTTTATCAACTAATAATGATGGTGGTGGGGATGGAGGAGGAGATGTTACAGACTATAGAGGATACTCACATTATACACCTAAAACTATGTCTACTCTATTGTTGTGTATTCACATTAAACATTAGTATACTATGGAGGGGGACTACACAAAGTCGTTGCAATAAAAGGGCATCCTAATAACATTTTGAAGACCTCATTGATTTATAGAATCAAGAATCATGTGGATAATATGGTCGAGCCTACTTGAAGTGGTAAAATATGCATCCCAAGGTATTTTGTTTTTTTCCATAGAATCTTGTAATTGCTTTGGATGTATCTTGTAAATTTTGTCATAAATACTCATGGGAGTGGAGAAGTGTCATTGTGAAAATGTTTTCACTTAAACCATTGTTAATCATAACATTATGTATTGTTTTTTCATCAATGTAAGATTTTATGAAGAGTACATATAAATATAAATCATAATCAACTATCTCATTATCATCAAATGTGATCATGGGCTGCTCAGGTGGAATATCACTAAGAGTACCAAATGATAGTGTCTAGTGGATGATCATTTGTCACTCGTGGAAGATGAATGCTGTATGCATAATGTACCTCTAAAGTGTCATTAATTTATCTTTTTTCATGTTTAGTAAAAAGTATCATTAACTATATTAAATTTTTTATTTCCATTGTGTTGTAGTCTAGATTCCTTAGTAGGAGTACCCAAATTGATAATGTTATCATCTATAATATCTTGTAGCTTATTCCTAAGCTTGAAACATATGTTTGATAAATGCCCCATAATATGATGATAATAATATGCATTAAATCATAGTTCATTAGTTTGGGTCTACTTGGATAGAGTTATTATAGATGAATAAGTGTGATAAGGTTAAACTCAAGCAAATTATTTAGTAACACATGAGGAGGTGATGGTAGTCATGTAAACTATCTTTTTGTAGAGCTACTGATTGTAAATGGCTTGTCGGTTGTGACATTGCATTGAGTATAATCTTCATCTTATTATTTTTATCATTTGGTTTGACCTTATAACTGGGTTTTCTTTGAAATTTCATTATTGAAGTAGTCATATGAGTGGATGTATACTTAAGTTTGTTCAAATAAATTAACTTAACTTATCCATCCCTCACTGTATGGCATAACTCATTAAATGATTTAATTCTTTTGAATATAATTAAATCATGGATTGGTGATAGAAAATTTTTCTCAAAAATATCTTTTAATTCATTCTCTCAGACATAACATTTGTCATCTTAGCTAGCAAGGTCTTGTATCGAAGTACATAATCATTGATTAGTTCATTGGCTCTTTGCTTAAGTTTAGTAATTTATGCATATGATAACTTCTCATCAATGTTGATGGAAAAATTATTTAATAATTGGTCTCTAATTGGGTTTAAATATCTTATATATTTTAGAGGGAGATCTTATAATCATCACAATACATAGCCCTTAAGACTTCTTATAAATAACTTGGTCAATAGCTTATTGTTGTATGTACATTCCAAGCATGCTATATAGAATAATCTAATGTGTTAATTGAGATCATATTTAAGTTAATATAATGGTATATATGAATCTTATTGGTAAAGGTTAAACTACTATATCAAGGGATAATAGGTTATGGAGCAAAGTGTGCAAATCCACGGAATGACTAGCTCTCAATGCACCTTGATCTAATGGTAACACCTTGGCATGCATAACTATAACAATTTACTCAAGGGAATGATTATCAAGTGATTATTTTAATGGAATATGTGTAGCCATAATGGGAGGGGTAAAGGTTTCCTATTAAGGGATTTTTATCAAAATCCATTCAAGGCCTTCATGTTTCCCCCAGACTTTGGGTAGAACTAATGTAGGTCACTAGGGGTGTAGGCATGGGAATAATACTGGTAATATTGTTATGAATACCTAATATGGAATTATTAGCTAAAAAGTATTTGATAATAATAGTAAAGGGATCTTTTTGAGGTACTTGCGATGTCACAAGAATAGTTTTGTGTGTATTCTTTGATTCTAGGATCAATTGGATAACTTTACCCATCTCTTGAGGACATTGGAAAAAATTGGATAAAGCATTAACTTATTTAAGATCTACCCCATTAATTTCATTGGGATAAATTATATCTTGGCCCTCATGATTATATTGATCATTATGTTCAATTTAATTATCTTGATTTTTATGTTTCAATAGAGGCATATCAATATAATCATTTGTTTGCACATAGTCATGAATAATTGCATCATCAAAAGAAGAATAAACACTCATTGTATTTATTTTAGATAAAATAATAGGAATATGATTATGATCTATATGAGTCCCACTTAATCTAGTGTTACATCTTAGAGGTACAAGTGAAATATCCTTCTTGGATGGCATAGGATGGGATCATAAAATTATGTATGAGGTTAGGGCCATAGGTGAAAAGTTATTTTTTTGTATGAAGATAAAAAATCAGATCAATGAAACCATGGGTAAAAAATCTGAGATAAATTTTTATATGTAAGGAGATTAGAAATGAAATTTGAAACCTTAGGATAAAAAAATTGAAACATTAGAAGGATGAAAACCTAAGGGAAACCTAGTGTTTTGCAACCTAATTTTGATTAATGGGTAAGATTGATGTAATTAATATATAACTTTGAAATGTAATCCAAATATTAAGATATAACATTCAAGCATACATCCTAATGTAAAATAATAAGATTGAGTATTTTGATTTAAAAAGGGGCATTTAATAAATATATTAAGTACAACAAAGGGATGAATACTTATTCTTTTTGGTTCACTATCTGATTGTGACTACATTATAGAAGTGAAAATTAGGATAAATCAAGGTTATGATTCATTTGGTTCTAGAACTGTATCTCTATCTACGTTAGATCAATTTTATTGATTTGGGTTAGTTTCATTGGATGATAATGGATTGATAATTGGTACTAACCTACACAAAAGTAAGACACAATGATTTTACAATCACCTACATCTATCTCTATTTAATCTATTTTTCTGATCTTAAACCCTAATGATGTGCATAGCTCTTGAATTCAATCTCATTTGCCTTGAAACCCTAAGTGTGCTTTTAAAGAATATAAACCAATAGAAATGATGGAAAGTGTAATGGGATGAGATCACCCTAGTCATCCCCATATAATGATTAACTATTTCCTATGTATCTAATACTTTGATGAGGGAAATAAAGACACACATATTTCTCCCACCTAGTGTGATTATGAAATTATACTCCTTTACTACATATATGCAACTAATGATTCACTTTGATACTTGAAAATGCTTCCTTTGACTTGGATTTATGGTGTTAGTGACTAATTATAGTGATAGGTTTATGATTTAAGAATAACAGGGTAGATTTTTTCAATGTCTAATAGTGTATAGATGTATATCAATTCAGTGCCAACACCATTTTTTTTTAACTAAATGGGGTAAAAATTTATTGAAAAACCGTGGAAAATAGAAACATTACACAGCCTTGTCCTGCTCCAACAGAAGACTCAGCTTCTGGGAAAAGGTCAAAGGCAGCAGATTATAATCAAAAATCTCCCAATGGGGCCCTTGCTCTGAGGCCCATTTGGCCAAATAGTCAGCAACCCCATTCCATTCATGGGGAATATGCTTGAAACTCACCAAATCGAACCCAGTACTAACCTAAAGGACCTGTTGAGAAACCACCGCCAGGCGCCACTCAGCACTATCAAAGTTACGATTATTTAACAGATCAATGACAACTTGGGAATCTGACTCACAAATAATATTCTACCAGCCCTGTTGACAGCAATATTGCATCGCCTGAAGGATGGCAAGTGCCTCCATATAATTATTGGAATTCCATCCCTTATACATAGAAAAAATGAACTGAGGATTTCTGGAGCAGTCTCGACCAACACCTCTGATACCAGCTTCACCAGGGTTCCCTCTCGAGGAGCCATCTGTGTTAATTTTTAAAATTCTCGGTAGAGGGGGAGTCCTTCTACCCCATGTACAAACAGGCTTGTGCATTTATCTATTTTTGTTTAAAGTGCGTATAGAATTTGCAGTGGGGGGAGTATGCAGCTGCTTATCGGCAATGTTGAATAGAATCTCCTGCTCTGCGTCTCCCATCCCCATCGAGCTAAATCCTTTTGTAGCTAACATCTCCTGCATACACATTCGCACTTTCTCCCAAATGGCACTGTGGTCTCTCTGTTCAGCTTCGAATGTATGTCTATTACACTCGAGCCAGATGTTCCACAAGATGAACGCAGGTCCAGCATGCCAGGCAACTTGGAAAACATGCGTCTTGGATGTGGGGACACCCAGGCAGCTCCAGAAGTTAGGTAAAGATGTGGCGTGCCAGCAGGGTCTGCTCCACACGCCCCACCACTTATGCCAAATATTTTTGGTGAAGGAACAGAGGAAGAATAGGTGCGACCCTGTTTCCACCTCCCTATAGCAGAGTACACACCTAGAAGGCCCCTGAAAGCCCCTTTGCAAAAATTGTCCCACGTGAGGCACCTGTTATAGGCAAGTGTCCACAAGAAAAAGTTGCATTTGGGCCATGAAGAGGAATTCCATATTTACTTCCCCCAGAGAAAATTAGCTTCACCAAACACGTGTTTATGCAAGGCCTGGTAACCCGTTGAAACTGAAGCTACCAGTAGAACTACTTCCCCAAGCAAGCATGTCCTGACCTTGAAGAGAGTTGCAATGTCTGGCAGCCAGAACCTGAGATAGCTCAAGCCTGTTTTCCTTAGATCCACCTGGTGGCCAGTCCAAAGAGTTCTTCCATCTAAAATCGGTGGCCAAACCCATGTTGTACTCCTCCTTATAGTGAACCACATTAGTCCATCCAGCAGCTTGAAGGACATCACATAAAGACAACAAATGCGGATGAGAATATAGAAGCGAGGGCGAGCCATCCCAAGAGTCTTCCTAGAAGAGGACCTGTTCTCCAGTCTTGCAAATCCAAAACAAGCTGCGTTTAATCAGCTGAGCTCCAACTTTGAGGGTGCTCCAAATCATAGACCCACTTCTCTCAAGAGGTAACCAAACAATGTCATAGGGATCCACCCCCAGAAAGTACTTACCAGCCAAGATACGAGCCCACAATTGGGACGGATTAGCACACCATCTCCAGTATAGTTTGGCAGCTAAGGCCTGGCTTGCCAAGATGGCAGAGCACAGTCCAAGGCCCCCATCATTCTTGGGTCGGCAGACAGTATCCCACTTGATCAAACTCCATCTAGTGCATTGCAGGTTACCACTCCAAAGGAATTTATGGGAAAGGGCATCAAATTCCTTGAGAAAGTAAATCGGAGTAGCCTGGACCAAGCATCTATACACAAGAAGAGCCTTTATCACTGATTGCAACAGGGTGACTCTCCCAGCTGTGGAGAGCCATTTGTGAGTCCAATGGCTTACTTTTTGTCTCAACCTATCCAAAACATTCTACTAGAACAGCCGTGGCTGCCTACCTACCACAATAGGAACACCCAAATAAATGACTGGGAGCTCTTGAATTTGAAATCTCAGGATAGCTGCTATTCTCCTCTGAATAGGCCCAGGTGTGTTGAAGAAAAAGATGGAGGATTTATGGTCATTAATTTTCTACCCAATCACATCCAGGTACATGTCAAGGGTATCCTGAAAAGCTTTCACCTCTCTAATGCGTGCTTTCCCAACCAGGATAGTGTCATCAACAAACTGAAGATGAGACATGATTAAACCATTTCCCCACTGCTATCCTTGCACTGTATTTTGAGAGACCTGAAATTTTATAAGCTGGCCCAATCCTTCAGCTAGGATGATAAATAAATAAGAGGATAATGGATCACCTTGGTGAAGGCCTCTCACTGCCCCAAAAAGCTCAGTGGGCTACCCATTGATGAGAACTGAGTAGGAAGGCATAGTAACACAGCTAAGCACCCATTTGATCCATGCCGGGCTAAAACCAAAAGCAAGCAAGATTTTTTCCAAGAATCTCCAGCTAGCCCTGTCATAGGCCTTTGACAAATCTAGTTTAATGAACATAGCCCATTCTTGAGAAGTACTCATAGAATGAATAGCCTCTGATGCAATGATCACCTCATCAAGAATCTGCTTACCTTCCACAAAGCCCCCCTATTCCTCTGAAACAATCAAAGGGAGGCATCTTTTGAGCCTTTCCGCAATTAGCTTTGTGCTAATCTTATAGATCACATTGCAAAGCGCAATGGGCCTAAAATGATCCAGCTGATCCACTGCTCTTTCTTTGGGACTAAGACCAGGAAGGTGGCGTTCAAGGCCCTCAGCATTTCATTATTAGAGTAGGATTCCTATATTAATTCAAAAAGATCATGCTTGATGACATCCCAGAAGTCCTGGTAAAACTCCACTAGAAAACCATCGGGTCCAGGGGCTTTACCTCTTTTCATGCTGAAAACCACTCCCTCCACCTCCATCCTTTCAATTGGTCGCATAAGGTACTCATTCAGCTCCAAGTTCACCACCGAGGGGATACATGACAGCACAGTATTTTCTGCTAACTCAGCTGGATGTAGTCCCTCTAAGAAAAGGCTAGTAAAGTGGCAAACCGCTGCTCTAGAAATGTCCTGAGATGAATTCAGCCGCGCTCCATCCGGGCACACCAGGTGGGTGATATAGCTCCTATTCTGCCTTGCCTGAATAGACTTATGGAAAAAGGTAGTGTTCTTGTCTCCTTCTTGGAGCCAATCTATGCGTGCCTTCTGCTTCCAAAATATCTCTTCTCTGAGTTCCCACTCAGCCAGCTCTTTTACCGCTTGGGATTCAGCCAATTGGAGTTCCTCAGAGAGGCCATAGTCTCTAACCTATCGAGTAATTCCATCTAGCTGATCTTGGGCTCTCTTCCTCTTAGTATGGAGGTTACTGAAACTGTTGATATTCCAATATTTCAGCCTCCCCTTAACATACTGGAGCTTTTTAGCAAAAGAGAACATAGCTGTGCCAAAATTAGGTCCTCCCTGTTTCCACCAAATCATCATTAAGTCCTGAAGGGATGGATCTCTGAGCCACATAAGCTGAAACTTAAAGGGGGGCTTCCTTGGTCTAGGAATGTGACTAGTAGATAGCTTGATTGGCCAATGATCCGATCCTCCCCAATCAAGTATTTCTGAAAATAGAGAGGTGGCATTAGATTGCTAGTAGTAGGACAGCAGAAATCTGTCAAGCTGTTCTGAAATACCATCCTTTCCACATCTCCTATTACTCCAAGTGAAGGTGCCATTAAGAGGTTTGATGTCTACAAGGCGTAGAAAGTCAATATTGTGCCAGAAGATTTCTGATGAGGGCCCCAGCCGGGCCAATCCTCCCCTCTTCTCCTCCATACAAAGGATGACATTAAAGTCACCAATCAATATCCAAGGTAGATACAGATGATAGCTCCTGATATACTAAATATGATCCCATAATCTCCGCTATCCAGGCAGATCTACAGGGGCGTAAACATTCATAACAAGGATGATTTCACCTGTTTCCTTAGAATCCACAGTCATTGAAAGAGTTAAACTGTTGGCCAGCCAGCCAAGAGGCGTTATACTCTCTAGGTTCCAACAGATGGCCAGCCCACCGGAGCATCCAAGTGCCCCAACACATTGGCTATGGCTGCAGTACCAAAATTTTTGCATACAAGAAAACCATGAGTCTACTAAAAATTTAGTCTCCTAAATACAAAGGATATCAGGGGAGTTAGCACTTACCAGTTTGTACATAGCTTTTTGCCGAGGAGAGCTATTTAGACCCCTCACATTCCAAGAAAGGACAATCATTGGGTAATAGGGGAAAAGTGCTCATCCAGGGGCTTAACATGCCCCACTTTTACTAGCAGATCCCCAGTGATTTTAAGCCTCTCCTGGTCCTTCCTTCACCCAGCTCAAGAGGAGTTGGACCCGATAGCCTTCTTGAAGGGTCTATGCATAAGACCGAGGCTTGAAGAAGAACTTTTTTCATTTCTAGATGCGTCCATCTCCTTTGCCAGATCAGCCCAGGGGACCTCCTTGTTGCTAGTATCCAGCATGTCATCCGTGGGAGCTTCCTGAATGCCACGGTCCAGCTCTTGAGTCGGTCGAGCTACCATAGTTATAATATCTCCCTTTGGGGTGAGCTGTGCCATGGTCACTTCTCCTTCCGTCTGCTACAAATCTAGAATAACATCCTCAATATTCATATTGTCTAGGACTTCAAACCGGTTAAAGTTTACCTTAATTTGTCTGTCAAAATTTGTCCTCTTTTGCCCATAATTTCTTGCACAGCATCTGACAGTAGAGAATCTGTCCTTGTCACGACCCCTGAATCCATTTGTGCCTTGCTCTATGTTTGCTAGAAAGAGGGGGGTTTTACCTTTATTCGTATCATCTGAATGATCCTGAGTCTTCACATAGTGACTCAGCTGTCTAGGCCCTCTGGCATCATTGGCCGCCCGAGTTGCAACCCCTTCACCCTGTGGGGTCGAGTCTCTATTTTCCTGCAGACACTGTTTATGCAAGTGGCCATAGACATGGCAAATGTGGCACCTGAATGGAATAGCTTTGTAGTCGATTTGCTAAATCCATGAAGAACTTCCCAAGCAAATCTCAAGAGAATCTGGGAGGGGATTATTCAGATTGATCTCCATGCAGATGCGGGCATACGATATTATCTTTCTGTCCAGTGTTTGATGCACAATTGCCATTGGTGTTCCTAGCGTAGCCGCTAACTGTTGGAGGATGTCCTCATGCCAAAACTCAAGGGGCAGTCTCGGCAGCTGGACCCAAATAGGGACACAAGCAGGGAGATCCTCTGCCGAATTAAACCTGGCATGCCAAGGTTTGAGGAAAAGGCCAATGCGGTCATAAAAATATGGGCCTCCTTCAAAAATCCTATTCCTATCCGTAACAGAGGAAAAGTTAACCATGAAATATCTATTTCTTGCTAGCAGGATGTCAAAATCCCCATCAATCTGCCATGTCTGCCTGATCCAGGCTTCCAAAGCTGCTAACGAAATGTGAATGCCCAAAAATTTGCAAATTAGGGCATGGGTAGACAAATATTCAACCTCCTCCTTCATTGAGTCTGGGGAGATTATCAACACCGGTCATTCTTGACTTTTGGGTAAACAACCGTTAATTTTCTTGAGCTTTGAGCTCTCAGACATAAATATTTTTTCTACCTCTTACGTGGAGACCCTAGGCACGAGCTGCTCAACCCTAGGGATGCCAATCGGGTCGCCCTGCGTCCGCCCTCTGTCCGCAGCCATCTTCCTCCAATTCTCTAGAATCAGTGCCAAGTCCATTTTGAATGAGACCTTGATATATATATATATATATATATAAATATGGATCTAATTGAATAATTTATCACACCACTAACATGATAGGTTGATAGGTAAACTCTAAAGATATGTTTTAGTTTTAAAAAATAGTCATTAGTGGGAGCAGGTTGGTATCAACCATATCAGGTATATATCGAATGACAAAACTAACTAAATCTAGAAGAATTGACTTGTGTATAGGCAGATTGATCTAAGAGTTTGGAGATGTCTGTGTAGGATATTTAGTAGGTTTAAAATAAAAAATGAGCTTCAAGTAGGTGTGTAATAATAGAACAAAAGGATTTATTTATATGATGGTATGTAAGTGTGAGAGAATGGAGGATTAGGACATTGTTTAAGTGCTCAAGTCAAACATGGTAAATGTGTGTCAATCTTGTCATTGTCAAGTATGAAAGTCCCATATTTTAGTATCTACAAATAAGATAAAATGATATATAATACTTTAAATAAATGTAAAGGAATATGAAAGGAAAAATTTCACCTTTCCATTGGCCAAGAATTGATGGATTTTCCATCCTTGTGCACACATTTTGGCATTTTAAAAATAGAGTTGGAACTCAAGCTTGGAGAGAATTGGAGAAAATATTAGCAAGTGGATGTTAGTTATAAGATAAGCCTTAAAAGACATTATGTTACTTATCTAATGGATAACCAAAAGTAGTAAGTATACGTACACCTTCATGTTTAATTTTTTTTATAAAAAATAACCTCTTGCCACCCTCCTTGAATATTACAAGATTTTTATGGATTGGCAAGGCCTTTAGATTTTAATATTTTGCTTATTTTATACATGATTTGGGCCTAAGACCACTTATTTTTGTAAACCCTATTAAAGTGTTTAGGAATTTCTTTCTCCCACTTTATTTTTCTCTTTTTAATTTCATATTTAAGTGCTTAAAATTCAAAGTTATGCTTCCGACATGGGCTTCAATTTTAGAGGTAGGATGGAGAAAAGGGTGAGTGATTTTCCTCAAGACATTCTTATTTTATCCCTTATAAATTCATAATTAAGATCCATCTAAATGGGTCTCATATCCTTATCAAAATTTATTAAAGTATATTCCCTTGTAAATGTTTTGTTTCTATTTTTGAGATGTGTGTGTTTGGGCACAAGCATAGGAAGTGTTCCTTAGCTTATAATATGAGGTACTAAACTAGAGGTGTTTAATTATTTACAATTCACTTCAAAATGAATCAAACCCTCCCTTTTAACTTTCATGGTAGTAAACATGACTAATAAAGGGAGTCCTTGGCTTGAGGATTCTTAGGGTAGTCACCTAATGATGGTAATAAGATGGGAGCTGAGTCTCTCCTTGCCTTGGTCTTATAGGATGTATGTGTGGATATATAAAATTATGTTTAAACTTGAAATTAATTGTTTTTTTAATAAATATTGTGAAATTATTGTAAACACTTTTAAAATTATTTGAAAGCCTTGTAATTATTATATAATGTGAAGAACCAAAAGAAAGTTGTTAAGTATTTATTTCAAGTGTGAAGAATTTATCTCTTGTAACCCTCTAAAGGCATGTTGAAATGAATTATAGAATAGAAATAAATGATTTAGTTGTGAAAATGAAAGAATACTCATGTTCTTAACATCTCAAAATATATGTTCTATTATGGGGAATAAAAAACTAGCTGGTAGTTTGCTTTGAAAGTTAGTGAAATAGTTTGTAGAGCTCAAGGACTTAAAGATGATATTTTGATTTTGTAATTTTTATACATAAAAAATACCACCTAAATATTCATAATTTAATTTATTTGGAAACTAGACTTTGTCAAAAATCTATAGAAAATTGTGAATAATTATACAAGCTAAGAAATGGAATATATGATTTTTTGAAGTTTAACATGGAATATGGTCCTAACTCATTAATGAAAATACCTCTTTTCATGTAATTATTTGACACACTTATCAAGGAAAAATTACAACCAAAATAAATTAAGAATGAAGTTTTAAATTTTATGAGTTTGTAATACCACTGTGTCGAACCATTGTAGACACCTTTATCTTTGTCACTTTATCGTAAGTAAAGACACTACTAGGTGTATGGGAATTTTAGTGAGAGATGCCTAGAGTTGTCCTGATTGTATCTGAGTCTGATTGTATGCATTGTTCTATATTATAGACTAGATTATTTAATGATTGATGGGTGATTTTTAAGACTAATCTAGGATTATGATTTGAGTCATGATATACTTGTACTATTGGATATATATATATATATATATATATGTATATATATGTAATTATTCATGTTCTAGTTATTGATTATTTATTGGATTTTTTTGTACAACAAATATATGAGGAGTTGTCTGTTGAATACCCGAGTGAAAATTTTTAAGACCCCAATTATGAGCTTATTATTATGCATGTTATAATTATATTTATTACTAGTAGATTAATGATCACAAGTGAAAGCCTCTGTGCTTGTGTGTTATGTGATTGAATAGAGGAGATAGGTTGGGTCCAAAAGACAAATGGTAACTGAGATCAAATAACTAATGGTCGTAACTATTTAGTTGTTACCTTAAATAACTAATGGTTTACTCATGTTTATAATAAGTAAATAAATAAGGAAATATTTATTAACATACTTTAGTAATAAAATATTAAATTTTTTAACCTAATAGGTGAAAAATTAAATATTTAATATTAATATGCTTCATTATCTAAATATTATTTATTTTAATAATAAATTGCTTAAGTGGAACCTAAAAAATGTGAGGTCATAACTAGACCCACTTAGTGGGTGACCAAACATGTGGTGGAGTAAAAGAGTGGGAGTAGTTAAGGTTTTTAAGATAAAAAATAAATAAAAATAAAAACAAAAGTTGGGGGAAAGGTCAAAACCAATTTAGGGTTTTGAAGTTTCATTTCCTCCTCCAAGCTCTTACCTCTATTATTTCTATTGTTACCAGGGGAGCCAAAAAAGGAAGGGAGAAGGAAGCAAGTGAATAGAATTCAACTAGAAGACCCAAGTTTAGGTGTATCTAGGCAAGTGAACTCTCTCTCATAGATTTATCTATTTTTTTCTCAGATTTACAAATAGGGTATACAAGAATGATAGATTCATTCAAGTTTTTGAATCAAGTATTTTATTATTTGTTGGATTGTTTGTATTCTATTTTTTTAATAGAAAACCCTCTATTTGGGTTGTTGTTTGAAAGATATTAGATAATGGAGTATATACTTATTGTATTTGCCTCCCTCATACATATTTAGGTATATGGAAGTGAATATATATACATATATATACACATATATTTTGTATAGATTTTAGTATGTTTAAAAAAATAAAAATAAAATAAAATTAAAAAATAAAATCAAAACTATTATTTACTTATTTATTTAAGTAAATGTTAAAAAAAATAATAATGTAATATATATATATATATATATGTAAATATGTTATTAAGGAGAGGAGAGGGGTGCGGCTGAGCCAACCCTTGCCCCCTTCCCATAGTAGGGAGGAGGGGTTGGGCTAGTAGGCCCACTTAGCCATCTTTAGCCCAACCACCATGGCTGCCAACCATGGCTACAATCGGGCCTTATAGCCCAATCATCGACTGTCGGCCATGGCCACTAGCGTATGTTTTTAATATATATATATATATATATATATATATATCAATTGATATTTTAATAAATAAATTTGAATGTATAATTTATATTTTATTTTGATAATGTATATTTTATATTATTTAATCTATAATTTATATTTTATAAATTATAATTTTTAATTTATATTTATAATATATATCTATATTTATAATTTATAATTTAAAATTTAAAATTTATTTTATATTTGATGAATAGAGATAGTATAAGCAAGTGGACAATGGATGAAGTTGTAGTGTGCATATATACAATATATCATTATAATTAATACAACTATATACATATTTTGAAGTATTATGTAAAATTAATAAATATATTAATACGATTGATATCATGGTATCATAAAGTTATTAGTATATTATAAGTGAATTAAGCATATTAACAAGTATGGAGTACAAATGAAAGGAGGCATGTAAAATAGTAGGTAGACATAAAGATGCATTGGTTGAAATATAAGTGGTTAACACATCAAGTGTTTTGTGTGGTGTATAGAATAATATAGATATATTTTGGAGTGTATTTTTGTATAACATTCATGACTAGAATAAAATAAAAATAAAAAAATAGGAGATTGGATTATCAAGATTTAATAACAGTGTGTAACATAGTAGGTAGAAATAGATATAATTTGATGTAAGTGATTGTAAAGAGTTAAGTTCAATAAATGTTTAATTAATTGGTATTAATAAAAAAATATATTCATGAATATAAGTGAGTTTAGTTTACTTTCATATTATGAAATTATGAATTAATCTTAGTGTGTAAAGTAGTTAAATAATTAATATTGGATTTGACTTACACAGTTGAAATTAATAACAAAGTAGTAAATCTTACTTGGGTTATTCTAGGTGTCTTGATGTGAATAGTGTGACTCTCCCTTAGAGTTAGTGTTGTAGGAAACCATTTTGGGTAGGTTGACTATGGTGGGTCTATAGGTATCCTTTGGAATCTTGTTAGAATAATGTAAATGTATTTGAGACTTAAATTCTATCTTGTGAAGCACACAGATAGTTATATCATCCTATGGGATCATTTGGTGGATGTTTGGGAGAGTGCATGCACTTTTATGATATTATATGCAATTTTACATTATATATATTTTTTAACATCAACCAAATCAATACAGAGATAAGTTTTAAATTAATACCCAAACTTGAGTTTTTAAGATATGGAAAATTGTAAGCTTTAGATTTACCTCATGTGAATAAGAATATATAACCATTGTTTTTCTAACCCATTTTGATGATTTTTAGTGGGTCTAATTCCAAAGGCAATTGGAAATTTTTTGCACTTGTTTTCCTTTTCCATCTTGCAAAGTTGATTCAAAATAGAGTTGCCAAAAATAGCTATAGAAGTCCTAAAGAGAAACTAGAGTTTGATAGTAGTTCATATTACCTTTAAATTTATATAGTAACTTTATTTTAGTTCTTTTGTATGTCTTTAATGTTTTCATTGACCTTGTTCTTGAACTCAGTTTATTCAAAAATTACTTAGCAGAGCAATTTTTAGCGTAAAAACCCATTTGAAATGCTGAGTTATTTTAGCATTTAAATTATTATAGGTTAATAGTGGTATCTTGTAGCTAATAGAGTGTAGAATAAATTTCATAAATTATTTTCCCCTCATGGAAGTATTTTTTCCATTGCCATTTCATAGGCAATTTAACAATGTTGAGACTAGATTAAGAGGTGAGCTAGCCAAGTCTATTTGCTTCAGGATTGAGTTTTTTTGCTTAAACATTAATGGTTAACATTTAATAATGAATTAATGGGTGGTATGGTGTTTATTTTTAAGTTTGGGTGATATAAGAACTTGGTATCTCTCTTAGTTTTACTATGATTGAGGTCGTAGTTTATAGTGTCTCGTTATCGATGAATCATTGGCAAATTACATTTAATACCATTGGGGATGAGCTTACGTGTTGATATAATTGGTATAAACTATACTTTAAAACCCTTGAAAATCAAATTCAAGTGTAGTTTTATAACTGATTCTAGTATAGTTGACAGAACTTTATTATGGCTATCTTGTCAAACACCTTGATGAATCTCAAATTCTGAGATTGAAGGTGAACAACTAGGTAGTAGGCAACATACTTAGAGTGTGAGTGCATTACTTTAAGGTTACCTTGATAGTGGGCATGAGTTATAATATACATGAAATTATATCATGCATGTGTGTAGATGGAGTAATAGTTGGAATGTTCATTTGAGTGAAGATAGAGTTATACACAAAAAAAATTGGTAGCATTTTTAAGGGTTTTGTTTGAGTTTTATTAAGGTAAATTTTTGGGCATTAAAAAGTTCATGAGTTTTTATTAAGAGTTATTTGGATCATTGAGATGATCATTATGATTTTTAAAAAATAATTACCACATATGATAATTTTTACCATAAGGACTTTAGTTTGTAGGGTAGTGGACCTTATTGTAAGGTGGTCCTTGCTTTAGCACCTGGTTGCACATATGAATATATAGACACTAGAATATAATATTATATAATTAAAAATAAAAATATTGACCTATATTTACCATACATGACTTGTATGTATATTTATAAATCTTTCACACCATTCTCTCCTATCCACTTGCCTTTTGTGGGCTCCATATCCCTGATTTGCTATTAATCACGTATAAGAATTCTCTAGTATGAAAATAATTTACATATTATCATGATTGGACTATATCATAGTCATCAAATCATTTTTCTTGTCTTTGAGACACCTTTAGCCATACTTACATGGTTATGGATTTATGAAACTATCCACCTCTTTTATATTTATCCGTGCGATAAGTAATGGTCATTTTCCAAATTTAAATAATATTTTATGGGGTTATCATGTATGTTTTTCATGTTGGAGACATGATAAGTTACACAAAGAGTGAAATATTAATATATAATATGTCTATTATTATTCCCTATCTAACATTTATCTAGCACATATCTATCTATCACTTTCACATTTAGAGGAACTACTATAAAGCTTCCAAATAAAAAATGGTCATAGCAAATAGGCCCTAGACAAGTATGAATCACCTTCATAACCAAGTCAAGTGCCCATTATTAAGTGTAAAAATTTAGATTAGAAGTTGCATCAATACTAGTTGATCATGATTGCACACAAACACCTAAGAGGAAGAACTCTATGTGGTTTTATTTCCATCCTTGGAGTATTGGATATGTATGTAACGTTCAACCATTCAGTGGAGAGTGGTTAGGGTAAAATAAACCCATTAATATTCCATATTTTATTACAATTTAACTTAGTGTTGAAAGTAGAGCTAGTGTTTGAAATAAATTAGATAATATTTTGGACTCTACAAATACAATGAGTGACTGATATCACATAAACTGACAATTTATTAACAAGTACAACAATGTCTTTCAAATTAATGAGGCATGATATATAGGGATGGATTTAGTATAAGGTAGACACATACATCTTATGTAGGTGTCTATATCTTGACAGACTTGTCCAAGTAGAACCAAACATCTAGTTTCTTGTTCTAAGCAACTGTATATCCATTTCTAGTCTTTTTTTATCACATACACACAATCTCAGACTTTCACATACCTAAAAAAAACTAAAGATATTAATTTATTGTCATTTTAATTTGTATTAAATTGTAATAGTTACATTACACTCTAATATAGTATTTATATCTGCTTTAATTTACACATACATCAAATAATTTGAATACTCAAAGTTTTATCTTGTTATAAATAAAAATAAGGTAAAAAAGATTTCAATAGGGCTTAAGGAAGGCCTAAGGGGCTAGTTGATAGTAAACATATCCTTATCATACAAGTGACTTTAGTTAAAGAAATAATCTAATAAAAATGTTAGTTATTAATTATTTTTAGTGTAGTGGGTAGTCTATGTTTACTCGCAATTTTTATTTTGATCGACATACTTTATTTTAGATTCTAAACTTTATAAATAGTGGTCATATACTAAGTCTAAGAATTTATTAATGGTTACTTTTTTTTATTTTTATAAAGTTGGTTTTATTATTTTAATAAAAAATTTGTGTCAAGTTATTTACTTAATTTATTAGCAAGCACAATGGCTCCTCTTGATCCTTTTCTAGTCCTTTTTATCACACACACATAATCTCAGACTTGCACATACCCAAAACAAGCTAAGTATCTTAATTTATTATGTCATTTATATTTTTAATAAATTAAAATAGTTCTATTAAACTCTACTATAATATTCATATCTTCTTTACACATATCTCAAATAATCTGAATACTTAATGTTTTATCTTGTTAGATCACATTAAAGAAAAAAATAAGGTAAAAATATTGCAATAGGGCTTAAAAAATCCCTAAAGGGATAGTTTATACTAAACATATCCTTAACATATGAGTGCCTTTAATTAAATTTATAATCTTATAAAAAGGTTAGCGATTAGTTATTTTTAGTGTGGCCAACAGTCTATGTTTACTCATGGTTTTTATATTGACTGACATACTTTATTTAAACTCCCAAAACTTGTTAATAGTTGGTCATAGTATTATGCCAAGGGATTTATTAATGGTTATTTTAAAAATATGGTTTTATTATTTTAATAATATAACAATGTATTATGTTATTTAGTCAGTGGTGCATGTCAAGTCTATGACTTGAGTCTTTGTCAAGCTATTTCAAGGCATTTGATGGCCTAGGGGAAGGCTGACCCTTAAATAACTCCATTAAATTTTTACTCTCTTTCATGCATACAAATTTTGAATCCTTACTATATAAATAAGATTCATATTTTATTTAGACCTAGATATTTAGTCTTGGGACTTATTTGGTTTGTTTAGGGAATACATTAGCTTAGGGATGGGTAGACCTTTAGGGAACCCCCTATAGACACTCAAATTCTGCCACCTTAATGTCATCGCCAATAAATCATCATCCAATTTGTTGTATTATCATCAACACATTTCTAACTAATTCACCTCAAATTTCATTTTTAACTAATCCACTTTGATCCTATCATCAACATATTTATAACAAACTCGCCTTAACACCACCATGTTAATTAATTAATTGAACCATGCCAATTAATTAATTCCATTCAACCCCACATTAATTACATTAATTAATTAATCATTATTAATTATTTAATTCATTTTAAAAAAATTCCATCCACATATAATTAATTTAAAAGTAAATAAAAAAAAATAATTATCTACACCTACATTCCATCTCAAGTCATCACTTATTAGCAATTAGTTAACTATTTGATCAAAATAAAAAAAATCAATGCACACCCCAACCAGTCAGTTAACTTAGTCTCCAACTAAAAACAAATCACTTAACTCCATGTCAACCCTAAGTCAAACCCTTGATCAAATTTGTTGTTTCTCATTCAACATGCCCCATTTTCAATTAAATGGGGACACTCTTTTTTGTTTGATCCTTTCCTTTGGAAGTTTAATGGTCTACCCATTTAGGCCTTTATCAATTTAACCATATGCTAGATGATAAGTTTTAAGTGATTGGATATGTTTGTTTTCAATGATTTTTCATGTTAAATACTCAATCCAAGCTTTACATCTAGGGGTTTTAAGGTAGTTTGCCTAAATATATCTTAGAATGAAAGGTTTTAATCATGTAGAATCATATTTTGAAGAGACTTGAAAATCCCCTTTGAAGGAAATCTGACAAGTGCTTGCAAGAATTATTTGGCTTCTATTGAGCCTTTTGTAGTCTTTCCCTTTTTTCAATCTTGTTCATTTATGCTTTCATTCAGTAAAATTGACTATGTGTCCTTGACTACTTCAATTTAAACTTAGTCACATTTTAAAAAATGGGCTTGTTCTTTCTAGGGTCCTTATGAAAATGGTTATTTTATTCTTTTGAATCTACCCCTTTCAATTCATTTCTACTTTCAATATAATATAAATTGACTAAAATTTATTTTTTTAAATCTTTTTGCCTTAGTGAATTTCATTGAAATGTTTGAAAGTTGATTTAAAATGCTTTTATTTTCATTTAGAGCATTTTTATGTTGCTAAGTTTCTACATTATTTTGTTCATTTTCAACAACTTAGCTATTTTAAATTGAAATTATAACCATTTAATTTTGATTTAAAAATGCTAACTATGCCTTTCATTTTGGTGCCTACAGGTACCTATGTTGACCATGACGCCACATGGTATTTTTTAGTCACCTAGTCAGCAACTCTCTGGGTAAATAGATCACTTAGATGTTGCCAAATGGCATCATCCTGATGACCCATTGATCTTAGCTAGGTTTGTACTAGGAAAAATCTCTAGGCAAGTGAATTAGTGGGATGATGCCACATAGAATCATCCTAGTGACCCACTATCATAAAAATATCTATACAAAATTGAAGCCTCCAGGCAAGTGGATTAGGGACATGCTACCACATGAGATCATATGGATGACCCACTATCCTAGAGGATTATATATAAATACAGATCCTATGGTTAAGGGGATTAGTGGGATGCTACCACATGGCATCATCCTAACAACCTGTTCGCCTAAAAGAGTCTATACAAGAGCAGAGATCCAAGGTAAGTAGGTGAGTGGGATGATTTGACATGAAAAAATCCCACTGATCCATAACCCCTGAGTAGTCTATGTATCCCAACATAATGTTAGAGCTCCAAATGAGTGAGATGACACCGCATGGTGAAATCTCACCTCACCACACCAAGGTCTAGTCAGTGGTCATCAAAGTCTTAGTTGAGTAGTAGGAGAGCATAGAAAAACCCCATGAACTAAGGACATGCTAGAAACATTACCAAAAAATCACTAACTTAAGTTTGACAATCCATCTAGCCATCAAAATTATTAAAGCCCAATAATAGACTATGTATTCAATCCTACCTATAAATGTTGATTTATAGGGGCATCTTAATGGCAAAATTGATCATGAAAAACAAAATTTGAAGGTAATATGAGTGGTGGCATTGAATATAGACATGGTGTGCACATTTGGGAATGGATAAAAAGAGGTTCTAAAGATAAATTTTCCATGAAAAGAAGCATTATCTACTTCAAGGATGACATAGAGAAAATATAAATTGTAATCCCACTGCATTTCTAGTAACTTCTAACTGCACTTGGCTGATAAAAATTACTTCTTTGATTTAGGGTAGCATGGTCTAGATAAAAGTTTCAACTGCATTCTTGGTTTCACATTAAATTCTAAGCTACTCCTATGGTGGTCATGGGTTGCCTCCTTTTTTGAATTTTTGATCTTTGAACCTCTCTTTCTCCTATTTATAAGACTTTAAAAACCCTACTCAAGACTGACATTTTTTTAGGATTAGAGTATGCTATGCCTGGCTGGATCTTTTTGAATTATAATATAGACATAATAGAATCATACATTTTCATGCATTTTATTACTTTATAGGATAATTATTCCCTCTCTTGTTTTAGTATTATTTCCTTAAAGGCGTTTCTCACACTTATATGATTGTATGAATCCTAAACTTTGTTAATGAAAAGGAAAATCCTAATAATTTAAAGGTTATTAAGAATGTATAGTCATTTCCTAAGCATTTATTATGGTGGTTATGCCGAATCTACTCATATTCAACCTTCCCAGAGTCTTACACCATCTTCGATTAGAGTTGTGCTAGGTATATCTCAATCGAAGATTAGTTCTATGATATTCCTTCAGTTAAATAATTCTAGATTAATCTCTATTGGAAATAGGCTCTTTATCCCTACTATTTTACACTTTATTTATAATCAAGTTATTTTAAGAAAAAAAATGAAGTTAAATGTTTATCTTGATTGCTATTTTGCACTCTATGTATCAGTAATATAACATTGTTGCATTTATAAGTGTGGTAAACTAGTAAAGAAATCAACTATTTCATTCTATATACATCTTAGGAAGTTTTATTTATATTAGAGGTTGAATCATGCAAGTATATATATTAAATAAAGTACACAATCTCTCAATGAATTCCTTAACTAGAGCTAATAGCATCTTAATTCATTAAAATAAGCCCCTTACATGGAATAGTTTGCATCAACCAACTTAGTGAAGACCAATATACCAAGACCTAGTACATTTAGATCTTAGGGAGGTATTTTCTTCATGGTATCTCCTTAGTTTTAGGAGATTAATATACTAACAAACCCTACTTAATTATTTTTTATGTCAAGTGATGCATCAACATATATTAGCACAGGAAGAAGGGCAGTGAATCATGAGTTAATTTCATAGCTAAAGCTTGAACTAAGGATTTATAGAAACATTTTATTATACTAAGCTAAACCATCTCTTAAGATGGAAAATAGAAGGGTAAACACCTAATCAAAATCTACTGGGAATAACTTTGAGCTCTTGGAACCTACTGATCATAGGGTAGTGAAATAGAGAGATAACAAAGGGAAAGAAAAGACAACCCATTCAGTCAGCTGGTAATTCACCAACGACTATGATTACTCCTTTTATCAATCTATTTATTGTCCCCAAACCTTTACCAATAGACAACCTCATGGCCTAACTTGGGTAAGAAGGTTATTATCTTATGGCTATCCCAAACATAACTCATGATCAACCAAAAAATTTAGACAGATTTTGTTCCAAGTTTATAATTGGAGGCATCCAAATAATAAAAGAACATATTAATGCCTTTAAATATGCACTAATAAGAGACTAGGTTCAACATGAGGATGTAGCCTATAGATTTTTCCCATATTCCTTAGGGAAAATTGCATATTATTGGTATTTTGAATTACCCCATGGTTATATTACTACTTGGGTAGGGTAAAAAATAATGTTTGTGAACCATTTCAGGCTTCCCATTGACCCTACTATCTTATATCATCACTTTGCTACCACAAGGAGGGAACCCAATGAGCCAATGAACATGTTTAATGATCAATTCAATAATCTATATGAAAGGCTCTAAGATCCTTACATATTAGTAAAAGGCCATGCAATTCAAACATATTTGAGGGATCTTGACCAATTATTGACTTCCATGTTTTTGAGAAGAACCCCAACAACATTTTCCTCTTTATCTCTAGCCTACAATTAAGTCATGAATATAGAGTACCAAATGGTTCCACAAGGTTTTAGTGTAGGATCTCTATCATCCTTGGGATAACAAGGGGCATATAATTAAATCCTTATGCTAAATCAGATTCTTATGCAGAACACCCTACCCATGAATTCTATCCTAATTGTCATGTATGGTACCCTTGGCCAAATGTATGCTCCAACTCCAATAAACTACATGCCCAGTGGTATGCCTTATGAACCTCATAATTATGTAGTTCCTTATGTGAAAAATCAATAGTTGGTCCCAACGGCATATAAAAACATTATTACTACACCAAGAAATAGTGGGTATGTTGCATATAACAAAACTCAATAGGTACTTCCATCTTATTTGATATTCAAAACACATACTAGATATTCTCAAAACCATACTTCCATGACTACATCTAAATTATTTAATGTAAATGCACCTATGACTAACATTCAACCTTAAACAACAAGCCAACCCAACAATAACATAGACCCTAACGTGGGTAATTTGAAATAGATGGTACAAAGATTATCAAATGACATGGTCAATCTATGCAGACAAAGACCTAAAAATGAAAATCTAAATATTAACAATGCACCTCAGGGTAGGAATTTAAATTTCCAAAGGTCCCATAACAATGGAATTCTAGGCCTAATAGTAGAAGTGTGCCTAGCCCTCTTGATAGTGGCAACTAAAAAGTCAATCATGCTTCTCATTCTGTGAACTTCATAGGTTTGGCCTTAAACTCTTAATGTAGAGTGCATAACATAGTTGACCACATAAAAACCAATTATGATAAGTTTTTGACTACCTCAAACATCTTCCAAAAGGAGATGGATAATATGGAAATTGTGCCTATTCCTGATGATAATTAGAACTAGGTTGGAGGGAACTTGGGCACAACTTTAGTATTGGATACTTATGAATTATCATTTGAGGATGAGAATGAACCTAAATATAATTCATATGAGGTCCATGAATTTAGGTAATTCTAAAAAGGAAATAATTACCAACTGAGGAGTAAATCAACCAACTTGTTTACCACCTCTACTCTCCCAAGCACCACTCAAGTTCCACCTGATTTAAATTTAAATAATAATCCCCCCCACCTAAAGGACCTCTAAATTCCTATTCACCCAAGAATTATGATTCATATACACCAAATAATAAGTAATAATAAAAGGTCAAACTTAGTTATGATATTGATAAGGACATTAAGAAAACTAAGGCCAATATAACTATATTTGATTTGATTCAAATTTATAACAAAGAAAATTTAATTTGAATTTTTTTTTGATAATAAAAGGAAATAATTTGCTAATTTTTTTGACACACATGTTGATATATATAAATATAAGACTAAGAATCCTTCATTTTTCTTGATAGTCAAAATATTTGGCAAAAACTTACATAATTGTTTGGTTGATTCAGGTGCTTTTTGGAATGTCATGCCATATACTGTCTACCAAAAATTAGGCATTAAACCCACAAAGTCAATTTATAACATTATCCAATTAGATAAAATAGAGGTAAAGGTGGTGGGAAAGTTAAACCATATACATATGCAATTGGCCTCAGATCCAAGGATCTAATAATTAATTAATATGCAAGTAGTGGATATCCCAGATGCTTATGGAAAGTTGCTAAGCTAGGGCTAGTTAAGAATGTTGAATGGTTACATGGCAACCAATTCTATCCATATGTGGCTACCATGGCATGTCT
The DNA here is from genome assembly GCA_037957365.1 of Torreya grandis. NCBI lineage: Eukaryota > Viridiplantae > Streptophyta > Pinopsida > Cupressales > Taxaceae > Torreya > Torreya grandis. Next base: position 1,133,938 of record JARHVA010003546.1, on the reverse strand, counting down.
TGCCCAAATAGATCAAAATAGAGAGAGATCCAAAGATGTCTCACATGATCACTAAATACAAAAGAACAAATGGGATACTCTATGAAGAAGCAAAGTTAAGAGTGTATTTGGTCAAAAAATAAGAAAAAACCCATGGTAGTTTCTCCATTAACATGCTCAGTATACAACACAGTAAAAAAATGGAAGAATTGGACCTTCTGGATGAATAGGACCTCTATGATTCCCCTGATATAATCTTATGTTAGGATGTTTCTCTAGCTTGTGAAATTATGGAACATAAGGATTCAAACAAAGATGAAGAGACTTTATGCTCTTCGTAAGGTGAAATGGTTATGACAAATGTTTACACCATTGCTTCTCATATAGGATATTTATCCATAATGTCTTTGTCAATTGAAGAACTTAGCATTTGCTCATTGGAAGATGAAGACATAAATCTAAGTAGTCCTATTGGGAGTGAAACATTCATTTCAAACTCTCCCAATGAGAGAAGAATAGATCTAGGTACCCCAGGGCCTACCCATTCCACAAAGGATCTAGCTAATATAAACTTAGTAGCTAAAGAGTTGAACACTTGTTTAGTTAAAGGTGACAAAATGCACCAAGAGGTGAACATCAAAGTAATGTTTCCCTTACATAAATCAATAGTATGTATAGTAAGTCTAACTTATGGACCCTAAAATTTGATGGTTCCAAGTCTAAAAGTGGATGTGGTGATAGCATTGAATTGATCAACCTAAGGTAGAAATCATATCTAGATGCATACCACCTATAGTTTGCTTGAAAAAATACCATGGTTGAGTATGAATAATTAGTTCATGGACTCCTATTTTCCCTTGGAAAGAAAGTGAAGAATATCTAAGTATTGTCTGATTTTGAACTAGTGGTTAGATAAGTGAGGAGCCAATTTTCCTTCAATGACAAATAATTGTCTAGATATTGCATTAGAGTTTGTAACCTAATTAAGTATTTTGATGCCTTTGGCATCCAAACATTTCCTAAATAGAATAAATATATAACAAATGTATTGGCCACTATTGTGAGTACTTTGGAGCCCATTGTCCAGTTGAGAGTGAGAAGATTACCAGTAGAGCTAGTCTCTACGCCTTCAATCTTAGATAATATTAAAAAATTCAATTTATTTAATGATGACCAACACATATTAAACTTCATCACTAGTAGTGAAGTATGTGTAGATCAAGGTATTTATGAGGATGGTTGAGAAGACTTTAAAATTGATGAAGATGGGGTAACAAAGTTGAAAAACATAACATACCTAAGGGAATGGTCTCATTTTAGAGGTTATTTCACATGAACTATCAAAAGGGTAGAGATAAATCTACCCATATCAAAGGCATGCAAAATGAATAGTGTAATATAGGTAAGGCAAACAATGTGAAAAATGTGCTTCTAGGCACCACCTGCACCCAAGAAGAGAGATATGATTTTTCACAAGATCTTAAAGAATTTAGAGATGTGATTGCATAGAGTTATAAAGATCTCAAGGTATTCAATACTTCTATCTTAATGCACACTATCCACATGAAGCCTGGGTCAATCCCTTCAGATAAATATAAAGGCCTATCAATCAACTGATAGAGCCATTAATTTAAAAATAAGTATAGAAATTACTTAAAATAAGGATCATCTTCCTAGTGGGACACTCTACATAGGTTGTAAACTTCAGGCTAGTGAGGAAAAGGAATGTGAAATTAGACCATGTATTAATTTGTATAATTAAAAAAATGATTCTAAGAAGGATAACTACCCCTTGTCTTTATTGGATGAAGTGTTATAGATTGTGAATGGTGCTGAAATGATGTCATTCCTTGATGGTTATTCATGATATAATCAAGTGGCAGTAAATTATGAGGATAGAATAAAGACAACTTTCACTACCAAATGGGGCACCTTTGCATACAAGAGAATGCCTTTTGGCTTGATCAATACAGGTACTACCTTTTAAAGAGAAATGGACATTGCATTCAAAGACCTCATGGGAAAGTGAATAGTTGTGTACATAAATGATCTAAGAGTCTTATCCAAAAGAAAGATATATCATGTAAAATATCTGAGAAGAGTGCTACAAAGATGTAAAGACCATGGGATTTCATTAAATTCTAAGAAATGTATATTTAGGGTAACTAAAGGTAAACTAATAGGCCATATAATTTGTAAAAATGGTATATCCATAGACTCAGACATAATAGAGGTGATCCTATAAATTCCACAACTTAACACTATGGAAGAATTTAATTCATTCTTTGGCAAAATTAACTTCGTATGGAACTTTATTTTAAGGTTTATTGAGATAATCAGGTCATTAAATAACATGCTAAAGAGGATACTAAAATAAATGGGACTACTGAGGTGTAATTTTTTTGACCAAAATTAAGGCTACCATTGTAAACATGCCAATGATCATCAGTCTAGATTACACACAACCTTTATATCTCTATTTGTTTACCTTGGAACATTATATTGTTGTTGTGCTAAAACAAAAGAAAGAAGTGGGAGAAAAAAAATCTAGTGTCATTCATGAGCAACCCACTTAGAAATGTTGAAATCATTTGTTCCATTATTGATAAGATTTTTTTTAATTTTATCAAAGTTGTTAGAAAGTTCATGCATTACATCCTTTACAACAATGTGTTTTCTATAGTACCTAATCTAGCTATGAAAGCCTTTCTAATGTAAAATTAATTGGGAGAAAGGCATGGTAAATAGATGACTATACTCTAAGAGTTTGACCTAGAGCTATAATTGATGAAAATTTTTAGAGGTCAAGGACTTGACAAATCCATGACCAAGATGGATCCCCAAATCATTTTCCAACAATACTTGGTATTGGACATGACAAGCGATGATTGGTATAAAGATATAGTTGGATGTTTGATAAACAATGAGTGTATTAAGTAGCTAAATTTCACATAATGAAGATCATTACACCTAAAAAGTATCCATTTCATGATCAAATATGACATTATCTATAGAAGGAATTATGATGGAATATATTTGAGATATCTAAACAAAGAAGAAGTAACTGAAGTACTTAAATATTTATATGAAAAATATGGAACCAAGCATGGTTTAAGGAGTAATATAGCTCATCAAATATTATGGGTAGGTTACTATTGGTCATATGTTTTCAAATATTCAAATCTACATGTCCAAAGTTATTACACCTACCAAGTCACTACACATCATGAACTAACCTAAGCTGTGCCATTACTAATGGCCATTGAAGCTCAAACATTTGATAAATGGGAGTTATAATTCATGGGAGCCATTAATTCCAATTATTAAATAGGACACAAGTTCATACTTACAGTGATATATTATTTTACTCATTGGTTTGAGGCTCAACCATTTCAAAATTGCACCATTGACACAATCATTCTATTCTTGGTACAAGGTTTAGTATGCCCACACACTAGAATGTGATAATGACTCTACTTTCTCCTCCCTATGATTCCTTTAATGGGCTTATGATCATTAGGTGACCCTTAATTTTCTTCAAATTATTATTCCAAAGGTAACAGGTTACCTAAATCAATAAACAAGAATGTGCTAAATATAATTAAGAATATCTTAGAAAGAAACCTAAAGGATTGGCATAATGTGTTTAAAATTGATTTATGGTCTGATAGAACTAAAAAAAAATTTATATTAAGGACTTCTCCCTATCATCTAGTATATAACCTAGATCTTATCTTCCCAACCAATCTAAAAATCCTTACCTTTCTATTTACTAGAGATTACCTAGAAATATATGATCAAATAGAGGCTCACCTATTGCACCTCATATAATTAGAAGAGAAAAATGATGTAGCTTTACTACATTTTAGAAAACATCAAGAGGTTATAAAACATTGCTTTGATAGGTGAACCATAGTGAAGGTCTTTAGGATCTTTGGTCTAGTCCTATTATGGGACAAGGCTCACGAAAAGAAGGGAAAACATGGAAAATTTGATGTTTTATAGATTGGTCCCTACCAAATCTCTAAAATCCTAAGCGAGAATGAATTTTTCCTAAGGTGTCTTACTAGTGAGGATATCCCATTGCCTATCAATGGACAATTCCTCAAACATTAATTCCAAGTCTAATTGGATTGTGAACCCTAGAAATAATTTCTCTTTCATTTTCTTTGCTTTGTTTTTTTGTTTTATTTAAGTTTGCTTTCATTGTTTCCTATTTTTCTATATTCCCTCACTTGGTTCAGCCTCATCACATCTCCTTTTAAGTTAAACATACTATTTTGGCCTGAGGGTTCCCTTGGTTAAATAAGGAATGAGAATGGATGGTTGGTGAGTAACACTAATGGCATTTCTATGTGTAAAATGCTCAAAATCCTTTTCAAATTGATTTCATGAACTATTGCATTTTCATGGTATGGTTAAAATGTTGAAGGCCTATGATTTATAATAGAACATATAGATTTAGAAAGGTTACATTTCTTGTTTTAAAGATTATCAAATGCACATACCATAATAGATGAAGAGAAATACAAATCCAAAGATTTTATATTTGCTTTAATTAATTATGCACTTGCTAGCTATCACTCGACCTATGGCTTGGTACCTAACCCTCAATGGACAAAAATGAAGTAAAATCTCTTTTCAAAATAATTGAGATAAAATAAAAAAATATACACTTTTTACTTGAAAGGGTGATCTTGGTAACTTCCACCACATACTTTTTGATCTAGTTGGTAGTAGAATAAGACCTTAGGAAGGGACCAAAGTTATCTATATTAGGGTTATAAATTCTTGTCTAGTATTAGAATAATGCCCATGACATTTCCCCCTCATCCAAATTACAAAATCCTTTTTCTCTTCAGCAGTGCCCATCAATTAGACAAATTTGATTTATCGTGTGTGCTTGCTAAATAACTAAATTAATCACATAAACTCCCAAAAGAATGGTATTTAAGAAAAATGGTAGCTCAGTATGTCATATGTTAGACCAAAATTTTGTGCCTTCATGTTTTTAATTTATTTTAAAAGATTTATGACAATTATGTTTGTATTTGGATAATAATTGAAGGTTTGGATACTTGAGATACTCAAGAGTATTTCCTAGTAAGAATCACCATTTGCTGTTGCTCATACAACACACCCATTTTAAACTAAAATGGGAACCCTATTTTTGTTTGATCCTTCCTTTTAGAAGTTTAATGGTTTCCCTATTTAAGACTTTCTTAGTTTAACCATCTGATAGATGATAAGTTTTAAGTGATTGGATATGTTTATTTTCAATGATTTTTTCATGTTAAATAATCAGTCTAAGATTTGTATCTAGGGTTGTTAAAGTAGGTTTCCTGAATATATATTAGATTGAAAGGTTTTAATAATGTAGAATCATATTTTGAAGAGGCTTGAAAATACACTTTAAGGGAAATATGACAAGTGTTTGCAGGAATTATTTGGATTCTATTGAGCCTTTTACAGAATTTCACTTTTTGCAATCTCATTTCCCTTTTTGAAATCTCATTCATTTATGATTTCATTTAGTAAAATTGAATATGTACTCTTGACTATTTTAATTCGAACTTAGGCACTTTTTAAAAAAATGAGATTGTTCTTGCTAGGGTCCTTATGAAAATGGGCTATTTTATTCTTTTGAATCTTCCCCTTTTTGATCCATTTCTACTTTAAATTTGATATAAATTGACTAAAAGTTTCTTTTGTTCATATTTTTGCCTTAGTTAATTCATTTAAATGGCCTAAAGTTTATTTAAAATTATTTTATTTTCATTCGAAGTGGTTTTATGTTACTAAGTTTCTGCATTATTTTATTCAATTTCAAAGACTTAGCGATTTTCATTTGAAATTCTAACTGTTTGCTTTCAATTTAAAAATGTTGACCATGCATTTAATTTTAGGGCTTGTAGGTACCTATGTTGACCTCAATACCATGTGACACTCTTTTTTAACTCTTAGAAATTTTAGCCTATTCAAAATCCTTTCTACACTTAGTCAATTTTTGAGTTCTACCCAGAGCCACGTGGCATTTTTTAGTCACCTAGTCAATAAATCTCTGGGAAAGTAGATCACTAAGATGCTATCAAGTGAAATCATCCCAATGACCCACTGATCCTGGTCAAGTCTATATAAGGTAAAAGATTCAAGTAAGTGGATGAGTGAGATGATGCCATATGGTATCATCCCTATGAGTCACTATCATAAAAATATTTGTACAGAAGTAGATCCTGTAGGTAAGTGGATTAGCAAAATGTTACCATGTGGCATCATATTGATGACATTCTAGTCCAAAATATTTCATATAGATATTGAGCCTCCAATAAAGTGGATTGGTGGGATGCTTCCATGTGGCATCATCTCAGTGACCTACTAGATTGAAAGAGTCTATACAATAGTAAATCTCTTGGGTAAGGGGCGAGTGGGATGATGCCACATATTGAAATCCCACTGCTTTGTATCTCTCAGGTAGTTCATATAACCAAATAAAATGTTAGAAATTTAGGTGAGAGAGATGATTCCATATGGAAAAATATCACCTCACTACACCAAGGTCCATTAAGTAGTCATTCAAAGTATCAACTTAGTAGTGAGAACGTGTGGAGAACCTGAAAAACTAAGGATATGCTTGCAATGCAACCAATGAAGCACAAACTTAAGTTTGATGACTCCTCTCACTGTCAAAATTATCAAAGCCTGAAAATGGACTATTTGTCCACTTTAAACTAGAAACTTAAATTTGTAGAGGCATATTAATGGAAAAAAATATCATGAAAGATAAATTTTGAAGGTAATTTGAGTGGTGGCATTGAATATAAATGTGGCATGCACATTTGGGAATGTGGAAAGAAAGAGGTGTTAAAGATAAATTTTCCATGAAAAGAAGCATTCTCTATTGTGAGGATGATATGGATAAAATATAAATAACAATCCCAGTGCATTTCCACTAACTTCCAGCTACACTTAGTTGACATAATTTACTTCTCTAATTCAGGGTAGGATGATATAGTTAAAATTTTCAACTGCATTCCTAGTTTCACATTGAATTCTTAGCTACTCTTGTGGTGGGCATGGGTTGCCTCCTTTTTTTAATTTTTTAATTTTGAACCTCTCTTGCTCCTATTTATAGGACTTCAAAATCCTTGTTCAAGGATGGCATTTTTTTAGGATTAGAGTATGTTATAATTAGATGGCTCTTTATGAATTGTAATAGATACATAAAGAATCATATATTTTTCTTTCAATTTTTTGATTTTTAGGATAGTTTCTCCCTCTCTCGTTTTAGTCTTGTTTACTCAAAGGTGTTTATCACACTTAGATGATTGTATGAATCCTAAAATTTGTTAATTAAAAGGAAAATATTGAAAATTTTAAGGATGTTAAGATTATATAATCATTTCTTCCACATGTTTTATGGTGGTTATGCATTTTTTACTCATAATCGATCTCCCCATACTCTTACACTATATTTGATTAGAGTTATACTAGGTATGACTCAACTAAAGATTGGTTTTACAAGATTCACTTAGTCAAATAATTCTAGATTCATCTATGTTGGTAGTAGGCTCTTTATCTCTTTATCCCTACTCTTTTGCACTTTATTGATAATCAATTTAATTTATGAATGAATATAGTTGAAGTTAAATGTTTATCTCAATTGCTATTTCACACTATGTTTATCCCTAATATAGCATTGTTGCATTTATAAGCATGGTAAACTAGTAAATGAATCAATTGTTTTCAGTCTATGTACATCTTAGGAAGTTTGATTTCTATTAGAGGTTGAATCATGTAAGTATGTATATTAAAGAAAACACATAGTCTCTCAATGAATGCCTTAATCACAACTAACTACATCTTAATTCACAAAAGTAGTCCCCTTACATGGAATAATTTGCATCAACCAAATTAGTGAGGACCAGTATACTGAGACCTAGAACATTTATACCTTGGAGAGGTATTTTCTTTGGAGGATCTCCCTCCTTTCAAGAGAGGTAGGGCCTAATAAACCCCACTTGATTATTATCCATTTCAAATGACACACCAATAAAATTACAAACTCAACCTATGTAACTACTTGTAGACACCTAAAAATAACCAATAAATGCTTGATAATGGTTTTTATTGACACCTTTATCTTGATTGGCCAAATTTCCATTCTAATAACCCATAATTTATAATAAAGCCTTCAAAGTCTTGCACTTGTCTAATATTGTGGACTTGTCTCCCACACTCTAATTGTCATCTTTTTCAAATGAAATGATTCCTAATGGATTTAATACACATATCAATAGGTTAGTTATTAGAAATATTTGAAATATACCTATTTAAAGGCACATCAAGGGTCATACTTGAAAGGACCTAGCTCTCACTGACAAAGCATATTTTTTATGATTTCAAAAGCATTTATTTTCTGAGTAAATACTTATATTATAATTTTGTTGTAATTTTACAATCCTTAGCCAAATCTAACATTGTTTATTGTAGATTGAGGGAATATTTTATCAAGAATTCCAATCAAATTTACTAGTTGTATTCATATAGTCTTCCCTAAAGGGAAAACTACATTGAGTTGAGGCCTTTTAGATTATGTAGAAAACACTCAATAAATAAGGGTTTTTTTGAGGATAATGTTTAACTCTAGGTTTTTAGAAGTTGGGGCTAGGATTAAGAATATAGAAATGAATAAGCACAATGGTGAAAAATAGATCTTTAACATGCCAATTAATTAAAATTTTTAGATAAACGTATATTAAATTTATTATGATGAGATATGTTAAAAATAGGAAGTAAAACTATGTTAAATATCATAATGATAATGAAAACAAGATATTTGTCTATTTTTGATGTTAATATAGAGCTAGATATAGAACAAAAAGGGAATAAACTAGATCTAGATTCTAGATCAGTCACTTGATTCTTGAAATTATACCTCTATAGCTATAGACACTTACATCAACCTGGGATAATTGCATCAATACTTTTATTTGAATTAGATGTAGGTGTCTATTATAGAATACCTATTGAAACTAGATGTGATCACCTGGATGCTTCTAAGTTATGTGTTTCCTTCAATCTGGTGTATTCAGATATAGGTCATGAACTATCATTCTTTATCAAATGATAAAACCCTAGTTATTCATCTTCATAGTGGCTATGGGAAAAATGTGTTAGTGGGCACATGGTATCAAGTTTCCCTAAATACCCCTCTATCAGAGAGTGTTGTCTACATAGCTAATACTATGAAGAGGTCCTCAAACTTATGTAGTTCTCCCCTAATTATTGGCTTGTGTGTGCATAAGGATGTAATGTGTGATAAGTAAGTAAATAGAGTGACTTAGCTTATAACTTAGAAAATATGGTTCATGAGATTCCCCTTAAGTAATTTAGACTTGTTGATGTGTTGTCCTTATGACTAGTATCAAAATAGGATAAAATAGGGAAGTTTTATTCACTTGAATGCTTAATTAAGTGCTTTTGGTAAGTTGCCTTATGAGATGTAAGAATTTGATAAGTGAGGAATGAATGAGGATTGACCTTGTATATATACCAATCCCTTCAGAGAATATATTACATTAAATCTCTTAAGGTGACCATAAGAATATGTTTCATTTGTAAATTAGATGACCTTAGGGCACTAGACATTTGCATTAGGATTGGAGAATTTCATCGATGTAGGCATTTGACTAAGACACAAGTGTTCAGGCAACTAGAAAATAGGCATAGGTATAAAACTTGTAGAAATAGAAGATAAGCAAGTTTATAAAATTTTGATAATGATATAAGGTTTGAGTCATTAGGATAACATTGGCCAGACTAAGAGATAAGAAATAAATACAATGATATAGTGTATGCAAGTCTTTTAATAGTAAGAATGGTCTAGAAGTTGAATGTACATACATGATATGTATTTTCCAAGTGTACGATATTAAGGTGATATATAATTCAAAAATAATGTCTAAATTTTTTCCCCCTTTAATTTAGTAATGAAATTTCTAGTTTAAAAGAAAATAAATGCGTACCTATATGTGTATAACACACCTTGTCTTTGTGTGAGTCCAAATTGAGTGCTTTGCTAGTGATTGACCTAAAATTAAGATAATGTTACAGTATATAATCAATGCATATAATATTAAATTGAAATCATTTGAAATTATTGAAATAAAAAGAGAATAAGGTTTAGGAGTACATCTATGTATTGATGTGACTATCTTGGCATTTTGGTAATTTAATATGAAAAGTTATATCATTATGAGGCATTATATATGAGATTAGGACAAAGAAAGTGCATAAATATAGAAATACTAAAGGACAAAACTTTCCCCCAACCTTAGAGCTAAAAGTGAGTTGCCACCCTAAAATTAAGATTAGCTCAACCATGTAATCCATCATACTTATAATCTAATAACTCAACTCACACTATAAATTTGGTGTGTTTGGATGATGTAATCAAGTCTAACCTATAAAATTGGCAAGAGTGAGTGATTTAATGACCTCAACCATACGAAAAAATGAACCAACTATTGTAGTAGATTGGCTCAATACAGTCCATAAAATTCCAACTTGATGGGTGATGACAATCCATAAAAGTGTTTTAAAATCTGAAATTGATTTTGATTTTTTTTATTTAGGTGCATTTTTTCAGAGTATATGCGCCTTATATATGTCTCATGTTGAAACTGAGTATAACAATGGTACCAATGTATATAATTCTACCCTAAATATGTATCTGAATTATATAACTATGATTTTATCCAATTTAAAAATTATGTAAGTGTGGAGAACATGTTTCCATAATATTCCCTCACCATATATCTAAAAATAAAATTGGTGTGTGGAGAACATGTTTCTATAACATTCCCCCACTATATATCTAAAACTATGAAAAATGTAGAGGACATGTTTCTATAACATACCCCCAATACAATCTAAATCTATGAATAATGTGGAATCCATGCCACTATGGCATGCCCCCAATAATATTTTCTCCTTTTGAGGTGAGAAGAAGTATCAAATGGTAGTTACCTTACTTCAAAAAGATAAGATAATTATATAATCTATGCATGAACCATGTAGCATATAGAAGGAAAATTTCTAGGTAGATATCATTGAAGTACACATAATGTAATCACATCAAGCCATAATATGCATGATATAGATCATGAAAACATCTAGATAGTAACAATAAAAGATCAAAAGGAAACTAATAACATACACAAGAGAAATTGAAATCAAGTCAAACTATAATGGTTCAAGGAGATCACAGATAAAGGGCATGCTCAAATGACACAATCAAAATGACATGACTTAGTCAAATGTCAAAAAAAATAAGGAATAACATATTCAAAAATTAAAGAGGAAAATAATGGCCTGGGGATCAAAAATAATGGACCATATTCAAATGATAAAATAAGCATGATAAGATACTCAAGGAAGTACATAAAGGAAAGATATAAACAACCAACATAAACATATCATACTAGTCCTTGAATATATGTGTTAGAAAAAAATATTAAGTAGATAGCATATCAAGTACACTATGAAAGATATAAGGATGTATAAAGACACTCATAAGTATATAAGCTCAAACATGATAAAGGAAAATGATCATAGAATGATATAACCTAGGTCATGATCAAAGTAGTGGATGCCCTAATGTTCACATGACTTGAGTAGAGGGAAGGCCCAAAATTCAAAAGTGCATAGATGATATATTTGTGTATGCATGTATCATGCTCAAAATTTTCATTAAACACGTGTATATATGATATTCTATCCACTAATATGGGACTAACAACATAGATACCAAGGAGTCAACAAAACATGTAAAATCTATAAATATTTTAATATTTTATATTTTTTTATATTTTTTTGGTATTTTTAGAATATTTAAAAGGAAAAGACTTTCTTATGGTCTCATCCAAAGGATTCTCATAGGTATTTCCCCATTGTGAACCTAGTGTAATAAACTGGTGATACTACCAAGGAGCATGCATAGGTGTAATATTTGGCACTATAAGATCTATGATGCTCTACATATGTATAATATGACTCTATGGTTGTCAATAAATAGTAGGATTATGGGTTCATGGAATGCATCACTGAATGGTCTACAATTTATTTAGAACATTGATAATAGGAACATGTGTAGGTGATCTAGATATCTGAATATGGCGTGTAGTAGATGCAGATTCCATGGAACCTATTGACACTTGGATTTTCACCCTTGAGGAGATAATTAAATCTCCTCATCCAAGTGGCACCATGGAGATATTTCTCTTACTGTGGGTGATAATATTGAGAAATGAATCTCTATATAAGGGGATAGCTCCCCTTGATGCACCTTTAAAGCTCTCTCTCTAACTTATCGATTATGTATGAAAAGGGTTCAGGAAAAAATTAAGAAATAAATGGTGATGAACCAATGTATAATTTCCTCTCAATTGACTAAAATTACTACTTGAAGACTGGCAAGGTGATTCTCACACAAGACTCACAACTTAGGATTCATTGTTACATCAATTTTTCTTATGCTATATTTGAGAAGGTATATGAATATTAGGAAGGGAATGAAAGGTTTCAAAGAAGGATAAAATCATGAACCACTTATAATATATCTCTACACTTAGAAAAGAATACAAGCAAAGACCTACAACAATCTCCTTTTGCAAATTGGTAGACCATCAAGAGTACAAGATATAAAAGACAATCTTTCACTAGACTAGACCAACAAGATTCAAGTCATTACTCAATATTATAACATATGAGTGGAAAAAAACTTGTATATTTATTCAAGTACAAATCTAGCTAGATTTTTCCCAATAACCAGTAGAGGCTGCTAAAACAAGCCAAAAGAATGCATATATATAGCTTTTGAGAGAGAGGTCAAGCAAAGGAAGTTCAAAAGTCACTTGGATATGTGTCACCTTGAGAGAATTAGTTACATTTTCATGTGGAAGAGGTGTGGGGTGAGATATTCAATGTAATAGAGGTCTAATTTTCCAAAACAAGTCATAAGAATGGTGGAAAGTGGCATAAAATCTTCAAAATTGGCATAGGAAACTGCCTCCATCAAAGACCATCCATGAACATTTGAAACTAAAAATAGGAGAGTCAACACATAACACTATTTGAAAGAAATGGAACTCATGGTGATATTTATAAAATTCTCCTTCTAATTGATAGCTATCCTTTAGACACCTATGTTTGTCAATTTCATGGAAGTTCCTTGATTTGGGTTAGCTACTAGCAACAACTCAAATCATCAACCTGTCTATTTTTCACTTGTTTTATCTACACTAGATGCTTAAGATCTTATCATTTGTTACCTCTATATTTTATCTCAGGTTCCCACCAAGTCTTTTTGACTCCAATGGCTATTTTTTATAGTTTTAAATTGATGCCTATGGGGCCATCACCATCCTTATTCATTTGGAACAATTTCTTTAGACTTAAGCTTCTTTTGGACCTTTGTCAAGTGATTTTAAACTATCGAAAGTGCCCTCTAAATCATGAAAAGTGCCATTTCAGGACCTCTGAATGGGACACTTTTGCTTGCAAGATATCTTTCAAGGAAATTATTTGGGACACTTGCTTCAAAGGTGTCCTTCAAAAAGATTTTATCTCAGCCACTTTTCCCAAAAGAAATCCTTTAGGCTTTTGAATAAACCATTTCTACAAACAATTTTTCTAAACAAATTCCTTCAGGATTTTTTTCCAAAGAAAATCCTTCAAGCATTCTTTTCAGCATTTTATCTTAAGAAAATTCATTTGACTCTTTGCATCAGGTCTTCTCCTTTGGGATTTTTTCTTGAGACAAATCCTTCAGACCCTTTTTCTACATTAATTCCTTTAGACTTTTGAATAGGACACCATGATTAAAAATTACCCTTCAAAAAGATTAGGATGCACCTTTTGAAACTTCTATTTAGTCCACCTTCCTATGAAAATACCCTTTGGATTTTTTGTAAAGTACCTTTCGACTTTATGAAAATGTCCCTTCAAAAAAGTTGAAGTGACCCCTTCAAAAAATTTGAAAATGACCTTTTCAAAAAGATGGAGGTGCTCTTTGGAAAAGTTGCAAATGACCCCTTTGGCTTGAAAAGATATCTTTTAAGGAAATTGTTTTAGACAATTTTCCCAAAGGAGTTAGTCTTTATCTTTAGGAAATCTACATCGAACAAATTGTCTGAAAGAATTTGGAACTTGGCCAAATGAAAAATCCGAAAGAAATAACACTTAGTCAAAAATAAAAGACTCAATAGGATTACTATGAAAAGGCTTAGCAAAAAACCAAAACCAAACTTTTTGAAAGAAAGACTTGTATATTTTTTGTGGGCTTTGTCAAACAACACTTCTTCCAAATAAAATTTACATAGTAGTTAAGCTTTCCAATAGGGGTACCCAATTTTGACCCAAAAGGCCAAAATTTGGTTAATAGAACCCACTATGGATCTATGATGCAATGGTCTCTCAAGTATCAATCATCACATAAAAGGGATTTCCTATTTCTTACCCTTTTATAGAAGATTAATATTAGTAAGTTTGATAATTAATTACCTAGGTATAAATTTATGTTGCTCAATAAGATACTATTATGGGATGTTGGAAACTATAATTACCCATTTAGAATTAATGTATTTAACACACCCATGCACTATATAATGTATTGATAAAAGAGTATATATCCAAGATCATCCCAATAATATATCAAAGACACTCATGGAAATTATAATTGAGAAGGTGTTAACCACATGTGTGGGACCTACTTGTAAAGGCAAGTCAATCTCACAAGGAACTTGTTGTGAGGTCCCATCAAATGTTCTAATTAATCTATTCTAAGGGTTTAAATCATGATTTATATAACCTAAATGCATAAATAATGTCATAGAGTAAATGTTATTTCATACACCATTATCAATCATAAAATTATGTATAGGCTAGTGGTCAAGGTATTTATGAACAAATAAGGAATGGAGATATGAGTCATCATTCCTAATCTCACTATCATCAAAAGTAATGGAGGGTCTCTAAACCATAGGAGGTCTATTCCATGTATAAATAGCAATAATCTCATCTAATGGGTTCCCATAATGTGATGGAGGATGATGTTCATTATATGCCATTTGGACATCCTAGATCTTTCTTAGAATGGTCTTGTAAAGGATTGTTAAACATTATATGCTTTTAGTGATCACTAGGGTATGAGCCTGATTCCTTTGAAAGATAATCAAATGTAATATTTTGGTCATTAATAAGGTCTTGTATCTTATACTTCAAGGTAAAACATATATTTGTATAATTCACAAGGCCTTGGTGATAATCACAATAAGCATTCACATCATACCCTTTGGGTAAAGGTCTACTCATATCATCCTCTATATGAGAAGGGAGAGATATAAGATTTTAGGTAAGTGTGTAAACTATCTCCATGGTGCATTGAATAATACAAATTGATTAAGTTGTTATGACACTACATTAACCATGGTGATTGTTTCCTTTTTAAGCTTAGGATGTTTTACCTTATAACTTGGATTGAGAGTAAACTGAGTATTACATGTATATTTAGTCAGTGTGTTTACTACATACTTAATTTTATTCAATTAAATAAGCTTCATTTAATGGTCCCAAACAACATGGCATAAATCATAAAAATATTTACACTTTTTGAAAACAATGGACTCATGTAAATGAGAAATAAAACTTTGATTGAAGATGTCTTGAATCTCTTTATCTAGCATAAGATTGGTCATTTTAGCCAAAATTATTTTGTACCTCAAGACATATTCATTGATAGGTTCATTTTTTATTTGTTTGATTTCTAAAATTTAGGCATATGAAACCTTTTTGGTAATGTTAATAGATAAGTGTGCCAAAAACTAATCTACAATAGGTTTGAATTCCTTTACTGATTGGAGAGATAAATCATAGAACCACCTCAAAGCATAGTCCTTGAGGTTCTATTGTATCATCAATTTGTACCCTTATGGAGGGTTATTTAGGCCCTTTCTAATTGAGCTACACTATTGGGACACCACTAGGCTATGGGTAACCTATGGTGGGGTTGAACCTCCAAAGAAGGCCATATTCCTCTTGATGGATCACCTATACTAATGTGGTCACAAAGAAAAATGTTAGAAAGGGGGAAAGGGCTCCTAAGAAGGCTAATAAGGTGATGCACCAAATCTAAAGGGAAGAATCCCATAAGCTTAAACCCACACTAGATATGTTGAAGACAATACTAGCTCACACAACCTCCTAATCTAGATAATTACATAAGTATTTCAAAAACTAGGTCTAGGAAGCAATTAATGAAGATAAAGAGGAGTTATAAGATGCACTAAGAGCTTTCATTCATGGCAGAAAGGACACTAATTCACACCTATAACTAACTTGAAAACACCTTAAAAGAGGTAAGGAAGAAGGACAATAGATATGGAAGAATCTCCTTCATAAGGCCATCGTGCACAAGATGAATAAAAACTCATCAAAGGAAAAGAGATAGGTAAACAAAGTCTTTTTGCATTAAGAGGTAGTTCTTAAAAATGCTTGTTGGTTTAGCCTAATCAAGATGAGAATATTTTGTAATATCTCAGAGAGTCCCTTTCTCTTCAAACTCAAAGAGTCCTTCTGGGAATATAAAATTAGAGAGAGAGAGTTACAAATGGAAAGAAATGGGTAGTATAGAGAAAGGGAGAATAGAGAAGGAAGTACACCATCCAAGAACAATCAATGAGCTGCCACCTTTCTTGAATGTTCCACCAACTTTTGGTCCAATTAGAACTAATCCATCATCAATAAGTTAACCTGTATTTGATCTAATAGTCTTCCAGTGCTTTTCATTGGTTAAGAAAATGCACCAGAAGATAAGAGTTATAATTTGGCAATGATTAGTCATGAGGCCATATTGGAGGAAATTTGTAAAGGCTCTAAAATGGAATCAATGCTCCAAATACCACTCTAATCCCCATATCTATTTGCTTGATATTCCATGACATATCCTACTTGATTTCACTATAAAGACAAAGTCCTTATGTCCATGAAGTTGATAAAGTCATGCCATGTTTGATTTGGGTGGATATTTATCAAAACTATTACTGTATTGGAAGATGAGACAATCCATAACCATATATTTGCCCCTATCCCAAATCTAAACATATGTATTTTCTATGGACTAAAAACCAATCTCCTTTATTAGTTTTCCTATAGCTATTATGTTGATGTAGACCTATAGACTACATAGCCTCATTCTTGATCTTTATTATGTCTAAATAGACCTATCCTACCTTTGGACACTATGAAAACTAAGAACTCATTATATGCATGGATCCTTATTTAAAGAGCAAAGATCAAAGTCATGAAATAATACTATAACCCCAAAATATGGGCTCTATAAGCTCAAAATATTTAAACCAAAGGTTCATATTGAGCTTTAATGGCATCAAAACCCTATCGTTGATAACCCCTAACTATATGTCTGCATCTCATGCTTATAGACGATTGGTTGAGATCTAATGGTGACACAATCCCTTGGAATGTTTCTCTAGTTTCAACCTTAAATAGGTTTGACCTCTACTTGAAAAATGTTTGGCTTTGACCTTTAATGTTAGCCATTGATATTGACCTAAGCCCTCCATTTTATGCCATCTATCATCTCCAAATTCATCCTATGGGATCTTGTAGTGAGTCCATATACCTCTATGTTTTTGCCATGTGGTGGTCTCTCATTCATCCTCAAGAGCATTGACTTCTTAACTTCATATGCACCATCAATTTCCCTGGTAGTTGATGCAATCTCAGCACTTTACATCTCTTTATTCACTCTCATATTTGCTAATTTTTTAACCCTTGCTCACACCATTAATCTAGTTTCATATGATGGATCTTGCACCATCGATCTACTTGGACCCACTGACCTTATCAGTCACCATGCACTATTGGATTTGATCTTAGCTTCTATGATCTTGACACTTGTTGGATGCTCATTTATTCCTAGGATTTGTTGACCTTTTGAGTATGAGCTCATTATTAGATCTACTTATATGATTGTATATGCATCATTGGATCTTTTAGACCCACTAACATTGTTAGTCTCCTATGCTTTGTTGGATCTTGGTTTAGCTCCCATGATTTCACCACTTGTTAGTTGTATGTTCATCCTTGTAACATTTGAATTTAAATGGCTATTTTTCAAGGCTTAAACTTGATGTTTGCATGCCTACTTCACTATGTAATTTTGACTTTGAAGCTTTATATCTTGAGATACGATTCTTATGAGGACATGAAATTTGTAGAGGATGATCTAGGCATGAAGAAATTCATATGTATGAAATCCTTTAGCTTGAGATACTTTTCTAAGCATACTTAAAAAATGCACAATCAAGCTGTCTAATTCATTTTTACATGACATCCTAATGATGGTCTAGCTCTTCAACGCTTGTGCAAGTCATTTTTTTGATCCTTCAAATCTCTAGAACTTTGCTTAGCTAATCTATCTAGGTAAAAGCTTTGTATGTTGGGTAAAATTGGCCAACATATTTGGCAACTCATAAAGAAGCATGCCTACTATACTTTGGAACCCAGATCATTTTCCTTAACTCGTTTATTAGGCATGGAGTCTCCTCTTTGGTTCAACATATTGATCTAAAGCTAAAACTAGTTTCCAACCTATAAATAACTCCTCTTGAAACAAAAAGGGAAAAAATAAATAAAACAAACAAAGTGCCCAAGGCACTTATTGAAGGGAAACAACAAAATTGAAAGAAAAATGTACATAAGGTAGATAAAGGAAAGCATACAAATCTACCTACCCTAGACTAACCAATCATAATGGAACCTATACAAAACCATTGACTGGTTATACAAAATAACTACCCTTTCTCACTAATATAATATGATTTTCATGCTTTTGGGAAGCCAACCAAAGGTGGAAAAGGGGTGGATATTTAACATATTGGTGATATACTTCTCTAAGAATAAGAAAAAAGACACACAACTACCCAATCTGATTGATTAGTCATACAAGCATCTTGGAGTGGATAGGTAAGTTAATCTAGCTATTTTTGGTGCTCAACTTTGTACTCTAAATTAAGCATAACAAGTGATGGTTCCTCCTTATTAACTCCCAGCTAAGCTAGGTACCTGATAGGACATCTTCTTATCAATACAAACATCAAGAAATCATATTTTACTTCATTCCTAAACTTTTTTGCTCCATCATCATGCTCCTTAGGCATAATTAGACATTAGTTTCCTTAGAGAGGAACATAACCTGCTCCCAAGATCTCAAACAAGTCCTCCAACTCCCTTTGACTTGTTGGTGTATACAAACTAATTATGAGTTGATTAGAATATTATTCATGATGCACATGATCATATTAAAATATTTATTTACCCTCAAGGTCTTCCTTCATTACATAAAGTGGTATATCATTAAATTGTATTACCTAAGCACTAAAGATGTCTCCTTCATCAACCTTACTCAATATTTCATCTTATTTTTCAACTACAAATGAGAGTTGATTTGACCATCCAAGGTCTAAAAAAATACATTTGCCTTGCTCAAGGTTTGATTTATCTTCCTCTATCTCAAAACCATCAAGGCTACCCTCATTTGGCAACTCATCCTAAAGTTGAAATAATCTCTGGTATTTGGCCCTGATCCTCTTCTTCATCCATGTAGAATGGACCTTCAGTACTCCATTCAATTTCTACTCTATTTTCAATTTGAGGATTGTTTTCATCAAGATCCAGTTCATTAGTGTCAAATCCATGCCAATAAGGCTTGTCCAAAGCTAATTCTTTTTCTTATAAATGAAGTGGGCTGCCTATCATGATCTCTTCATCATAGATACTTTCATTATCCTCTTTAGGTTCACCTATGATTGCAAGATCCTCCTCTATCCTTTGTAAAAGAAGTTCTTTATCTAAGAGGGAGATGGTGGGAGGGTGAATAAGTTCACCTTGCTTGCAGATCATGAGAGTATCCTTCCAGCTAGGGACTTTAAATGGTTTCTTTTTGGGTTCTTGGGCTAGTGCTTGGGTTGTTTTAACTATCACCTCTTCCTTTTGGAAACCTTTTTGAATTGACTTCCATGAGGGGAATGTCTAAGAAACAACTACCTTTTATTCCTTTTGACTCTCTTCCTCTTTCCTCATTTTCATCTCCAATCCTTTGATTTGTCTATATATATTCTCTTCAAAAAGATCCTCTTTAAGGTGGCCAGTGGCTTCATAAGGGACACAAGGGGGTTGGTATGAAGGATAAGAGGATTATTGAGGAAGATAGGTGGGATATTGGATCTCAATAATAGGCTGCTCCATAATAGTCTCCATATTTCTTTGAAGGCTATTTTGGATTGAATTTCAAGAAGGGAAGGTGTGAGGAACACATAAAGGAATTGGAAAACTTAGAATGGCATTTTGGGGAAGAATGGGTGTTATATATAAGGGCTGAGGTGGTGTATATGAAGACACATAAGGTTGATGGAGTGATGGAGTTGAACCTACTATTCTTCAAGGATTTTTAGCTTATCTTCAATGTTTTGAATGTAACCACTTACATTCATCATCTCACTTAAAAGGTTTTAACAATTTTCCCTCTCAATAGGTACCCATTCTTCTTTCATTAACTGTAATGCATCTCTTATGCCATGAATAATATGATTAGGGATATCTTGACCATATCCCATTTGTGTATAATATCTATTATGTACTTTTTATAGCCTAAGAGCATTTGCCTCTAACTTGAAATGGATCAATTTGAGGAGTAACTAGGGACATTTTGAGCCTAAGAAGGCTGATGCACTGAATCTTCAGAACCATTTGGAGTAAAGCCATAAACATTAATAATCTAATATGAAGGATGCTAAGGTAGATAATAAGCATACTAATAAAAAGAGTGATGATACATACCAAATGATGGCGATTAGGCACCTAGGCTACTTAAACTAGATGATAGATGATCAGATTCACCATTGATTCTTGCACACATGCCCTTAAACGCTGATTGGATTAAGAGAACACCAAAAATATTCACTTAATGCATAATTTTTTTAATCCCTATAGGCATGCTATAAACTTTTATAGCATTAGTTTGTACACTATTGGGAAAACCCTAGGCTGTGGGTCACCTATGGTGGGGTTGAACCTTTGGAGAAGGTCATATTCCTCTTAATGGATCACCTATACGAATAAGGTCATAAGGAAAAGGGTTAAAAAGTGGGAAAGGGATCCTAAGAAGGCTAATAAGGTGATGCACCAAATATAAAGGGAAGACTCCCATGAGCTTGAACCCACACTAGATCTATATAAGATAATATTAGCTCACACAACCTCCAATTCTAATTAACTACATAAGTATTTCATAAACTAGGTCTTGGATGGAATGAATGAAGACAAAGAGGAGTTCTAAGACTCACTGAGAGCTTACCTTCATGGTAGAAAAGACACTAATTCAGACCTACAACTAACTTGAAAGCACCTTAAAAGGGGTAACCAAGAAGGATAATGGGTATGGAAGAATTTACTTCATAAGGGCATCATGCACAAGCTGAGTAAACACTCATCAAAGGATAAGAGATAGATAAATAAAGTCTTATTTCATCAAGAGGTAGTTCTTACAAATGCTTGATAGGGTTTAACCTAATCAAGATGAGCATATTTTATAATATCTTAGAGAGTCCCCTACTGTTCAAACTCAAAGAGTCCTTGTGGGGATCTAAAATCAGCGAGAGAGAGTTATGAATGGAAAAAATGGGTAATATAGAGAAAGGGAGAAGAGAGAAGAAGGGAGGACATCATCAAATAACAATCAATGAGTTGCCACCTTTCTTGAATGATCCAAAAACTTTTGGTCCAATTAAAACTAATCTAACATCAACAAGTTAACCTATATTTGATCCAATAGTCTTTAAGTGATTCTCACTGGTTGAGAAAATTTACTAGAAGATAATAGTTCTATTTTGGCAATGATGAGTCATTATTCTTACTATTAAATGAAATCTTCAATGGCTCTAAAATAGAATCAATGCTTTAACTACCACTCCAATCCCCAGATCTCTTTACTTGATATTCCATGCCATCTCTTACTTGATTTCACTGTAAGGATAAAGTCCTCATGTCCATGAACTTGATAGAGCCATGCCATGTCTGTTTTGGGAAGTTATTTGTCAGAACTATTATTATATTGTAAGATGAGACAATCCATACCCATATATTTGCCCCTATCCCACACCTGAACATAGGTCTTCTCTATGGACTAAAAGCCAATCTCCTTTATTTATTTTCCTATAAATATTATGTTGATGTAGACCTATAGACTGCATAACCTCATTCTTGAACTTTATTAGGTCTAAATAAACCTATCCTACCTTTGGACCCTATGGAAATGGAGAAGTTATTATATGCATAGACCCTTATTTAAAGAGCAAAGATCAAAGTCATGAAACAATACTTCAACCCCCAAAGATGGGCTTTGTAAGTTCCAAATATTTGAATTAGAGGTTCATATTAAGCTTCAATGACATCAAAACCTTATCATTGACAACCCTTGACTATATGTCTACATCTCATGCTTAGCAATGCTTGAATGAGATCTAATGGTGACACAATCCCTATGAATGTTTCTCTAGTTTTAAACTTAACCATGTTTGACCTCTACTTGAAAACTCTTTGGCTTTCAAACTTTAATGTCAACCACTAATCTTGAATTGGGCCCTCTATATTATGCCATCTATCATCTCTATATTCATCCTATAGGATCTTGTAGTCAGTCCATCTACCTCTATATTTTCACCACATGGTGGTGTCTTATTTATCCTCTGGAGCATTGAATTCTTAACTTCATAAGCATCATCAAATTGCCTAGTAGTTTATGTGATCTTTCCATTTAACATCTCCTTATTCGCTCTTAGATTTGTTAACTTGCTGGCCCTTACTTACACCATTGATCTAGTTTCGTACGATGGATCATGCACCATTAATATGCTTAGACCTATTAACCCTATCAATCACTATGTACCATTGTATTTGATCTTATCTTCTATGATCTTGACACTTGTTGGATGCTCATTTGTTCCTAGGATCTGCTAACCTTTTGACTATGAGCTGACTATTAGATCTACTTGTATGATTGCATGCATGTCATTGGATCTTTTGGACCATTGACATTGTCAATCATCCACACTCTATTATATCTTGGTTTAGCTCCCATTATTTCACCACTTTTTAGCTGCACATTCATCCTTGGAACATTTTAATTTAAATGGCTATTTTTTGAGGCTTAAACTTGATGTTTGCGTGCCTGTTTCACTATATAATTTCAACTTTGGAGCTTTATCTTGATATATCAAGCTTACCAAGACATGAAATTTGTAGAGGATGATTTAGGTATGAATAAATTCATATCCATGTAATCCTTTGGCTTAAGATCATTTTATAAGCATACTTAAAAAATGCACAATCAAGCTCACCCATTCATTTTTGCATGACATCTTGATGACGGTCTGGCTCTTCAAAGCTTGTGCAAGTCATTCTTTTGATCCTTCAAAGCTCTAGAACTCTACTTAGTTGATCTATCCAGGAATGAGATTTATATGTTGGCCAAAATTAGCCAACATATTTGGCAACTCATAGGGAAGCATGCCTAATATGATTGGAAACCCAGATCATTTACCTTAACTAGTCCATTAGGCATCGAGTCTCCTCTCTGGTTCAACATATTGATCTAAAGCTAAAATTGGTTGCCAACCTCTAGATAAATCCTCTTGAAACAATAAGGGAAAAAATAAATAAAAAAAATAAAGTGCCCAAGGCACTTATTAAAGGGAAATAATAGAATTGAAAGAAAAATGTACACAAGGCACTTAAAGGAAAGCATAAAAATCTACCTACCCTAGACTAACTAATTAGAAGGGAATCTATATAAAATCATTGACTGGTTATACAAAATAACTATGATTTCTCACTAATATAATATGTTTTTCATGCTTGTGGGCATCCAACCAAAGGTGGAGAAGGGGTGAATATTTAACATATTGGTGATATACTTCTCGAGGAATAAAAAACACTTACCTATCTAATCTGATTGATTGGTCATACAAACATCTTGGAGTGGACATGCAAGTTGATCTAGCTCTTTTTAGTGCTCAACTTTGTGTTCTGAATTAAGCAAGATAAATGATGGGTCCTCCTTTTCATCTCCCAATCAAGCTAAGTCCCTGATAGGACATCCTCTTATCAATACAAACATTAGGAAATCATATTTTACCTCATTCCTACAATTTGTTGCTCCATCATCATGCTCCTTAGGCATAATCAAACCATAGTCTCCTTGGAGAGGAACATAGCTTGCTCCCAAGATCTCAAACAAGTAATCCAACTCCCTTTTACTTGATGGTGTATGTAATCTAATCTTGAGTTGATTAGGATCTTCTTCATGATGTAATTGATCATATTAAAATCTTTGTTCACCCTTAAGGTCCTCCTTCATCACACAAAGTGGTAACTCATCAAACTGCATTACTTAAGCACTCAAGATGTCTTCTTCATCAATCTCACTCAAGATTTCATCTTGATTTTCAACTACAAGTGAGGATTGATTTGAAAATATAAGGTCTGAAAAGAGACATTTGCCTTGCTCAAGATTTGATTTATCTTCCTCTAGCTCAAAATCATTAGGGCTACCCTCATTTGGAAAATCATCCTAAAGTGAAACAATCTCTAGTCTTTAGCCATGATCCTCTTCTTCATCCATGTAGAATGGACCTTCAATAGTCCATTTAAGGTCTGCTCTATTTTCAATTTGAGGATTGTCTTCATCAGGATCCAGTTCATTAGTGTTAAATCCATGCCAAGAAGGCTAGTCTAAACTTGATTCTTTCACTTATAAATAAAGTGGGCTACCTATCAAGATCTCTTCATCATATACACTTTCATTATCCTCTTTAGGTTCACCTATGACTACAAGATCCTCCTCTATCTTTTGTAAAATAGGTTCTTTCTCCAAGAGGGAGATGGTGGGAGGGTTAAGAAGTTCACCTTACTTACAGGTCATGAAAGTATCCTTCTAGCTAGGGAATTTAAATGGTTTCTTTAGGGGCTCTTAAACTAGTGCTTGGGTTGTTTTAACTAGCACCTCTTCCTTTTGAAAACCTTTTTGAATTGACTTCCATGAGGGGAATTTATAAGAAATAGCTACCTTTCCTTCTTTTTGACTCTCTTCCTCTTTCCTCATCTTCAGCTCCAATCCTTTGATTTGTCTATATATATTCTCTTGGAAAAGCTCCTCTTTAAGGTGGTCAGTGGCCTCATAAGGAACACAATGGGGATGGTATGAGGTACAAGAGTATTCTTGAGGAAAATGAGTGGGATCTTGGATCTCAATAATAGGTTGCTCCACAACAGTCTCCTTCTTTCTTTAAAGGCTCTTTTGGATTGAATTCCAGGAAGGGAAGGTGTGATGAACACATGAAGGAATTGGGACACTTGGAATGGAATTTTGAGGAAGAATGGGTGGCATATATAAGGGCTGAGGTGGTGTATATGAAGACACATAAGGTTGATGGAGCTGAACCTACTATTCTTCAAGGATTTTTAGCTTATGTTCAATGTTTTTAATGTAACCACTTACATCCATCATCTCACTTGAAAGGTTTTTTCAATTTTCCCTCTCAATAGTTACCCATTCTTCTTTCATTAACTGTAATACATCTCTTATGCCCTGAATAATGTGATTAGGGATATCTTGACCATATCCCCTTTATGTGTTAAGGTCTATTATGTACTTTTCATATCCTGAGAGCATTTATCTCTAACTTGAAATGGATTGATTTTAGGAGTAACTAGGGATATTTTGAGCTGGAGAAGGCTAATGCAATAAATCTTGAGAACCATTTGGGGTGAATCCATAAATATTCCTAATCTAATATGAAGGATAATGAGGTAGAGAATAAGCATACTAATAAAAAAAGTGATGATACATACCAAATGATAGTGATTAGGCACCTAGGATGCTTAAACCAACTGATAGATGTTTGGATTCACCATTGATGTTTACACACATGCTTCTAATGGCTGATTAGATGAAGAGAACACCAAAACTCTTTACTTAGTGCATAATAAAACTTATCCCTCTTGGCATGCTATACACTATTATAACATCAATTTTCACCATTGGGGAGGGTTCTTCATACCCTCTCCAATTAAGCTACACTATTGGGATAACCCCAGGCTGTAGGTCACCTATGGTGGGGTTGAACCTCTAATGAAGGACATATTCCTCTTGATGGATCACTTATATGAATGTGGTCACAAGGAAAAGGGTTAGAAAGGGGGAAAGGGCTCCTAAGAAGTATAATATTGTGATGCATCAAATACAAAGGGAAGACTCCCATCAGCTTGAACCCGCACTAGATTTGTAGAAGATAATACTAGCTCACACAACATCCTAATCTAACTAACTACATAAGTATTTCATAAACTAGGTCTAGGAAGTAATGAATGAAGATAAAGAGGAGTTATAAGACTCACTATTAACTTGTATTCATGGTATAAAGGACACTAATTCATAACCGCAACTAACTTGAAATCACCTTAAAATAGGTAGGCAAGAAAGATAATGGGTATGAAAAAATCTTCTTCACAAGGCCATCATGCACAAGCTGACTAAACACTCATCAAGGGATAATAGATAGGTAAATAAAGTCTTATTACATCAAGAGGTAGTTCTTACAAATGCTTGACATGGTTTAGCCTAATCAAGATGAACATATTTTGTAATATCTCAAAGAGTCCCTTGGTCTTCAAACTCAAAAATACCTTATGGGGATATAAAATCAAAAGAGAGTTAAAAATGGAAAGAAATGGGTAATATAAAGGGAGAAGAGAGAAAAAGGGAGTAAACCATCTGAGAAAAACCAATGAGCTACCACCTTTTTTCAATGTTCTAACAAATTTTGGTCCAATTATAACTAATCCATCATCAACAAGTTAACCTATATTTGCTCCAATATTCTTCAAGTGCTTCTCATTGGTTGAGAAAATGCACTCTAAGATAAGAGTTCTATTTTGGCAATAATGAGCCATAATTATTTCTATGAGGAAATATTCAAAGGCTCTAAAATGGATTTAATGCTCTAATTTACACTCCAATCCCCAGATGTCTTTGATTGATATTCCATGCCATTTCCTACTTGCTTTCACTGTAAAGACAAAGTCCTCATGTCTATGAACCTAAAAGAGCCATGCCATGT
Organism: Torreya grandis; assembly: GCA_037957365.1. Classification (NCBI taxonomy): domain Eukaryota; kingdom Viridiplantae; phylum Streptophyta; class Pinopsida; order Cupressales; family Taxaceae; genus Torreya; species Torreya grandis. The sequence continues at coordinate 1,106,705 of JARHVA010003546.1, read as the reverse complement.
CTACTTTGGGTGGCCGTCTATCATAACTATGACTTTATTGGAAGATGAGATACTTCATAACCATATATTTTCCCCTATCCCAAACTTGAACACAGGTATTTTTTATTCACTAAAAACCAATCTCATTTATTGGTTTTCCTATAGCTATTATGTTGATGTAGACCTATATACTACATAGCCTCATTATTAATATTTATTAGGTCTAAATAGACCTATCCTACCTCTAGACCCTATGGAAACTAATAACTCATTATATGCATAGATCCTTTTTTAAAGATCAAAGATCATAGTCATAAAATAATAATACAACCCCAAAAGATGGGATTTATAAGTTCTAAATCTTCAAACCAAAGGTTCATATTGAAATTTAGTAGCATCAAAACCCTTTCATTGAAAACCCCTAACTGTATATCTACATCTCATGCATAGTGGTGCTCAACTTTGCTCTAATGGTGACATAGTCCCTTGGAACATTACTCTAGTTTAGGATTTAACCATGCTTGACCTTTGCTGGAAAAATATTTGGCTTTCAAACTTTAATGTCAATCAATGATCTTGATCTAGGCCCTCTAGATTATGCCATTTATTAGCTCTATATTCATCCCATGGGATCTTGTAATTAGTCCATTTGTCTCTAAGATTGTGCCATGTGGTGGTCTCTCATTCATCCTTAGGAGCACTGACTTATTAAATTCAAATGAATCATTGATTTGCTTGGTAGTTGACATGATCTCGCCACTTGGTAGCTCTTTATTCACTCTTAGATTCACTAACTTTTTCACCTTTGCTCACACCATTGAGCTAGTTTTGTACGATGGATTATGAACTGTTAATCTTCTTGGACCCACTGACCCTATCAATCATCACATGTTGTTGGATTTTATCTTAGTTTCCATGATCTTGACACTGATTGGATGCACATTTGTTCCTAGGATTTTTTGACCTTTTGACTGTGAGCTCACCATTAAATTTATTTGTATAATTGCACACATGTTGTTGGATCTTTTAGACTCACTGACATTATCAATCACCCATGTTCCATTGGATCTTGATTTAGATCCAATGATTTTGACACTTTTTATTTATGAATTCATCCTTGGAACATTTAAATTTAAATGGCCATTCATTGAGGCTTAAACTTGAGGTTTGCATGCCCATTTCACTATGCAATTTTAACTTTGAATCTTTATATCTTGAGATAATAAGCTCATCAGGACATGAAATTTTTATAGGATGATCTAGGCATGAAGAAATTTATGTCTATGCAATCCTTTGGCTCAAGAGGCTTTTCTAAGCATACTTAAAAAATGCACAATCAAGCTAACCCATCTAATTTTGCATGATCTCCTGATGATGGTTTGGATATTCAAAGATTGTGTAAGTCATTATTTTGATCCTTAAAAGATCTAAAACTTTGCTTAACTGATTTATCTAGGTAGAAGCTTTGTCTGTGGACCAAAATTGGCCAACATGTTCCATATAAATAATTTGGTTAAAAGTTTATCATTAGAGGCATAATCAAGGCATGTTATAAATAAAGATCAAATATGTTATTTATAAACACCCTTGACATTATAAAATGTGAACCTAGGTGTAAAATAATTAGTTAGTAATGGGTGAAAAGATATCTTAGATGCAAGAGGATTATGTAACACATCATGTGAATCAATAACATGAGGAGACTTTAAATTCTTTTGTTCAATGTTCATGACCTTGTCCTCCAAGGTCTTTATAACTTGAAGAAGAGTTTGAAATGTAGACCCATTTGGATTTATATCAACAAGCTAAGTATTCACCAAAATAGGAGTAAACATGTTTTGAGTACATATATATATATATATTTTAGAGAAGTTCTTAGCTTTTGATCATAACTATATCTAGTTTTGGAACACAAGTCAGGGCCCCAATCCCCAAAAGAACTATAGAACCTTTAATATATTGACCACATTGAAGCCATCAAGTAAATTACCACATACAGCCTATAAACACCCTCTAAAATTCAAACTTTGTTGGGGCTAGGCACAACTACACCACTCCACCAATCCTTCTATATATCATTGGTGAACATGGTTTGAGTATTAATAGGCATTGAAATCGGTATTTATGTTAACGAATTTTATAAACCCATGGTAGATGTAGAAATAATAGTTTCAAGAAATAGAGGTTATAAGAAGTAATACATGCCTCCATTAAATGTGGGTAGGTTGATTGGTATGTAATCAGTTATGGTACCCTCTAAGGATTCACCATCACTAGGTGAGGAAGCATTAGACTTATCATGTTTACTAATTGCATCTCTTATAACATACAAGAGTGTATCTATTAAGCCCTTGTTATTATCAAGATGAGTGACCAATTAATCTTTACCTTCCATTTGAAATTGAGGTTTTTGATTAAAATGTTCCATTGCTTACAAATGAAAAATTTATAAAATTTGAAATAATAAATTGAAACCCTAGCTGGACGAAAACCCTAGGAATAAAAGTTTTTTACGTTCACATGAATCAGGCTCACCAAATATTTAACCCTAAGTTTTTGGAAGTTGGGGATAGGGTTAAGAATATAGAAATGAATAATCACAAGGGTGATAAATAGATCTATAACATGCCAATTTATTTCAAAAATTAGATAAATATATATTGAATTTATTATGTTGAGATATGATAAAAATAGGAAATACAAATATGTTAGCTATTACATTGATAATGACAACAACATAATTAGTTAGTTCTAATTCTAATAAATATCAGATCTAGAATAGGAAGGGAATCTACTAGATCTATATTCTAGATCAGTTGCATGATTTTATAAATTATACCTCTATATCTAAAAACACTTGCATTGATGTTTCTATCTCACTTAGATGTAGATGTCCAATATGAAACACCTCCTAAAACTAGATGAAAACACCTATATACTTTTAGGTTTTATGTCACCTTTGCTCTAGTGCATTCAAATTAGGGTTATGAATTGTCACTACTTATCAAATGATAAAACCCTAGTTCTACATATTTATAGTGATTGTGGAAAAAATGGGTTAGTAGGCACATAGTTTCAAGATACCCTAAAGAACCCTTTATCAATAATTTATTTCTACATAGACAATAATCTAAAGAGGGCCTCATACTTATGTAGTTGTCATATACATGTTGGCTTGTGTGTGCATAAGGATACAATGTGTGATAATTAAGTACATAGAGTGACTTAGCTTGTAACTTGGTAAATATGGTCCATGGAATGCCCCTTTAGTACTTCAGACCCATAGATATGTTATCCATATGACTAATATGGAAATAAGATAAAATAAGGAAGCTTTTCTCACTTGAGTGCTTGATGGAGTGATTTTGGTAAGTTGCCTTGTAAGAGGCAAGAAGTTTCTATGTGAGGAATGAATGAGGATTGACCTTGTATATATACTAATCTATTTGGAAAATATCTCACATTAAAGAACTTAGGCCAACCATAGAAATATGTTTCATTTTTAAATTAGATGAATTTAGGTCACTAGACACTTGCATCAAGATATGACACTTGCATCGACATAGTCATTTGATTGGGACATAAGTGTTTGAACAACTAGAAAATAGGCACATGTCTAAAACTTGTAGAAATAGAATATGAATAAGTTTATAAAATTCTGAGTAAAATATAAGGTCTTAGTCATAGAAATAACATTAGTTAGACCAAGAGATAAGTAATAAGCACAAAGAGATAGTGTATGCAATCCTTTTGGTAATGGGAAATGTATATAAGCTAAAGGTACATCCATGATATGTATTTTAAAAGTGTACAAACTTGATGTGTTATATAATTCAGAAATAGTGTCTATAGATAACTCAATCATTTCCACTTCCCCCATTTCCACTCCTTTTCATTTGATCTCTTTGGTGTGCTTGTGTAGGATTAGGGTTATAATTTTACATGTCTTATACATGTCAAGTTGATATCCACATAAAAACATATTATAATCAACCATAGGTGAACAAACCCAAATTTTTAGATGCATCACACATTTTGATAAGACAAAGTTGTGGTAGATGAAAACAACACATTACACTCCTATCTACCTCTTATGGACTTGTCCTAACAAACAATGAACAACTATTTTATAATGAATCTATGTTTGAAAGTTTTTCAATACAGTCACAACATACATAAATTTAATATAGTTAGAAATAAATTAGTTGTAAGGATAATCTCTAATACTAATTCTAGTTTTCTATTATTAGTATCTTACAAAATCTATAAATTATTTAGATATTTGTATTTACTATATTATATATTATATATCATCCTAGATCAGATTTCAATAGTTTAAATTTATAATTAAAGTTAATTATAATTCATAATTAATTATAGTGTAAACATTTTGGTGAACCCACTATAGTTAGAACACTATTTGTTGTTTGTTAATTTTTGGTTTAAGTTTTTAGTTTAATTCTCTAAATTATTTATACTAAAATAATAGTCCTCAATCTTGGATATTATTCATAACATAATGATTCAACATTTTTGACTTTTGAGTAATCTAGTATTGAAATTTTTTGTCTTGTCACCTTAGATAGATACCAACATGGAGACTCTTTCTTTTGACTTCGTGTTGACTTCATGTTGAATTCTGCTATTTTCCTATTAAAAAATATTTCAACTTTATTTTATTTATCTTTTCTTGTTTTATAAATTATGTTTTGGTATTTTTAAAACTACTTAGCTACTATCGTGAAGGGCCATGTGGTGTTCAATCTATAAACATCGTGGTGTGAGGGGTTTTACTCTAATTTTCAACCATAATATAAAGCTAAATAAAGACTTTAGTTTTCATGTGCCTCATGGTATATAAAAAATGCCTAATATCTTGTGTTTATACCAATAGGAAACCTATTCTATCCATATAATTTGTATTTCACTTAAGAGGAGTGTATCACCCAAAACATTTACTCAACTTACCCTATAAACTTGGATTAGTGGGCTACATGCATGGTTTTATATCTGTAGTTAGTGATTTGAAATATTGAGACAACACTAATCAATGAATGATCAAGTATATCTAAGATCCTACAAATCATTCAATACCCTTTCATATATTACTTATCATGACTTTATTTTTGCTTGTATTATGTGTTTAATCACAAGTTAATTTGTATATGCTAGATTACTTGTTAGCTTTAAGCATTTCCTCTTCTTGTATTCAAATTCATTAAATTTATCATGGATAGTTAAAAATGATTTTTTACCATGCATGTTTTCCCATTTTATTATGATAGGGTTGAATGGATAAATATAAATGAGAAAAAACTTATGGAGGATGATTATATAGATGATTTTGATCTTGATAACTTGGATACTAATAAACCATTTGAATCTAAAACATGTAGTTTTGAATTTTTCCAAGAGGAGAAAGACACACCTTTTTATTAATCCTTATATTCCTCTTTAAAGAATCCTATAGAGAATTATTTGGGTTCTTATTTGGATTTACCTTTGATCACACCTTCGATTCTTTTTCATGTTCACTTTATTCTTTTCATAATAATCTAGAACAAAAAGAGCAATCCAATAAAAATCAATTTATGTTCAAAAAAGGATTTATCAATAAAGGCATTTCAAAGCAACATTCAATCTCCAAATTAACTACTAATAAGAATGTGATCATCTCTTCTCCTTTAAAAATATTGGATATTGATCCCACATATCATAGTTCTTCTCCCTTGTCAACCCAGGAGGATGACCTTCTTCATCTTCCTTTAGCACATTACAAGTTACAATTGAAATAAATGCTACTCCTACTACCAATAGTATGATGTTGTTCTTACTCCATCCTCATGCTTGTCTTTAAATGATGTTACTATTACACCATGATGTCATAATATTATCATAGAGTCATCACATGATGATAATGCATCCCTTGTTAGAGAGAATTCTTTCAATTATTGGTCAACAAGAAGCAACTAACTCATGCATAATCAATGAATCTATCAATCTAAAATAAGATACTATTCCTTACTATCCCACACCTTGTCTTGATGGTGTTTCTAATCAATCCATCATACCTAGGGATCATGCTTATGAATCCCTTCAATATCAAGTCACCACTATTCAAAAGTTAATAGAAGAGTTGCACAAGCAAAATCAATTTATACATTTAAATATAATATGTATTAAAAATAATATATATTTTTACTAAGAATATAGAATATGATAGTATTAATCATGTCTCTACATCTTCATCTAGATATCATGTGTCTCATATGCAACATACATCTACACTTAATGATCCAGAAAATATACAAAAGGCTAACAATATTCTAAGTGAGATTGTATGATAAATTATTCAAAAATTTTTAATTACATTACCTTCTATGGATCCTATAAAAATATCAAAATACTATTATGCATATCATATATTTCATGGGCATCATACAAATAATTTTTGGGATTTAAATAATAAAATACAAAGTCTCCTCGATAGTAGTGATCCTATACAAGATAAACTTATTAAGCAACCCAATCATATTGAATCTCCTAAAATACAAGTGTAAAAATAACACAAAGAGAAAATATGGATACCAAAAGATATTTAAAAATAAATAAATATTCAACAAGTAAAATTAGAGAAAGAAATATTAAAAAAAAATAATTACAAAAAGAAAAGTTGCAAGAAAAAAATCAAGATAAGTAATAAATCTCCTTTTTCAAAATATTTTTTCATGAAGAAATATCCAAAGAAAGATAATCCAATAAAATCTAATGATACAAATATGGTTGTTAAGGAATCAAACATCATCTCTAGGTCATGCATATAAGAAGAATATAATGCAGCATTTATTGTTGCCTCTTCCATTAAAAAAATAAAGTCAAAATACTAGTTAATTATTTTCTAAATGTTCAACCAATCACACATGATCATTATATAATTCAAGAGAAGATGTAAGATCATAAAATGATGAACTAAAATTTAAGAACATAGCTCTAATATATGAAACGGTTATTTTTTCACACTCTCAAGCACAACCTAATAAATTAAAATTCTCATATAATAATGATTCCATTGACGATTATGATCCTAGTAATAGAGGATATTGGTATGTTAGTGATTCAAAGGCATATATAATTGGCACTTATTCTTTTTCACAAGAATTATTTCCTTAACACCACGTAAATGATTATAACTATGTTCATGCTCCTACATCTTCATATAGACATCCCATTTATGAGATCCTTGGCCTAAAATAAACCTTGTACATAAATTCCTTGATCTTTACTTATGTTGATCATCCTTCTACACCTAATTCAAATTTTATTCTAGCCTTTGGCTCTATCTTTCACTTTTGGGAGCTTGATCCCTTGTTTGATTCAACCTAATTAAAATAACCGAAGATAATTATCTTACTAACCTTTCCATGCATATTTATTTTAGAAACTATTTACTCATTATTACATTTGTAAATGCTCTAGCTCTCATTTGTACTTTCCTGATCAGATCTAACTATCTTTACATGAGGTCACATGGCCATGCTTTCCATATATACTAAATATACACATAAATTAGGGGTATTTCACTTGCCTTATTTATTTACATGCTATGCTTCAACACCTTGTATAGGGTTATTTGAATTTCCCCTCCTTCCATTTTCAAAACCTTATTACTTACCTTATTTTTCAAAGGGTTTTCAACTTTCACTTATGCATATTTTAAATTTTCAAGTATGGAAAGATACAAAAACATTAATATATTATAAAAAGTAAAAAATATCAAAATATCTACACAAATTTAAAAATTAGGACCTGTAAGCACATTTTCATGTTGTTGGATTACATCTTTGCACATGCCATCTATATTTATGTTTATCACAAAAAATATTTCATTACCTTTTTAATACACAATGATTCTCATAAGGTATCTAAGTGTTCAAAAACATGACACATTTATATAAAACCAAAAAGTTTTCATACACAAAATTTGTCCTTATCAAAAAAATATGTATACAGTCAATTTGGATAAAGTCACACTAGTTGGACAATAATGAACTATGCACTTGTCTTCTATTATGGACTTATACTTGTGAATTTTAGATAATTTTTTCCAAATGAAAAACTATCACATGGACCCCTTATACATTTTTAATCATAGATCAAAATGCATATTTAGATATCAGTAAATTTCAATCTTAAGACATAATTTCACATGGTTTTGATGTTGAGTCAACCTTTTACCCAATAACATTTTTCAGTCGGGGGCATATCATTACAATATAAAAACTCTCTTATAAGTTTTATCTATCCACAATATCTTTTCCATGTAAAGCTATAATGAAAATAAATGTCTTATACTAAAAATCATACTTTACATATATCATGATGAATATGCAATTTTCTAACATGAACATAGATACATTTGATCAAAACATGCTAGTTTTAGTTTTTCAATGATTATTTCATATAGTTGCTTTATTAAATAACATGATTCAACTTTATTTATTATTATTAGTGTCCCTTTGCCTTGTGTATGTTCAATATACACCCTCTTGCTTGTATGACATCATCATATCATGTGTGCGTGACCCTTAACATTCTATGTTTGTGTGACATTTACATGTCTCCTATATTCAACCTTTGGGCCTTATTTCTTATGTGTGACATTAATTAAAATTTTTCTAACTCTATGCAACATTTTACATGTCCCTTGTATGTGGCCTTTGTGCCTTCTTGCATGAAATTGTGTGACTTTAATTACATATTTATTATTGGATACTATGGTGCCATGATTCTTATCATGCATTACTACATATTTATTACATACATCTATGGTACTATGATACATATCACACACATACTAATTATGTGTTTCAATGCTTCATCTATTCAATACTATCTTAACAATACATATTCAAGACTTGCAAGTTATTTACATAATTCATATACTACTTTAATTCTATATTAAAAATACATGATGTAATGCAATAGACAATCTTTTGATATTCTTCAAGTTACATCTATAAGATTAAAATACAATTCAAATATTCAAATGCTATTACATGATTATATCTTTCACAAATACTCTTGATTTTTTATTTTGAGATGAGTGATTAATAGGCAATTTCCTCATCTCAAAAGGGGGGCATCATAATAGGATCATCTCTAAGATTTCACAAGTAATACATTTTACATTTGACATTTTTACAATATGCAAAAATCATTTTTTTAAGATTATGATGGCATTAAGCTTGTTTATGCTCTCCAATATTACAACTAATTGAGCACATATAATTTATGCATTAAAAATTACAAGATTTCAATTTTTTTTCAAAAGATCAAATTGACACTCTATACAATATAGGGGGCTTGATATGTATTCATGTCTAATCTACTACTCTACAAATTTCAGAATTCATTTTTTTTTCAAGTTTAAAACTCTCAAATTTTTTTATGTTTTGATTCTAGATCCATCTATAACCATGTGATTCATATTTTTTAAGTGGACCATGTTTGAGCTTAGTGCCTCTCCACATCTTAGTTTCACTTTAGTGAGCCATGTACTAGTTCCCACCTCTTCTTTTTAGTTTAGAAATTGAGCCATGTTTGAGCTTAATGATGCTCTATATCTTGGTTACACTTTAGCATTCCACTTTATTGGTTTCCATAGCTTGAAACATTAAACATTACCTACTATATGAGGGCTGGAGCATATAATCTTTCCAACTCAACATCTTCACTCATTTTTTAATTTGAGGCTTGTTCACTCTCAATTTTTCACATGTTCAACACTTATCCACATGCCTCAACAAGGGGAATGCACATCTCCATGACAAAGACAAAGTGTGTATACACATTTAGGTTTGTATTTCCTTTCTCTACTAATTTTATGCATTAAGGGGGGATGTAGAAACCTAAAATTAACCAATAATTCTTGACAATGGTTTTTATTGACACCTTTACCTTGCATGGTCAATTCACCATTGTGATAACCCATAATCTCTAATAAATCCTTAAAATTCTTGTAATTACTAAGAACATATTCTATACTTTCACATTTAATCCCTATTTATCATAATATTTATTGCCAATATAGTTTTAAGGGAATTAGTTACTTTTGGACTAGTGTGCACTAGGTAGACAAGGGTGCATTATACACCTATCTAGTAGTGCATACTTGTCTCTCATGCTCCAATGGTCATATTTTTGAAATGATATGCTTCCTAACAAATTTATTGCACATATCAATAGGTCAATTATCATAAATATTCAAAATATCCCTCTATAAAACCAAATCAATGGTCATATTTTAAAGGAACCAATTCTCACTAATAAAACATCCCTTCCATTATTTTAAAAACATCTATTTTTTAAATAAAGACTTCTATTGAAAATTTTCTCCAATTTATAGTCCTTAGATAAATATCAAATTATTTATTATAGATTATGGCATCTTTTGTCAAGCATTCAATCAAATTTATAGTTATATTCTTATACTACATCAGCCTAAATACCTTTAGGTTATGTAGGCATCACTTAATCAACACATGGTTTTCTAAAGATAATTTGGCCATTCCTACTTCCGACATTTCCCCCTTTTTTCATTTGATCTCTTTGGTGTGCTTGTGTAGCACTAGGGTTTTGATTTTAATTTGAGTTCCACATAGAAACATATCATAATTAGTTGTAGGTGAAAAAATGTAGTTTCTTAGATCTAGTGCACACTTTAATAGGGCAAAATATTAGTAGAGGATAATAACACACTATGCTCATGTATACCTCTCATAGACTTGTTCCAGAAAACAATGAACTACTATTTTTTGATGTATTTATGTTTTCAAGTTTTTTTAATACAATCACAACTTATATAAAGTCAATATAGTTAGGAATAAATTAGTCGCAAGGAAAATTATCTAACCCTAACCCTAGTTTTCTATTTTTAGTAATTTAAAAAAAATATAAATTTTGTATATCTTTGTACATATTGTATTTTGTCTGATATATCATCCTAGATTAGATTTTAATAGACTACATTTATTATAGGATTTAATTATAATTTATAATTAATTCTAGTGTAAAAATTATTTACTTCCTTATTTTATCCTTGCACATCCAAATATTAAATAGATTAAATAAATCAATTGCATCCTCATATAATCAATCAAATCAATTTTAAATCAAAATAAAAACACACAAGATTTATATCAAGAGGATTTAATCTCATCCATTTAACTCCAATTTCAAAATATGATCAAGCTAATCCTAGCCATTTATCCTCTCATAGAAAAATAGATAAATTCATCCTTAATCCTTCATTAAAAAATAATTACAAATCATAATAAATATTGGAGCTTCTTGTGATCTCTTACAATCATATAATAGGTACACATTATTGACACACTACAAAAAATCTTGAACCAATCCTGAGTAACCACATCCATTGATCATGAGCAAATCCACATGCATGAAAGAGTAACTTGTTAAGGTGAAGGTAGAATTTTTTTTATTTAAATTAATCAATCTAAGGTGTTTTTTATATTTAGAGTCGGAACATATATTTGTTCTTATTTTCCATTCAAGCTCTAGATTTAAGTACACCCATTTTTGGCACTCCCAATGGGAATCCCCTTTACCTAGATAATTTTTACTTACACTATGTTTGTATGTTATCCACCTTATTTGGTGAATATCTCAGTTAGAATAGATTTATTTCTTTCATAGATATAATCAGAAACCTCTATTTGTTTGTGAAAACGCTATATGAAATTCCTAGATTAATGTTTTTAGTAAGTTTAACTTTGGTCACAATATATATTTTTTCAAATCAATTTTTGGGTTCTATCCATTTTATTATTTTATTTAAAAACCTCTCTTAGATTTCAAAAATATATTGCACATGGATTATAATTTATGGTTATTTGTTGTATACATTTTAGGGTTTCTTTATGATAGATCTATCGTGTTTGGTGCATATCTCAATCACAAAAAATATATTTCCAAAAATATTGTTGGTTTTTATTTCTTGTGTAGATATAATAAGAAAACTCTTTTTGTTTACAAAAAAACTATATGAATTTCCCATAATTTACAACTTAATGTTTTTTTGTAAGTTTAACTCAATTTATGGGTTTTGTCCAGTTTCTAATTTTCTTAAAAAACTTCTTTCATATTTCAAAAATACTTAGAAAATATATTATAATTACTAATTGTTACTTTTGTATGATATCTGGGTATTTATAAATCATGGATCTTTATTATTGCTAATTTTCTTGAAGTGCAACAAACATTATGTGATGAATACCTAAATTACCAAAATACTAACATGTGTTATGTAGGTTTTCTATAAGAAGATTACAAATTAGATAAATTTAATTACATAATAATAACTCAATAATTAAATATTTTTCTTAATTTTTTGTGTGCATGAATAAAATCTATGTATAATTTTCTCTCACACAGAAAGGCAATCTTAAGAATTAGAAATGGTTTTAGCTTACTTATATCTCTTAGTTCAACCATGTATGTTTTTTCCTTGCATTGAAAATTTATCTTAGAAATAAAAATTAGTGTCAATCTATAGTGCCCAAAATTTCACCCAAATAATACCCATAAATACACCACTAAATTTTTTCTTCTTCTCTTGTGCAACACTAACTCCACACAAGTAACACTTCAACCATTAACACAACCATCCTAATGTGTACATTAACTAAATGTGTACTATAATCCCTTATACATAAGCAGAGAAAAATTTAAGGGTATAAAAACACACTAAAGTTATGTTATATGCAATGTAGATACTCACCTTCTATTTTAGAAAATAAAATGTATAAAGGCGATCAACAAGCTAGATGTGACTAAATTGTGTCGACTACACCAGAATTCAGTGTGAAAGACTACACTCAAATTATATGATCAAAGGATATCAAGTATATATTGGAATAATAAAATAAAAATTAAAGCTCATCCCATACGTTATGGAACATGATTCGTCAATGATTTACTGGTACTTTATTTCTTACAACTACAATTGTAAGCACAATAAAACCATGTAAGCAACCAAAATATTAATTATCCAAACCTAAAATATAATCACCATAATACCCATAAGTATACTATTAAAGGTTAACCATTCATGTCAAAGTGGAATTATCCAACTACGGTGCATCTAGACTTGTTTAGCTCACCTCACAAATAAGTTACAATTTTGTCAAATTGCCTATGAAATGATGATGGATAAAATACCTCCACAAGGTGAAAAGTATTTATAAGAGTTATATTATATTATATTATCTAAAATATACTAATATAAACCTAAAAATATAATTTATAGTAATTTAAACTCTAAAATAACTCAGTGTTCCAAATGGGTCTTAACATAGAAAATTATTTTGCAAAGCAATTTCTTGAACAAATTGGGTTAAAAAATGATTCATTAAAAATAGTAAAAACATCCAAAATTTATAAATTAAAGTTATTTTATAAATTTAAAGCTAAAAATAATCAATACCAACATCTATTTTCACCTAAATATTTTTACAACTATTTTTGGTAACTCAAATTTGAAATGACTTCGCAAGCTGAAAAAGAACATCAGTTACAAAAAAATACCAATTACATCTGGAGTTGGACCCACCAAATGATAACATAAAGAGGTATAAAATTTATGATGGAGGATACTAATTATCATGACACAATTCTAGAGATGAAAAAGGTTTTAGATGTAGAAAATCTCTTATTCTCTTATTAATTTGAGTCCATTTATGGAGTGACTTCGTAGACTAAAATCAGAACAATAAAAAATTTATGAATAAATTTAATTTAGAAAAAGAGTTATTAAAAATAGGAAACAATTAAATTTTGGTCACTTAAATTTTAATATGTTAATTTAAACCTAATATAAAATTCTATCAACCCCCAAATGTAAGATACTATCACTCTATCTTCTTTTGGCAGGTGGTTACTGAAGGGTTTTTAGAAACTAAAATAAATCAACAAATGATTAATTTTTTCAGTTTCCCTTAGAAAAATTGAAATGATACAAGTTAATTAATCATAATCTATTATGATAGAGGTAAATGTTTCAAGATTATGTTAATGCTAATTAACTAGTACAATTGTCTACTTGAGTTAAATCCCAACTGACTTAAACTGATTTTTTTTGATAAAATATATCAATATATTAAAAAAATATATAATAAACAAATTATTCACCAAAAAAAAGGTGGTATGGAAGCATGCCTCAATGTCAGACTAGTCCAAACCTAGCAACATGAAACAACAGATGCAAAAACAACACTAGGCCCCACCTAGGAATAAGTCATCAAAACATCAGAAAAGAGAACATTAAGATGCCAAAGTAAGGCTAGTAGTAGAGGATCCATATCATATAGACCCTATCCCAAGCTTGGGAAGTCATTACCATCTAGTATTGGCTCCCAACAAGAAGCCTGAGCAGTGTCCTTATCATCTTCTTATGTCTGAGTAGGAAAAATCACTAAAGAGAGTTTAGGAAACTTATCCATATTAGTGTAGGTTTTTATTTTTCCCTATTTATTAATTAGGGAAATTGTATTTCTTGTGCATACATGGAGTTTTCCTACATTTGTGGGATAGGCTAGCTTATGTGCAGGTGTGTGTCATAGATGTGTCATAAGTAACTCCCTTAATGGGAGTTACTTCTCTATTCTTAGCACCTTGTCACCACCTTTCATGGAGGAGTTACAGTCTATTCTTGGGGTGCCTTGTCCACCTTTTGTGGAGGAGTTACTTATGTACTCTCCTATATGCATTCCTCACTTTGGCCATCTCATGTTAATTAGATTTTGGTTTTCTCCATTTTGTCTTGTGCAATTTAGCTTCTTGTATAATTTCAAATTGCTTTAGCATCTATGTGGTATGCACTTGCTTCATCTCATGTGATCACGTCTCCATTATATTCGCATTATCCAGATTCTGGCAACAACTCCGATATGGTATCAGAGCCACTCCAGTAATCGTGTGTCTAGTTATGCTATTCTAAAATTCTTACTTTGCTTTCTTAGTAGTTTTTTTAACTCTGTTGTTTTGGTAGAGTTTTTTAAAAAACTCATGCAAATCCATACGAAAACTTGTTTAAAAAATTACTTATGAGTTAGAATTTGCCAAGACATCTTGTCTAGATCTATTGTGGCTTTAGCAAAGGCAGTAGAATTCCTTTTCTCTCAGTCATTTTGTAGGAAAAGACAGATCTCTGCAACTGGTTTTTGTTCTTGGATGCTAGTTTCAAGTGTGGGGATTTTGGTAGAATGAGGTGTGCGACTCCAGCTTGAGGAAAGAGGTGAGGACTACCACTCTAGGCATTGCCCACTCGCAACATCAACTCTGCTTCCCAGTCTAGGTGCTACCCAGTTTAGGCGCTGCCCAATCCAGGGGCTTCCCAGTCCAGGCGCTGCCTAGTCTAGGCGCTGTCGTGATGTTTGTTTGGGAGGAGAAAGCGTAGGCACTGCTGCCACAGTGGCAGCAGTCAGCTGACTCACCTTTGACCTTGCATCAGTCACATCATCAGTTAAACAGCCATCAGACAACCATCAGACCTTGCATTGACTGAGGTTTCTTGTTTGCCACATCCAGCATCTGGTTTTTTAAAAATGGCGCTTCTTTTTTTCTTGGTTTCCAACGCCCCATTTGGTGGGCCCACCCTCTCTTGCTGACTGGTAAATTTTCTTTTAATAATTTTTTGATTTAAAATCAAATTTGAATTTAGCATTAAAAAAAAAAAGCAGTTTAGAGTTTTTAAAAAAAAAACTTGTATCTTCAACCCACGAAGATGAAGGGTGAGGCCCGAGTTGGCAGGAGGCCAATTCCCCCTCACAAATACCTCCTTTGGATTCCTCGCTTCATGTCGAATCCAATGAGTGGTTGGAAGGCCACTTTCTCTCTCAAAATAGGCATTTTTTTATGTTTTAGTGCTTTTTTTACAAAAACACTAATTTATGAGAAAATTAAACCTTTAATATCTTGCAAACGATAGCTCGGTTTTGGGTACCATTTTTTGCAAAAGTGTTTGTAATTCAATTCTCCACAGCATAGGATTTTTATTTGTCAAAAATGCACTAGTTTATAAAGTACCTAAAATTTGGGTTTCCCCAGATGCATTTTTGACTGAGTCCGACATCCGGTTTGCTTAAGTCTTGCACTGATTGCTCTAAGACGCATTCTCGTCTAAGCCAGACGTCTTTTGAGTGTGCACTTGCATATTTGGGGGGGCTCAATATTTTGGGGGGGGGTGTGATTGCTTTTCACAACTTGCATATCTTTGCTTTCATTCTCCTTTTTGCATAATTTCACAACTTGCAATCAACACAACTTCACCTAAATTTAGCTTAAAATGGATTCTTTTCAACTTAAACCCCTAACACCATTCAACTATCATGAATAGAAGGTTAAAATTTCAATCATTCTTAGAAGCAAAGGGTTGTATAGGATCACCATGGGTACTGAAGTAGAATCCAACACTGATGCTGAAAAGGTCAAGTGGTACAACCGTAGTGATGAAGCCTATGGACTACTAGTCTTGTCCGTGTCTCCTAAACTTCTCTTCCATTTAGAATCCTCCAAGACTCTTAGTGACATATGGGACACCTTATAAAATTTATTTGGGAAGCTTGATGAGATGAGAGGTCATGAGCTCGAAAATGAACTCATAAGTCTAAGTCCTAGCAACTTTGACACCCTACATGACTTCTTCACTAAGTTTAAGGCCCTTAGATTGCAATTGAAATAATGTGGGATAGAAAAGAAAGATGATCAACTTATCCTTTCTATTCTCACAAAGTTAGGTCCAAGCTATTCAGTCTTTGTCTCCACTTTCCATGCCACAAAAAGTGCCCTTGGCACTACATGGAAAATGCCTTCTTTGGATTCATTCATTGCCGACTTGACTAGGGAGCAAGATAAGCTAATTCAAATGGGCACAATGAAGTCTACTCAACCCCAAGCCTTGATAGTTGGAAATGGTAAGGATAAGACTTCAACAAAGGAGAAGAAGAAAAAGAACAAGGACCAGGAGAAGAAGAAAGAAAACAACAATCCTGCCAAAAACAACACTAAGTCTTCCTCCTCCAATGCTAAACCTAAGAAGGAGAAGGTTAAGTGTGCTTATTGTAAAAAGACAGGCATGATGAACACAAATGCATGAAGAAACAAATAGATCACCTAACTCATCTTCTAGAGAAGAATAACATAGGTATTCCTGAGTCCATCAAGCAGAATTCATCTACCCAAGATTCTACCAAGGCAAAAGGCAAGGGTAAGGAGAAAGAAAAGGGTAAGGCCCCTGTAGTTACTACAACTTCTACATCATCATGGGTCATTGATTCAGGTGCTTCTCACCACATGGGCTCTTCACTAGTTACGTTTTCATCTTTAGAGCCTTGTAGCATGACTTCAATTAGTTTGGGTGATGACACATTAGTTTCTATTGCAGGGAGAGGGTCAGTTAAAATGGAAGGATGAACATTCAATAATGTTCTAAGTTTTCTTTCTCTTTCAACCAATCTCCTATCAGTGTACCAAATCACTCACATTGGTCGGGGCATGAGATTTGAGTTTTCACTAGATTCAGTGGCTATTAGGGAGTTACATAGTGATACTACAGTGGCAATGGGTAGGGCAGATCATAAAGCCAGGCTATACACCTTCTCATATTTTGCACCAAATTATTCTCCAACAACATTGCTAACTCATTCAGAGTTAGCAAATTATGGCATGAGCAGTTTGGCCACCTTAACTACCACTACCTTGAGCAACTTTGCAAACATGACATGGTCATTGGCTTGCCTCGTGTCCAATTCTCAAAAGGACTTTGTGAGGGGTGCTCCCTTGGGAAGAATCCCAAAGCAAAATTTGATAAAGGCAAAGCTTGGAGGGCTTCACAACCTTTGGAGTTAGTCCACAGTGATGTATCGAGACCCTTTCCCAAACCATCTTTCACAAGGGCCAAGTACATCCTCACTTTTATTGATGATTTCTCTAGGTACACTTGGATATATTTTCTCAAACAAAAGTCTGAAGTGTTTAAAAAATTTATAGACTTCAAGGCTCTTGTTGAGAAATAGAGTGAGAAATCCATCACAGTTCTTTGAACTGATAATGGAAGGGAGTATGTCAGCAACACGTTTGAGCAGTTTTGCACCATAGAGGGGATTGATTTGCAGCACATAATCACTTATAGTCCTTCACAGAATGGGGTTGCAAAATGCAAAAATAGGTTCTTGAAAGAGATGGGTAGCTGTATGATTCACTCTAAATCCTTAGCATCACAGTACTAGGGCGAAGCCATCAATTGTGCTTGCTACATTCAAAATAGGGTTCCTCACAAAGCTTTGAGAGGGATAACACCCTTTAAAGCTTGGGATAAAAGGAAACTTGATGTTGAGCACCTTAGAGTTTTTAGATCCCTAGCCATGGCCCACATTCTGAAGAAGAAACACAAAGCTATGGAACGTCAGTCTAAGCCTTGCATCTTTGTAGGATATTTGGATGGTATTATGGGATATCACCTTCTAGATCTAGCCACTCATGAGTTGTTCATCAATAGAAGTGCCCATTTTTAGAAGAGTCTTAGAGACTCAACACTTGACACTTCTTCTCCCTCATCAGATCTACTTCTTCATGATGATTTCTCATCAGATTCAAATCAACCACAACAGGTTCTTGAGCCAGAGACATCTTCTTCTTCTTTGAGTTCAAAAAATGAGGACAATGATGCAATGTCATCCACCTCTAGTCAGTTAGAGGATGAGGAGTTAGCACCTGACTCACCCACTTCCAGGCCACTTTGGACCAGACAGACACTTGAGAGTGCTGGCACTTGGGCAGGAGATCTCACAAATGATAGACGTACTAAGGGGGATTTTTAGAGAGATCCACATGCCTTCTTTGCTTCAGTTTTAGATCCATAGACTTTTTGAGAGGCATCAGGGGTACTTGAGTGGGATTATTCTATGAAAGAATAATATTCTTCCTTAATTAAAAAACACACTTGGGATTTGACTTCACTTCTTAAGGGAAGAAAGATGGTTTGATGTAGGTGGATATATTGGACCAAGTTTGCAACAGATGGGTCGGTTGATAAGTACAAGGCATGATTGGTCACCAAGGGTTTCTCACAGGTGGCAGGCATTGACTACTTAGAGACCTTTGCACCCATTTCAAAGATGACTTCTATCTAACTCACCTTGGCTATTGCCACAACACATGGTTGGGATGTCCATCAGATGGATGTGAAGAGTACATTTCTTCATGGAGACCTAGAAGAGGAGATCTACATGGAGCAGCTGCCAAGATTTATTCAAGATTCTTCCTTAGTATGTAGACTTAGAAAATCTATCTATGGCCTCAAACAGGCCCCTCAATCTTGGTATGCCAAGATGGATTCCTTCATTCTCAAAATGGGTTTCACTAGGTGCCATTCTGATCCCAATGTTTACTTCTTGCAGTAGGATGATTCGCTCTTGATTTTGGTTCTATATGTTGATGACCTTTTGATCACTGGGAGTTCTTCATCGGCTATTGCAGTGGTGAAGGCATCTCTCCAGGATAGATTTGACATGACAGACTTGGGTTTGTTGCACTACTTCTTTGGCATCGAGATCTCACAGTCAGATTCAGGGATTTCTCTTGCATAGCCTAAGTATGCTCTTGACTTATTGGCTCAGTTTCACATGGCTGATTGCAAGCCATCTCTAACTCCCTTTCTATCATGAGTCAAGCTTGAGGCTAATTGTTGTTTACCATTGGTTGATGCCACTCGATATTGACAACTTGTTGGTAGTCTCATCTACTTGACTCACACCAGGCCTGACATATCATATACAGTGGGACTTGTCTCCAGATTCATGAAGGAACCTCATGAGCTGCATTGGAAAGCAACTAAGAGGATCTTGCATTACATATAGGGTTCACATAGATATGGGATTCATTACAAATTTGGCATAGAGGTTGACTTGGTTGGATATACAGATTTAGACTGGGTTGGTGATTCACAGACTCGCAAGTCCACTTTTGGTTACAGTTTCTCTCTAGGTTCTAGTCCTATCATTTGGTCTAGTAAGAAGCATAATGATATTGCTATATCATCCATAGAGGTAGAGTACAAGGAAGCTATTAATGCAGCTACTGAGGCTATTGGCTTTAAGGGATACTTTATGAGTTTGGCATTCCTATTAGGTAGCCCACCATCATTTATTGTGACAACCAGAGTACCATTTAGATTTGTAGGAATCTATTTCAACACCAACAGACCAAGCACATAGAGATTCACATGCATTTCATTTAGGAGCTTATTCATAGTCAGGTCATTGACTTGATATTTTGCTAGTCTTTAGAGCAGGTTGCAGACATCTTCACCAAACCTTTCACTGAGAACAAGTTCATTCATCTACGAGCTCTTCTTGGGGTGCGGTCTACATCTATAATAACATCATCTTTAGGGGGGCCCACTAGCCTCTTCTTTCTTTTATATCTCTCTTTTGGGGGGGGGAGTTTTTTCCTATGGGTTTTCTCATTTTCTCTATCTTATGGGAGATTGCATTTGTACATGGGTACCTCATCAGGCCTAGTTGTCGGGACCCATTTTATATTTCCACACTACCCACCTAAGCTGCACTTATGGGGGGGTATTAGTGTAGGTTTTTATTTTTACCTATTTATTAATTAGGGAAATTGTATTTCTTGTGCATACATGGAGTTTTCCTACATTTGTGGGATAGGCTAGATTATGTGGAGGTGTGTGTCATAGATGTCTCATAGGTGTCATAAGTAACTCAATTGATGGGAGTTACTTCTCTATTCTTACACCTTGTCACCACCTTTCATGGAGGAGTTACAGTCTATTCTTGGGGTGCCTTGTCCACCTTTTGTGGATGAGTTACTTACGTACTCTCCTATATGTATTCCTCACTTTGGCCATCTCATGTTGATCAGATTTTGGTTTTCTCCATTTTGTCTTGTGTAATTTAGCTTCTTATATAATTTCAAATTGCTTTAGCATCTATGTGGTGTGCACTTGCTTCATCTCATGTGATCACGTCTCTATTACATTCACATTATCCAAATTTTGGAAACAACTCCGATAATCCATCATGTTTGTTTGACCTCCAAGTGGTTTCACCAATGAATATGGAGGTAGAGGAGGAGGAGCATCCCAACCATCCTAACTAGTAAGGGAAGGAGGCAAGGATTTCTACCCTCACTTCTACCTAGGAGGGGACATGCACTGATATAGAGTGCCACTATGAGAGTGACATCAAGATTGGCTATGTTGGTGCCCACCTTGAGGTAGATTGATAATTATTCCATCAAGTCTATTATCCCTAGGTAGATATGGAGGAATCTATGATATAGTACAAGGATTATCTCCCTAATGGGTGAGAATGTCCTAAAGATGGCCAAGCTCAATGGTAATTTTATTGGCTTGCACTTGTATCTGCAAAAGAACATTGGAGATAATAGAGGATTTGTAGAGAGTAAAAAAATTACAATATGAAAAAACATTGTTAAACACTACATTATTTATTTTTTTTCCATAACCAAAATAGAATTTCCACTCAAAAATTATACTAGACTTGGGTGTATTTAAAAGGCAAGGTAGGTTTATCTCCAAGAAGGATATGCTGCCATTGAAATAACTCAGGCTAGAAAGGCTTGAAAAGGTTATGGATCCATGTATATACCCTTTAAACTTTGGATTAATGCTAGAAAAGATGAGGGAACATTTATAGATGGCCAAAAAAAGGGCATTTAGCAAGGGACATTCCTAAATACACAAGCCTTCTACCTATAGGTAAGCCTTGATATAGAATACAACAAATGAAATGAGCTAGATTAGGCTCCAATCAATCCTCCCAAATAGTATGAAAGTGGAATCACCAAGTATGAATGGAAAAATATAGACCCCAACAAGAGTCAAGCATGTCCACCATAGGAATGTGAGGAGTAAGACACCTATAGCCAATCTGGGGGGTGTAATTAGGAAATGACATCCAGACCTTCCACTAAGGATAAATGAAGTGAATATAAATTTTTAAAAGCATAGCAGGTAGAACAACATTAAGGATTTATTGGTAAGATTCTCTATTAGCATTAGATAACGAAAATTTGGTTTTCTCTTCTTCCCAGGATAGCCAAGAGAAAGAATGATTACAAAAGATATCTTGGACAATATGAATGCCTCTATGAAATAATTTAAGAGCATTGATCTAAGGAACCTTGGCTAGAGAGACTTCATTTAAATTGATAATAGTTGACTACCATAATGAGTGTGAGTTAATAGACAACCCATCTTGAAACCTTTATCCATTCTAGAGAAGGCATGGTTTGATCCTTTCCCATAATTTCCAGATAATTTTTGCCATAAAAGACCTTTTAATTTGAATGGGGGTTTTGATGATGAGGATATTGGTGAAGCCTAGTCCTTTCTAAACTTTTTTTCCTCTAGTGAGTCCCAAAGAGATGTAGTGTTGAAACAACACCTTAAAAGCTTCTTTGCTATCAAGGGCTTGCACAATCCATTTATGACATAAAGCAATTCCTTGACATGTAATGATAATAAGACCTATACCATTGGCATCCTGTGTGAGCCAATAGTATTCCCATGTAACCTTGTGGAATCCATGGGCATGTGAATAATTAGCCCAAAGAAAATCCCTAAGAAGTTTTTCAAGTTTTTGATAAGAATTCTTGGAAGGCACCCATCATGACGAGTAGTGTACATGGGCGGTCAAAATTACTTTTGAGTGGATTTGGAAATTAATTGCTAATAATAAGGGCTTGGTCACCTAGTATTATAGTTTCTTTGCTACTCTGTAAACTACATATTACCATAATATGGGTGGAGATGCATCAAAAGTAAAAGGGATGCCAAGAAAATTGAAGATTTCATCATGTTGGATCCAGGCCCACCCATAATTAGCAGCCCATGTTAATGGGGGGAGGTATGAATACCTATAGCAATGATTTTTTTTCCATTGGATGCTTGAGCCAGAGGCAAGGTAGAAGGTGTTGAGATACTATAAGTCATTGTCCACATTATCCTCTTCTTTAATAATCATAAAGAAATAATCATCAAAAAAGTGGCCATTTAGTAGTTGCATATATTATTGAGGGTTTTATTTATTTAAAGGGAGATATATTTATTTAACAAGGCCCCTAGCTTGGGAATTGCTAAGAAGATATCTAAAACCCTTAGCAACAAGAACATACAGGGCAGGTGCCAAAGGGATCCTTGGTGAATAGATAAAAAAACCAAATTATTCAAAAGTGACTCCATTAATAGATAAGATGACCAAGGCTTTTAAAAAAAGCATCTAGATGGTTTGAATGAAATTGGGCCCAAATCCCAAGGCTTTAAGCATGTCCAAGATGAAAGGACACTCAATACAGTTATAAGCCTTTTCAAAGTCAATTTTTATGAACATAGATTTTTGCTTAGATCTTCTAGCCTAGTCCATTCTTTCCCAAATCACAATGATATTGTCTAATATATATCTACTTATAATGAATCCTATTTACTTAGGGTGAATAATGTGTGGTAGTAGATTACATAACTGGATTGCTAAAGCTTTAGCAATGATTTTGTAGGAAACATTGAGGAGGGTAATTAGTTACCAATTATAGATTAATTCAATATTCCCTTAGGTATGAATTTAATGTTACCTTTATTTATATTATCCCCTAGAGAATGTGTGCAAAAGGCTTCGTGATAAACATGGTATAAGTCAAGACCCACAAGATCCTAGAGGGTTTTATAGAATTCATAGGGAAAACCATCAGTGTTAGGAGATTTATCATTTTCCATATGAGCCACTTCCTCATGCAGATCATCCACAATAAGGAGCCTATCACAAGTCACCCATTGAGAGGGAATGAGTTTGCAAGAGACCACTGTGAGACACTATTGAAAGGCTATGTCACACTCTACAAAGGATGTTTGAGCTCTAAACACTTGTTGGTAAAGGAGGATAAAGGATTGAATAATCTACAGTATCTCTGATAGTCTCCTTCTAGCATCAGAGGTATCCTAAATTTTCTATTTCATGTTTTTAACTCAAAGCATTTGAAACAATTTTTTGAAGGCTTTATCCCCTACATTGAGCCAATGGAGTCTAGATTTAATTTTATCTCCTTGGGCATTATAATTATCTACAACCTAGATGTGATGCCATAAATAAGAGACTCTAACCTATAAAATCTCATCAAAGGGATATTTTTTTAGTGCTAAATCTATATGACTAAGCTCTGATGAAGTAATAGAATAAGAATGTCACCCAATTTTAGCAAGTTGGTAGCAATAGATTCTCAAAAAGTGATGTTCTTATGATGGAATAATCCCACTAAAGAATCCAATTAGATTCTTAGGATAGATGGGGATCAAGATTCCAAACTCTATGAATGTGCACCATATTAGGCCCATGCTTGAGCAGGGAGGTATTAAGAAAGAATTGAGTTTTATGGACGTTGGGTTTCATGAATTATGAAGTCACTCGAAACCAAATGGGGGAGTGATTTAAAAGCCTAAAATATGGTAAGTGCCTGCATAAAAGAAGAAAAACTATTATCAATGTAATAATATAGTTGGGTGGACATCATTACTCTATCTAGTCACTTCAGAATCTGAGTGGGGCCTTCTCTGAGATTGCTCCAAGTGTACCACACTCTATTTGTAGGAAAATGAATTAAATTAGGGTCATAAAATCCCAATTTATTGTACATATAATACCCTTCCTCCCTTTTTCCAACTGCCTAATGTATTGTTAGATGGCACACTTCATCTTCAGGAGATGCAACCATATTAAAGTCACCACATATGACCAAATGAGCATCAAGAAGACCATCCATAATCCATCACCATAAATGAGTATGATCAATGGGATCATTTGAGGAATAAATATTAATAAATATAAAGGAATGGATTTTAAAGATGAAAAGGGTCCAAACTAATTGATTGGTGGGGTCCATGCTAGATTACACTAAGTGTGAGTACCACCTTGGGTAAATAAATGTGATCACCCCTCCATGCCCTATCTCAATATTACTATGTAGAATAATAATATCATGCTAGATAGAGTTACTGATCATCATCGATTAAAAATCTACCACCTTTTCTTGTAGACAAAAAATGTCCATCTTGAGAAACTTCCTTCTAAAATCACACCCAACAAACTTGAATTTTGAGTGTATAAGACCCCAAACATTACATGAAAATCAATACATAAATGATGGGTGTCAAGAGACATATCCTCAAAGTCTAGGCCTTATAAGGCATCATAATGATTTTATAAAAAATGCCTAATATTAGCATTTAAAAAATCATCAAATTATTTCCTCATAATAGGATCAACATGATACTTTCCTTCCTCTAAATCTTCACACCTCCTAGGAGGGATATGAGAGCATTTAGTTGCATCCCACCAAGCAAGAAGTGGTAGAGATGTTGGATGTGGGTCTAAAATACTAAAATAATTGGGTAGAGAAGCCATGAGACCCTAAGATAGATCATTGGATGTAAGAGGGGTATTGAAGACCCCAGGGTTTTTTTATTACTTTTAGGGTTGCAGCTTGAGAAGGCTCTTTCTTAGCAGGAGCCTAGTATTACGAGCCATTATTTATTAATGACTTGCCTCTAGAGCAAGAAGTGGTAGAGATGTTGGATGTGGGTCTAAAATACTAAAAGAACTGGGTAGAGAAGCCATGAGACCCTAAGATAGATAATTGGATGTAAGAGGGGTATTGATGACCCTAGGGTTTTTTTATTACTTTTAGGGTTGCAGCCTGAGAAGGCTCTTTCTTAGCAGTTGCCTAGTCTTACGAGTCATTATTTATTAATGACTTGCCTCTAGAGCAAGAAGTGGTAGAGATGTTGGATGTGGGTCTAAAATACTAAAATAACTGGGTAGAGAAGCCATGAGACCCTGAGATAGATCATTGGATGTAAGAGGGGTATTGAAGACCCTAGGGTTTTTTTATTACTTTCAAGGTTGTAGCCTGAGAAGGCTCTTTCTTAGTAGGAGCCTAGTCTTACGAGCCATTATTTATTAATGACTTGCCTCTAGTATTTACTATTCTTGGGCTCATACATTTAGTGTAGTTGTTCTTCTTTCCTACCATGGTCCAACTATCCTCAACTAGCTTTTTTCCAACTTCTAGAGAGGGATTAAGAGGAGAGGATGAGTGGTTGGATGCATTATTATGGGATAGTTGAAGGGGAAAATCCTAAATTTTATGGTCAATGGCTTGGAAATGAAAATAATTTTTGGGAAAGTTGATATACAAGACTCACTGGGAGTGTCTCATATCCCTAACTTGAACCTCCATAAACTCCTTGAGGTCCTGGGAGAGGTCTACTTCTAAACAAACCCACTTTTGTGGTCTATTAGATTAGAACCTATTTTTCTCATGGAAAATAACCCAACCTATGAAGGAAGATATCTAATGAATAAAATGCCAACATGGGAGTAGGAGACCTAGAAATTCAACCCAAACTGGGACCTTGAGATCAGTGTGCTTAGAGACAACAAAGTCCCATGTCCAGGGGGAGAGGACCATGAGAAAGTTCCTAACATATAATGTGGTTAACTTATGGAGGATACCTCCTACATAGGAGGGGTAAAAAAAATGGAATATAAAAAATACCTTCATCATATTATGGATTATCTCAACCTTTATGCCATGAGTAGCCTAGTGGGATTGAACCTAGGACCTAAGCATACATTCAGAGGGAATTTGACCCACAAAATATCATATCAAATAGAACTATTTTGGCCATTAAAAAGTAGATTTAAATTCTATAATGGGTAAAATAACATCAGGTTCTAAAGAATTATCTCATGGTAAACCTTTAAGATAAACTTACTTGGGTGCTTGCAAGGTGCCATTGCTCAATTCTCTATCATTCTTCTCCATAGCTGAAACAACCAAGAGAGAATGAGAAGTCATTAAATAGGTTGGCCTCACCTAAAGGTGATAAACCCTAAAAGGTAATAAATTATAGTCCCATAGGCAACCTAATATATGCAATCTTGAATGATAGAAAAATAAGGGCTGACTCTATGGTGTGCATGGAGGAAACCCTATCAGAGTGGAAGCTTCATCTTTGACCTCAAATTTTATTTTTCAACACTGTAAGATTGACTTAAATTTATTTTCAACTTAAATAAGGTAATTTATTTACTATATTTTCAATAATAATGAAGTCAATTTATGATTAAGTGATCAAGAAAAATCCTTGTGAAATGTTTTGGGTCACTATTGTTACATTACTCATTCTGAGTGTATGATAAATCTATATGTAAAGGCCTATGGTTCTACCAATTTTATTTTTCAAATTACATGATTTATGTTACAATATCATGATTCACAAATATTATTTCATTTAAATCCATGATTATAAAAACTCAATTACACTACTTGAAAACTTAATTTTACCATTTACCAATCATCCATATTAGGCCTACAGGTATGAGACTCAAATTGACCAATAATCTAGAGTAAAGTTTGAACAAAAATTTCCTATAGTGTATCAAAATTTAGAAGGATTCTAAGAACTGTTCAGACTTAAAATATGGTTGCAATAAATATAAAACTCATTTTTGGAATCATGAGGAGATTTATTTTTATAATGATATCAAAATGGAAGTGTTAAAAGAGTACACTAATTCTTTAACCAATCATGTTAACACAAACACTATCTATTGTAAAAGTGTAATACAATACAACTAAACAATACCTACACCCTCTATAATATGGGTTGCAACAACTTCCTCACAATCTCTGTAAAGCTAACAAAAAACCACAACTTTATTTACAAACATCAACAATAACAATAATATATTTTATCTTGTAAACAAGTGAATCATATCTCCTTTTTCTTGTATTATGATATAGACAACAAGGTGTCAGAAAAAAATTTGAACAAGTGACTCATCCTCCCTTAAAAATTATTATTTTCCCAAAATTAATAAATAAATTAAATATTTAATCTATCATTTAAATAAAACATGCTTGTGACAATTCTTCAATCAACCCTACAAGAAGGATAGAACATTACACTTTAACATCAACAACGCTAGACTTATTAGTAACCATACCCAACCCCAATCATTAAATATAAATAATTTTATGATGTTAATAATAACAATTTACTAATAAGGCTAATAAATAATCACACTACATCTAAGTGAATAGACTGATAACTCATACATCGTATTAACTAGTAGTTTTCTAAATTCCCATAAATTGTGCTATCAATATTAAAATAAAGTGTAATCTTATTTTTTTCCACTTAAAAACCTCTCAATTTACAAATCAAAGGATCAATTGATCAAATATTTGATTTTGCTTAAGTAGAATTGATCTAATATTTATACCCAAGTCCTTTTAAAAGTAATGGTAATTTTAAGAATTACTACTTGTGTACTTTCAACCATGTGTTTACAATCTTTAGGAATCTACATTTTCAATGATGGCCAATCTTCACTATAATTCCATCCTATTTAATTGTTTGAAGATGTACATGTATATAAAATTAATTGCTCATAATGTTTTTGGAATAAATATTTTCCTTGTGCCCTCTTTCTTACATAGATACATAACTTTGAATATATATTCAGATATATTCAATAACCAAAATTACATTTATATATTATATTCTAGACTTTTATTATATAACTAATAACAAATTTACATTAACTAGAATCATATTCATATGCTTTAAATCACACTCATATATATATATATAATTAAAAATATAGGAATCTATAATAAATGCATATATATATTTAATAAATATATTTGTAAATCCATATATATTAATCCATAATATATATTTAAATAGATATATACATAAATTGATATATTTATGTATTTTAATTTATTAAAGAATATAAAACTTAATAAAATGAATTTTTATCTTTTTTTTGTTGTTATTTATTTTAAAATAAAAGAAGCCTAAGTTGCCATGGTTGGCATCTAAGCTGAAGGCTTAGCCGAGGCCATGGTGTCATGGCCATGGGGAGGGCCAGTTGGTGAGCCTCTCCTCCCTCCCAACCATGGGAAGGGGTAGCAGTTGGGTTAGCTGCCCCCCTTGTCCATTATATATATATATATATATTATTTTAATTTTAATTTTTTTATAATAGATGAAAAAACGTAGCTACTAATATATTATATATTTTTTATTTTTATTTTTATTAATAAAAACAATAAATAGATATATAATATATATGTATACTATTTTTTTCAAAATAATAAGAAATGTATACACACACACACACATACATTTTTCTTCTTTTTTCTAAGAATAAATATATGTTATACACAACACACACACACACACACACACACACACACACACACACACACACACACACACACACACACACACACACACACACACACACACACATATACATATACATACATACATATATATACATATATACATACACATACATACATATATATACATATATACATACACATATATACATAAATACAGATATACATACACATATATACATATATACATACATACAGATATATACATATATACATACACATATATACATATATACATACATATATATATATATATATATATATATATATATGTATGTATGTATATATGTATATATGTGTATGTATATATGTATATATATGTATGTATGTATATGTTTATATATATATATATATATATATATATATATATATATATATATATATATATATATATATATGTACATATATATTTTTGGCAAATCATACAAAAATTCTATCAAATTCCTTAGTTAAACCCTCAACTATTAGGATGAAAAACTTGACAACACAACTATAAAAATAAATCTGATTTAAATCAAGATGAAGTTATTCTTCATTGTTTAGCTCATTTATTAATTTGAAAAAAAAAGAAAATATTTATGAGGGAAAAACCTCTTACCTTTTAAACACTGATCTTCATTTTCTTTTTCTTCTCCTTTTACTTCATTCCCTGGTTGGCTCTCCTAGCAGTAACTTCATCTATGGAGGCAAGAACTTGGTAAGAAAGAGGTGAAGCTCCAAAAAAATGCAACAATGGAGACAACTACTTGGCAAGAGAATGAAACCACAAAAACCTAAGTTGGTTTGGCCAAGTTGTAAAGAGATTTATTTGTAATATTTTATTATTTTATTTTACATTTATTTATTTGATTATTATTTTATTATTTCCCACAAAAAGGGGAGAGTACACTCTCTTACAAACCCATGTAACTTCTTAAAACAAATAAATTTTAAATACCTTCCTTAAAAATTACTCCAGTAAGTAGGTCAATGCCTACAAACTAGTCTAGGGCCTAAGAGAGTAGGTTTTGTAGAAGACCTATGGGATAGGGCTCATATTATTTATAAAAAGCCTAGAAAATATTTAATTCAATTTTAAATATTATCAATTTATGATATGTAGATATATTTTAAGGTGTGTAATTATAATTTAATTAGTCTTTTTTATTAATTGAGAAGCATTAATCTATTAGTGATAAAAAGGGAACTATAATTAAGATTATTAACAACCATGCAATAAAATTGCTCAAAGTATTAATTTTTAAGGGAAGGAGGTCCTTCATAAAAGGTATTACATACTCCCCCTCTTAAAAGTATCATCCTCAATGCAAAAATCACAAAGAAGAATATTACATTAATTATTTACTCTTAAACACCCTTGAACTACTGCTACAAGCCATTGACATTTGAATTCCTACTAGTAAGATAACTGAACCCAAATGATCATTGATATGAATATACTAATACAAGTGTTATTCTATGGCTGAACTATACTAAGAAAAACTGAGTAATGCTAAACAATATTAACCAATACTAGTAATCACTATGTCACAACCTAATTGATATCACAAAATACTTCTATCAAACTTTGAAGTTGTATATATTTAAAGTATCAATTTTTTTTTATGACCATACCAAGAACTCAATGAAATCGATTAGAAAACATACCAAATGAAAAATAAATGTCAAACCATGGTAACATATCATAGTACCAAAAATTCTAAACACTACTGAGCCAAAATATCATACCGAGTCATATTAGCCAACTGAATCACACCATATCGATGTACCAACTAAATCAAGAATATTTTATGCCCATAGGAACATGTATAGCCTCTAGAATGAGAAATTATGAACCAAATTCATTCTGATATATGTCATGTTGTCATACATATTTGACATCTACCCACTGAAACCCAAAATCCTCTAATATAATTATGAAATCAAGTAAGTACCCATCTAATGTATAACTAATATCAAGAAATAATTATGAGTGCCAATCATGGTGATATTACTCTGATAATATAATTATTCATCTATGACAACACCCTTATAATAAAAATTAAATAATACTAAACCATATAAAATCATAAAGAATAATATTGATAAAGTTGAGTCCCAATATCTAGTGTCATTTGGAACACATGAGTATATACACCAACATGAAATATCGAACTAAGTTAAACCATACTAAACCATGCAATATCATACTAGGTCCCAATATCTAGCATAATCAGAATAGAATAATACCATTGCTGAAATAACTAAGAAATCATTGTGCTTTATCACATAAACTCCTTAGACCTCCCAAAAAAATCATATCTCTATGTAGGGATCACATATATAACCACCATGTCTAGTGGGATGGGAAAGATGGTATCATGAATCGGTGTGACTAGTTCCCATCATGACCCACTAGCTATATTCCAAGCTACTACTCCTCCCCCATACCATGCCACTGGTGTAACATTTATGCACATTACAAACACATGTGAAACCAATATTGATAATTTTCCATTTAAAAATAAAAATAAACTAATCATGTAAAATTAGAATCAATTTTAAAAAATGATACCAAGTGACCTTAAAATAGAAATATAAATCATAAAATAATTATATATTAGAAACAATTTCCATGATTGATTACTTGAAATATTAAAAAACAAGAGAATAATATTGGTTTCAAGTCAAATTAAAATAAAGTATTCAAATAAATTTGACAAAACATAGTGAAAATAAATCACATCACAATCACTATGTGACTTAAAAAGTCACCCAAGGGGAGAAGGAATAAGGTAAGAGGACATTGAGTGGTCCACTAGCCATCATGGAGAATCAAACTACATCATTGGGCATAGTATTGGTCCACCTACCATTATCGATAAGAAAATAGTCCACTATCAGTTCCCACACATGGCATCTTGGTACCACATAAATACCAATACAAACATATCTCTAACATTCACTAAATTTCTAACGAGTGAAAATTATAAGTATATTTGAGTGCTAACCACTAAAAAACTACTATCCATTGTAAATACTAGAAATATTGGGATGGCCTAATCAGTCATCACTGAGATAAAATAGTGCTTCAAATGCACAATTCATCAAGCTATACCCTAAATGACCAATCTTTCACCATTCTCAACTAGGATGTGATAGGATGAAGAAAATATGATTCTACAGGCTCTTACATATGCATCAAATACACCACCACATGCTATTTGATTTTGCATGTGTTAGCATAACACAAACTATCAAAAAGATGTATTAGTCAATGAAAAATATAATATTCACCTAAAAAGGTCATCATCTATAAAATTTTGGAAATCATAATCAATGATAAGCTATATGCTCTAGGAAAATAGCATATATACTACCACATCAAGGTGTACTCATATCATGAGTATGTTTAACAAAGAGGAAGTATAGTCACTCAATATTACCACTACCTAAAGCTCTAAAATAAATTCTCTTACATTAATGATAGTAACAATCATAGGCCACCTACCCAACTAGGTACCACTACTAAAGAATTAAACCACTCTAAAAAAGTATTTCATAAACTATACAAATATATCATAGACCTATCATTACCACCTTTATTTTAACACCATAAGGTTATCTTTAGGTTTATAATTGGTTAAGTAAAATAAAATAAATCTTGGATCAAAGAATGCATCATTTAAATAAAAATATACTAGCCTCAAGATGCATCTAAGTTATATACATGTAGTAAAAAAACTTTATAAATCTCATTAGTTTACTTCTACATAAAATTAATCAATATAGTCATTAAAGTTATATGACACTTATTCACCACTAAATAACATTATCATCACCAAACCACATGGTAAATATCATATTTTTATACCTAAAATCAATAACATATCATATTATTATTTAATAAATATACTTAAAATCAAGTTAATGGAAGGTAAATGTTGCAACCTCTAACCTTAACATCTAGATGGAATTAATAAGTCTAATATAACATGCACAAAACTAATTCTTAACCAAATGTAAACAAGGAGTTTGGATGTTGAAAACTAAAGAAATATGTATCTAGGTAGGTCCTACATTCTTACTTATATTCAAATCATAGTATACATAAATAAAATTTCTTATGGAAATGTATTCAAACCATAGCGATCACTTATAAAAATAATTATTATATACCACCTCTAAAATGATGTCAGTCAAAAGGCAAGAATACTAAGGAAGTGTATTAAGATAAAAATACCACTTACGTACATATATAAGAAATACACAATTATATATAACATTAAAACCCAATCTTATATAAATAAATATATATCACACAATAATTATAATACAAAATGCTAATATGAAGTATAAACATGCCAATGAAGTCATCGATTCTAATTCCAAGTAAATTTGACCCAATCAAAAACAACATGGTCACACAATCTAATTTATGATTTCAATTTGTTGTGAGTACAAATGATCATAAATATCACGATGATAATTTTCTCAAATTTATCACAAACACCAAACATAATTCCCCAAAATTCTTGGTGTTGAACCCAAGATCTAATACCAAAATGTAGTACCCAAAATTTCACCCAAATAAAACCCATAAAAACACCACTAATTTTTTCTTATTCTCTTGTGCAACACTAGCTCCGCATAAGTAACACTTCAACCATTAACATAACAATCCTAATATGAACATTAACTACATGCATATTATAATCCATTATCCATAATTAGAGGAAACCTTATAGGTATACAAACATAATCAAGGTATGTTATATGCAACATAGATGCTCACCCTTTATTTTTGAGAATAAAAAGTATAAAGGCATTAGACAAGCTAGATGTGACTAAGTTTTGTCAACTACACCATAATTTTTTGTGCAAGACCACACTCAAATTAAATAATCAAGGGATATAAAATATATCTTGGACTAATAAAACTAAAATTGAAGCTTGTCCCATATGGTATGGCGTGTGATTCATCAATGGTTTGTTGGCACCTTGTATCCTACAACTACAACTATAAATATGATAAAATTGTGTAAACAAAAAAATATATCAATTATTCCAACTTCAAATATAATCACCATACTACCCATGAGTATAATATTCAAGGTTAAACATTCATATATAATTGGAATTACCCAACCACAGTGCATCAAGACTTGTCTAGCTCACCTCATAAACAAGTTACAATTTTGTCAAAATGCCTATCAAATGATAATGGATAAAATACCCCCACAAGGTGAAAATTATTTTTATGACTTATAATTTATTATATTAGACACATTATACCATTATAAAACTAAATATATAATCTATATCAATTTAAATTCTAAAATAACTCGGTGTTCCAAACAGGTTTTAATGCAATTTTTTTTGGTTAAGCAATTTCTTGAATAAATTGGGTTAAAAAATGATTCATTAAAACTAGTAAAAAATACAAAATTGTTTAATGAAAGTTGTTTTATAAATTTGAATGTGAACATAATCATTACCAACATCTAGTTTCACCTAAATATTCTTACAACTATTTTTAGTAACTCAAATTTGAAATAACTTCGCAGGCTGAAAAAGAAAATCAGCTGTAGAAAATTGCCAATTGCTCTGAAGTTAGACCCACCAAATGGTAATGGAATGAGTTATAAAATTTAAGATTGAGGATGATAATTATTGTGATATAATTCTATATCTTTAAATATTTATTTTTATAAAATTTCTTATTCTCCTATTAATTTGAGTCCATTTACAGAATGACTTCACAGACTAAAATCAAAACAAAAGATTTTTTTTGAATAAATTTAATTTGAAAAAAGAGTTATTGAAAATATTAAATGATTAATTTTTGGTTACTTAAAGTTGAATATTATAATTTATATATAATATAGGATTCTATCAACCCCCAATCAGAGATACTATCACTCCTTTTGGCAGGGTGTTGCTTGAAGGGGTTTTAGAAATTAAATAAATCAATTAGCAATTAATTTTATCGATTGATTTTAGAAATAGTTTCTATAAATAAAAATTATATGAGGTGAAATTATACAAGTTAATTAATAATTTTATATTATGATAGAGGTAAAGTTTCAAGCTTCCATTTATGCCAATTAACTAGGACAATTGTTTACTTATGTTAAATCCCAACTGACTTAAATAGATTTTCAAATTAATTAGATTAATTTATTTGATATATTTTCAATACTAATGAAGTAAATTTATGATTAAGTGATCAATAAAAATCCTTGTGAAACATTTTAGGTCACTATTTTTACATTATTCATTCTCAGTGTACGATAAATCTATATGTATAAGCCTATGGTTCTAGCAATTTTATTTGTCAAGTTATGTGCTATATGTTATAATAACATGATTTAAAAATAGTATTTAATTATAAATACATGAATATAATAATTCAAATTCACTCCTTTAATACTTAAATTTCCCATTTACCGATCATCCATATTAGGCCTACATTTCTAGGACTCAAAAGACCAATAATCTAGATTAAAGTTTGAACAAAGATTTCCTATAGTGTATCAAAATTTATAAGGATTATAAGAACTATTAAAACTTAAATAGGGTTTTAATAAATACAAAATTTATTATTGGAAATATGGGGAGCTTTATTGTTATAACGATATCAAAATGGAAGTATTATAAGAGTACACTAATACTCTAACCAATCATGCTAACATGAACACTATCTATTGTAAAAGTGTAATCCATTATAATTAAATAATACCTACACCCTCTATAATTTGGGTTACAACAACTTACTCACAATCTCTAAAAATCTAACACCAAACCACAACTTTATTTACAAACATCAATAATAAAAACAATACATTTTATCTTTTAAACAAGTGAACTTGATCTCTTTTTTCCTACATTATGATATAGAAATCAAGGGGTCAACGAAAAATTTGAGCAAGTGAATCCTCCTCCCTTAAACATATTTTTTCTATAATTAATAAACAAATTAAATAATGAAACTTTAACTTAAATAAAACATGCTTATGGCAATTATTCAAGAAACCCTACAAAAAGGATAAAACATTACACTTTAACATTAACAACACCAGACTTATTAGTAACAATACCCAACCCTAATAATTAAATAGAAATAATTTTATTATGCTAACAATAACAACTTATTAATAAAGCTACTAAATAATCGCACTACTTCCAAGTGAATAGACTGGCAACTCATACATCATATTAACCAATAGTTTTCTAAATTCCCATAAAATGTGCTATCAATATTAAAATAGAGGGTAATCATATCGGTTTCCACTTACAAACCTCTAAATTTACAAATCAAAGGATCAATCAATCAAATATTCAATTTTGATTAAGCAGATTTGATTTAATATTTATACCCAAGTCCATTCAAAAGTAGCGGTAGTTTTAAGAATTTCTACTTGTGTACTTTCAACCATGTGTCTACAATCTTTATAAATATATGTTTCCAATGATGACCAATCATCACTATAATTCCATCCTCTTTTTTTGTTTGAATATGTACATGTATATAAAATTAATTGCTCATAATATCTTTGGGATAAATATTTTACTAATGCCCTCTTTCACACGTAAATACATAACTTTGAATATATGTTTAGATATATTCAATAACCAAAATTACATTTATATATTATATTTCAAACTTTTATTATATAACTAATAATGAATTTACATTAACTAGAATCATATTCATATGATTTGAATCACACTCTTAAGTGTGTATGTGTGTGTGTGTGTGTATATATATATATATATATATATATATATATATATATATATATAGTTAAAAATATATGAATCCTTAATAAATAAATATATTTATAAATCCATATATTTATATATATATCCATAATATATATTAAAATAGATATATACGTAAATCAATATATTTATGTATTTTAATTTATAAAATAAATAATAAAAAAACTTAATAAAATAAATTTTATCTTTTTTTTTTGTAGTTGTTTCTTTTAAAATAAAAGAAGCCTATGCTGCCATGGCTAGAGGCTAAGCCAAATGATTGACCACATCCATGGTGTCGTGGCCATGGGGAGGGCCTACTAGGAAGCCTCTCTTCCCTCCCAACCATGGGAGGGGGTAGGGGTCAGCTCAACCGCTCCCCTCCCCCATTATATATATTTTTATTTTTTTAATATTTTTATGTTTTTAATTTTTTAATTTTTTTATAATAGATGAAAAAAATGTAGCTACTATTATATTATATTATATTTTAAACTTTATTAAGAAAAAATAATTAATAAATATATAATATATATGTATACACTTTTTTTCCAAAATAATAGGAAATGTATATATACATACATACATACACACACACACACACACACACACACACACACTCACACACACACACACACACACACACACACACACACACACACACACACACACACACACACACACACACACACACACACACACACATTTTTCTTCTTTCTTCTACGAATATAATATGTGTAGAGATATGATACGTAAATATACATATATACATGTATTTTTATTTTTTGGCAAATCATCTAAAAAGGCTATCAAAATCCTTAGTTAAACCTTAAACTATTTGGATGAAAAACTTGATAGCACAACTATAAAAATAAACCTAATTTAAATCAAAATGAAGTTATTCTTCATTTTTTTATCTCATTTATTAATTTAGAAAAAAAGAAACTAATTTATGAGGGAGGAACCACTTGCCTGTTAAACATTGATCTTCATTTTCTTCTTATTATCCTTCTTTTTCATTCTTTGGTTGGCTCTCTTGGTAGTAGCTTCATCCACAGAGGCAAGAACTTGGAAAGAGAGGCGAATCTCTAAACAAATGCAATAATAGAGACAACTACTTGTCAAGAGAATGAAACCACAAAACCCTAAGTTGGTTTGGCCAACTTGTAAAGAGTTTTGCTTGTAATATTTAATTTTTTAATTTCAATTTTATTTATTTACTTATTATTTTATTATTTACCACCAAAAGAGGAGAGTACACTCTTTTAAAATCTCATGTGACTCCTTACAATAAATAAATTTTAAATACCTTTCTTAAAAATTACTCCACCAAGTGGGTCAATGCCTACTAACTAGGCTAGAGCTTGAGAGAGTAGGTTTTCTAGAAGACCTATGGGATAGGGCTCATAGGATCTCTAGTAAGCCTAGGAAATATTTAATTCAATTTCAAATGTTATAAATTTATGATATGTAAATATATTTTAAGGTATGTAATTATAATTTAATTAATCTTTCTTCATTCATTGAGAAGCATTAATCTATTAGTCATAATGAGAGAACTATAATTCATATTCTTAACAACCATTCAATGGCATTGCTAAAAGTCTTAATTGGTAAGGGAAGGATGTCCCTCATGTGAGGTATTAAATACTCCCCCCATTATAAAATCATTATCCTTGATGCAGATTAAAAATAATATGTTAACTATTCACTCTTAAACATTCTTGAACTACATCTACAAGCCACTGAAAATACTAACATGTGTTATGCAAGTTTTATATAATAAGATTGTAAATTGGATAAATTTAATTGCATAATCATAACTCAATAATTAAATATTTTTATTAATTTTTTGTGTTTATGAATAAAGTCTAAGCATACTTTTCTCTCACACATAAAGGCAATCTTTAGAATCAGAAATGGTTTTAGCTTGTTTATGTCTCCTAGTTCAACTGTGTTTGTTTTTTTCTTGATTTGAAAATTTATCTTGGAAATCAAAAATAGTGTTGATCTGTAGTTCCCAAAATTTCACCCAAATAAAACCCATAAATACACCACTAATTTTCTTCTTCTTTTCTTGTGCAACACTAACTCCACACAAGTAAAATTTCAACCATTAACACAAGCATCCTAATGCATGCATTAACACACATATTATAATAAATTGTATATAAGCAAAGGAAAAATTAAGGGTATAAAAACACACTCAATGTATGTTATATGCAACATAGATGCTCACCTTCTATTTCAGAAAATAAAAAGTATAAAGGCATTCAATAAGCTATATGTGACTAAGTTGTGTTGACTATACCATAATTAAATGTACAAGACTACACTAAAATTAGATAATCTAGGGATATCAATTATAAATTAGACCAATAAAATAAAAATTTAAGCTCGTCCCATACGATATGGAATATGATTCATCAATTGTTTATTGGCACCTTGTTTCCTAAAACTACAATTGTAAGCACAATAAAACTACATAAGAAACCAAACAATTAAATATTCCAAACTAAAATATAATCACTTTAATACCCATAAGTACACTATTAAAGGTTAACATTCATGTTAAAGTAGAATTACCTAACTACGGTGCATCCAGACTTATCTAGCTCACATCACAAACAAGTTACAATTTCATCAAATTGCTTATCAAATGACGATGGATAAAATACCCCCAAAAGGTGAAAAGTATTTTTTAGTTTTTAAATTATATTATATTAGCTAAAATATACCACTATAAACCTAAGTAATTTAAAATCTAAAATAACTCAGCATTTTAAATGGGTTTTAATGTAAAAAACTATTTTGCCAAGCCATTTCTTGAATAAATTAAGTTTAGAAATGATTCATTAAAAGTAGTAAAAGCATATAAAATTAATAAATAAAAGTTATTTTATAAATTTAAAGGAAAAAATAATCATTACCAACATCCATTTTCACCTAAATATTTTTACAACTATTTTTGGTAACTCAAATTTGAAATGACTTCGCTAGCTAAAAAAGAAAATCAGCTGCAAAAAATCACCAATTGCCTCCAAAGTTGGACCCACCAAATGGTAATGGAATGAGGTATAACATTTATTATTAAGGATACTAATTATCATGATATAATTCTAGATATTAAAATTTTTAGTTTAGAAAATCTCTTATTCTCCTATTAATGAGTTCGTTTACAAAGTGACTTCACAGACTAAAATAAGAACAACAAAAAATTTATGAATAAATTTAAATTGGAAAAAGAGTTATTAAAAATAATAAGCAATTAATTTTTGGTTAATTAAATTTAAATATGTTAATTTAAACATAATATAAAATACCATCAACCCCTAAATCTAAGATATTATCACTCTATCTTCTTTTGGTAGGGTGTTGCTGAAGGGGTTTTAGAAACTAAAATAAATCAGCAAGTGATTAATATTTTTGATTGCCATTAGAAATGGTTTCTTCAAAGAACAACCAGATGAGGTGAAATGATACAAGTCAATTAATCATATTCTATTATGATAGAGGTAAATGTTTCAAGCTTTTGTTTATGCCAATTAACTAGTACAATTATTTACTTGAGTTAAATCCCAACTGACTTAAGTTAATTTTTTTGATGAAATATATAAATATATTTAAAAAATATATAAATATATTTAAAAATTATATAATATAAAAATTATTCACAAAAAAATAGGTGGTATGGAAGCATGCTTCAATGTCAGACTAGGCCAAGCCTAGGAACATGAAATAATAGTTGCAAAAATAACTCTAGGCCTCGTCTAGGAACAAGTCATTAAAACATCATAAAAGAGAACATTAAGCTACCAAAACAAGGCCAAAAGGTGAAGGATACATATCATATAGACCCCATATCAAGCTTGGAAAGTCATTACCATCTGGAATTAGATCCCAACCAAAATCTTGAGTAGTATCCTTGCCATCTTCTTATGTTTGAGTAGGAGAAATGGTTAGAGAGAGTTTGGGGAACTTATCCATTATGTCTGTTCGACCTCCAAGTGGTACCTACCAAAAATATTGATGTAGAAGAGGAGGAGGAGCATCTAAACCATCCTAACTAGTAGGGGAAGGAGGTAGGGGTTTCCACCCTTGCTTCTGCCAAGGAAAGGACATGCACTAATATGAAGTGCCACTATGAGAGTGACATTGAGATTGGCTACATCGATGCCCACCTTGAGGAAAATTGATAATTATTCCATCAAGTACGTTATCCC
This sequence comes from Torreya grandis, assembly GCA_037957365.1. NCBI lineage: Eukaryota > Viridiplantae > Streptophyta > Pinopsida > Cupressales > Taxaceae > Torreya > Torreya grandis. Next base: position 1,065,390 of record JARHVA010003546.1, on the reverse strand, counting down.
TAGGTAGATAAGGAGGAATCTACACCATAACACAATGAACATCTCCCCAATGGGTGAGAAGGTCATGGGGATGGCCAAGCTCAATGACAAATTTATTGGCCTGTACTTGTATCTTCAAAATAACATTAGAGATAATAGAGGATTTGATGAGAGCAAAAAAATTACAATTTGAAGAAATATTGTTAAAAACTACATTATTTCTTTTTTCTAAAACCAAAATAGAATATCCACTCCAAAAGTATGATAGACTTAGGTGTATTTAAAAGGTAAGTAAAGTTTATCTCCAAGAAGGATATGCTACCATTGAAATAACTTGGGCTAGAAAGGCTTGAAAAGGTTATGTATCCATGTACAGATCCTTTGAACTTTGGATAAGTGCCAAAAAAGATGAGGGAGAATTTATAGATGGCCATAAAAAGGCATTTAAGAAGAGAAATTTCCAAATGTATAAGCCTTTTACCTATAGGTAGGCCCTGATATAAAATACACCAAGTGAAATGAGCTAGTTTAGTCTCCAATCAAGCCTCCCGAATAGTATGAAAGTGGAAGCACCATGTGAAAATGGAAAAATGCACACCCTAGTGAGAGTTAAGCATGTCCACCATAGGCATGCGAGGATTAAGACAACTCTAGAAAAACTGGGGGGGTGTATTTATGAAATGACATTTCAACATACCACTTCTAGTATTTCCACCAAGGATGAATAAAGTGAATAGAAATTTTGTGAAGCATAGTAGGCAGAACAATGTTAAGGATTTATTGGTAAGATTCTCTATCAACATTAGCTAACCATAATTTGGTTTTCACTTCTTCCCAAAATATCCAAGAGTGAGACTACTTAGAAAATATATCTTGGATAATATGAATGCCTCTACAAAATAATTTGAGAGCATTGATCCAAATGACCTTGGCTAGAAGGATTTCATTGAAATTGATAACATGTGACCACCATAGTGAGTATGAGTTAATAGATAACCCATCTCAAAAACCTTGAGCCATTCCAAAAAATCCATGGTTTGATCCTTTCCCATGATTTTTAGATACTTTTTTCCACAAAGGACCCTATAATTTGAATGAGGGTTTTGATGATGAGGATATTGGTGAAGCCAAGCCCTTTCTAAGATTTTTTTGCCTCTAGGCAAGCCCAAAAAGATGAAGTGTTGAAATAACACCTTCCAAGCTTCCTTTCTATCAATGACCCACACAATCCATTTAACACATAAGCCAATTATTTGACAAGCAATGTCAATGAGCCCCATACCTTTGGTATCCTGTGTGAGCCAACATTATTCCCACACAACCTTATAGAATCAGGCAATGTGAATAATTAGCCCAAAAAATATCCTTGAAAAATTTTCAATTTTTTGATAAGAATTCTTAGAAGGCACCCATCATGAAGAGTAGTATACATGAGTGGTCACAAGCAATTTTGAGTAGATTTAGAATTTACTTGATAATGATAAGGGCTTAGTCACCTAAAATTCTAGTTTTTTTGTTAATATGTTAATTACATATTACCACAACATGGGTAGAAAGGTATCAAAAGTAAAAGTGATGCAAAGAAACTTAAAGATTTCATCATGTTGGATCCAGGCCCACCCATACTTGGTAGCCCACACTGGTGGGTGAAGGTATGATGCCTATAACAATGAGTTTTTTTCCATTGGATGCTTGAGCCATAAGCAAGGTATAAGGTGTTGAGACACTACAAGGCATTATCCACATTATACTCTTCTTCAATATTCATAAGGAAATAATCATCAACAAAGTGGCCATTTAGTAGTTACATATATTATTGAGGGTTTTATTTATCTAAAGGGAGATATATTTATTTAACAAGGCCCCATGGGCATTTCTAAGAAGATATCCAAAACCCTCAGTTGCAAGCATATATAGGGTAGGTTCCAAAGGGCATCTTTGGTGAATATACTAAAATAAACCAAATTATTCAAAAGTGAGTCCATTAATAAAGATGATGGTTGAGGCATTTGAAAAAATCATCTAGATGGTTTGAATGAAATTGGGCCTAAAGCCCAGGGCTTTAAGTTTGGCCAGGATTAAGGGCCACTCAATATGGTCATAATCTTTTTCAAAGTCAATTTTTATGAACATAGCCTTTTTCTTAGATCTTCTAGGCTAGTCTATTCCTTCCCAAACTAAAATGATATTATCTAATATATATCTACTTCTTTTGAATCTTATTTGCTCAATTTAAATGATGTGTAACAACAGATTATGTAACTAAAGCACCAAAGCTTTAGAAATGATTTTGTAAGAAACATTTAGGATGGTGATCAATGGCCAATTATAGATCAATTCATGATCCCTTTGCTTAGGTATGAATTCAATATTTCCTTTATTTATATTCTTCCCTAGAGAATGTGTGCAAAAGGATTTTTGATAAACAAGGTATAATTCAACACTCACAAGATCCCAGAGGGTTTTATAGAATTCATAAGGAAAACCATAAATTATTGGAGCTTTATAATTTTCCATATGATCCATTGCCTCATGTAGATCATCCCTAGTGAGGAGCATATCACAAGTCACCCACTAAGTGGGAGTGAGTTTGTAAGACACCATTGTGAGACACTATTGAAGGGCTATGTCACACTCTGTAGAGGATGCTTGAGCTCTGAACACTTTCTGGTAATGGAGGATAAATGATTAAATATTCTATAATGTCTCTAATAGTCTCTTTCCAACATTAGAGGTAGACTAGATTTGTTGTTTTATATTTTATGCTCAAAGCATTTGAAATAATTCCTTGGAGGCTTTGTCCCCTATATTAAGCTAGTGGAGTTTGTATTTAATTTGAGCTCCTTGGGCATTGTAATTATCTACAACCTAGATATGATGCCATAAAGAAGATACTCTGACCTATAAAATCTCATTGAAGGTATTTTTTTATTACTAAAGCCATATGACTAAGCTCTAAGGAAGTACCAGAGTAAGAGTGTCATCCAATTTTAGAAATTTGGTAGCCATATTTTTTTAGAAAGTGATAAGTCTTTTTGATGGCATCATCCCACCAAAGAATCCAACTAGATTCTTTGGATGGATGGGGATCTATATTTTAAACTCTACTAATTTGCACCATAGTGGGCCCATACTTGAGTAGGGAGGTATTAAGAAAGAATTGAGTTTTATGGACCTCAGGTTTCATAAATTTCCAAGTGACTTAAAACTAAATGGAGGAGTGATCAAAAAGCCTAAAATTTGGGAGTACCTACACTGGAGGAGAAAATTTTATATCAAAGGAATAATATAGTTGGGTGGACATCATTGTTCTATCTAGGCACTTCAAAATATGAGTGAGACCTTCCCTAAGATTTCTCCAAGTGTACCACACTCTATCTATAGTCTAATAGATTAAATTAGGGTCATAAAATCCCTATTTAGTGCACATATAATACCATGCCTCCCTTTTTCTAATTTACCAATGCATTGGTAGATGGCCCACTTTGTCTTTAGGAGATGCCACCATATTAAATTCACCACATATGATCTAACGAGCATTGGGGAGATCATCTATAATCCATCACCATAAATGAGTATGCTCAATGGCATCATTTGAGGCATAAATATTAATAAATCCAAAGAATGGATTTTAATACTAAAAAGGGTACAAACTAACCGGTTGGTGGGGTCAATTCTAGATTACACTAAGTATGACTGCCACCTTAGATAAATAAATGTGATCACCCCTCCATGTCTCACCTCAATATCACTATGTAGAATAATACTATGATGCTAGATAGAGTTACCAATTGTTATCAATAAAGAATCTGCCACCTTCACTTCTTACAAACAAAGAATATCCATCTTGGGAAATTTTCTTCTAAAATCACACACAAAAAACTTGTGTTTTGGGTCTGTAAAACCCCAAACATTCCATGAAAATTAATTCATAGATGATATGTGTCAAGAGACATATCCTCAGAGTTTAGGCCTTATAAGGCATCATAATGATTTTGTAAAAAATTCCCACTATTGGCATTTAAAAAATCATAAAATTGTTTCCTCACAACAAGATCAACCTAATACTCTCCTTTCAACTCTTTGCACCTCCTAGGAGGGATACAAGAGTGTTTGGGTGCATCCAACTAAGAAAGGAGTGGTATAGAGGTTGGATGTGAGTGTAAAATACTAAAATAATTATGTAGAAAAGACTTAAGACCCTGAGATAAAACATTGGTTTCAAGAGGGGCATTTAAGACCCTAGGGTTTTCTATTACTTTCAAGGATTCAGCCTAAGAAGGCTCTTTCTTAGTAGGATCTTGGTATTTTGAGACATTATTTGTTGATGGCTTGCCTCATTTAGGATTTACTATACTTGAGCTCACAGATTTAGTGTTATTGTTCTTCTTTCCTACCATAGTCCAACTGTCCTTAGCTAGTTTTTTTCCATCTTCTGAAGAGGGCTTAAGAGGAGAGGATGAGTAGTTGGATTCAATGTTGTATGATAATTAAAGGGGAAAATCCTAAATTTTATTGGTAGTGGCTTGGAAAAAAAAATAGGTGTTGGGAAAGTTGAGTGTTTCATATCCCCAACTTGAATCTCCACAAACTCCTTAAGGTCCTAGGAGAGGTCTACTTCTACACAAACCCACTTCTATGGTCTAGTAGATTAAAACCTATTCTATTCATGGTAAATATCTTGACCCATGGAAGAAGTTATATGATGAATAAAATGCCAATAGAGGAGTGGGAGACCTAAAAATTCAACCCAAACTGAGACCTTGAGAGTATTGTGCTCAGAGACAACAAAGCCCCATGTCTAGGAGAAGAGGACCATGAGTGAGTTCCTAACATATAATATGACTAACTTATGGAGGATACTTCTTACATGGGAGGGGTCAGAAAAATGGAATAGAAAAAATCCCTTGGTCATATTTTGGATGCTCTCAACCTTCATGCCATGAGAAACCCAGTGGGCTTGAACCCAGGACCTAAGCATACTTTTAGAGGGAATTTGACCAATAAAATATCCTATCAAATAGAATTATTCTAGTCATTGATACAAGAGTTAAATTCTAGAATGGGTAAAATAACATCATGTTCTAAATAATTACCTCATGGTAGACCTTTGGGACAAACTTCCTTGGGCTCTTTCAAGAGGCTATTGCTCGATGTTCCATCATTTTTCTCCACAACTGAAAGAGTTGAGAGATAATGAGGAAAAGTCATTAAATAGGTTGGCCTTGCCTGAAGGTGGGAAACCCTAAAAGATAATAAATGCTCATCCCATAGGAAACCTAACAAGGACTAGGATATGTAATCTAGAATGATTAAAAAATAAGGGATGACTCTATAGTGTGCATGGAGGAAACCTTATTAGAGTGGAAGCTTCATTTTTGACCTTGGCTTGTCTTTCATCGACACCTTCATATTGACTTAAACTAATTTTCAACTTAAGTAACTTAATTTATTTGTTATATTTTCAATACTAATGAAGTTAATTTATGATTAAGTGATCAAGACAAATCCTTGTGAAATGTTTTTGGTCACTATTGTTACTTTACTCATATGGTGAAATCTAGATGTATACTCCTATGGTTCTACCAATTTTATTTGTCAAGTTACGTGTTTTATGTAACAATAGCATGATTCACAAATATTATTTAATTATAAATCCATGATTATAAAAATTCAATTTCACTACTTGAATACTTAATTTTACTATTTACCAATCATCCATATTAGGTCTACAGTTATGGGACTCAAAAAGACCAATAATCTAGAGTAAAGTTTGAACATAGATTTCTTATAGTGTATCAAAAGTTAGAAGGATTCTAATAATTATTCAGACTTAAAATAGGGTTATAATAAATATAAAAATCATTTGTGAAATCATGAGGATCTTTATTTTTATAATGATATCAAAATGGAAGTGTTACAATAGTACACTAATGCTCTAACCAATCATGCTAATACCAACACTATCTATTGTAAAAGTGAAATCCATTACAACTAAACAATACATACACCCTCTATAATATGGGTTGTAATAACTTCCTAAAAAATTATGTAAAGCTAACACCAAACCACAAATTTATTTAAAAACATCAATAATAACAACAATACATTTTATCTTGTAAACAAGTGAATTGGATCTCCTTTTTCCTTCATTATGATATTGACAACAAGGCATCAACAAAAAATCTGAATAAGTGACTCATTCTCTCTTAAATAATATTCTTTTCCTAGAATTAGTAAACAAATTAAATAATGAATATATCAATTAAATAAAATATGCTTATGACAATTCTTGAAGTGACCCTACAAGAAGGATAAAACATTACACTTTCACATCAACAACACTAGACTTATTAGTAACCATACCCAACCCCAATCATTAAATAACAATCATTTTATTATGCTAACAATAAAAAATTACTAATAAGGTTACTAAATAATCACACTACATCTAAGTGAATAGACTGACAACTCATACATCGTATTAACTAGTAGTTTTCTAAACTCCCATAAAGTGTGCTATCAATATTAAAATAGATGGTAATCTTATTGGTTTCCACTTACAAGCCTTTCAATTTAAAAATAAAAGGATTGATTGATTAAATATTTGATTTTGCTTAATTAGAATTGATTTAATATTTATACCAAGTCCATTCAAAAGTAGCAGTAATTTTAAGAATTACTACTTGTGTACTTTCAACCATGTGTATACAATCTTTATAAATCTATGTTTCCAATGACGGCCAATCATCACTATAATTCCATCCTCTTTAATTGTTTGAAGATGTACATGTATATAAAATCAGTTACTCATAAAGTCTCTGGGATAAATATTTTACTTGTGCTCTCTTTCATACATAGATACATAACTTTGAGTATATGTTCAGATATATTCAATAGCCAAAATTACATTTATATATTATATTCTAGACTTTTATTATATAACTAATAATGGATTTACATTAACTAGAATCATATTCATATGATTTAAATCACACTCTTAAACACACACACACACACACACACACACACACACACACACACACACACACACACACACACACACACACACACACACACATATTTATACACATAATTTTAAGAATTACTAATTGTGTACTTTCAACCATGTGTCTACAATCTTTATAAATCTACATTTCCAATGATGGCCAATCGTCACTATAATTCCATCCTCTTTAATTTTTTGAAGATGTACATGCATATAAAATTAATTTCTCATAATGTCTTTGGGATAAATATTTTCCTTGTGCCCTCTTTCATATGTAGATACATAACTTTGAATATATGTTTAGATATATTCAATAACTAAAATTACATTTATTTATTATATTCCAGACTTTTATTATATAACTAATAATAGATTTACATTAACTAGAATCATATTCATATGATTTAAATCACACTCTTTATATATATATATATATAAAGTTTTTTTATTATTTATAAATTAAAATACATAAATATATAGATTTATGTACATATCTATTTAAATATATATTATGCCTTTCCTCCTTCCCAACCATGGGAGGGGGTAGGGGTTGGGTTAGCTTCCCTCCTCCCCCATTATATATATATTTTTATTATTTTTTAATTTTTTATAACAGATGAAAAAAATGTAGCTACTATTATATTATATTTTTTATTTTTATTTTTATTAAGAATAAACAAAAAATAGATAGATAATATATATGTATACTCTTTTTTTTCAAAATAATAAGAAATGTGTGTGTGTGTGTGTGTGTGTGTGTGTGTGTGTATATATTCTTCTTTCTTCTAAGAATAAATCTATGTTGAGGTTTGATAAGTAAATATACATATACATACATATATTTCTATTTTTTTATTTTTTTAGCAAATCATCCAAAAAGGCTATCAAATTCCTCAGTTAAACCCTCAGCTATTTGGATGAAAAAATGGACAACACAAATATAAAAACAAACCTAATTTAAATCAAGATGAAGCTATTCTTCATTGTTTAGCTTGTTGACTAATTTGGAAAATAAAAGAAACTAATTTATGAGGGAGGAACCACTTGCCTGTTAAACATTAATCTTCATTTTCTTTTTCTTCTCCTTCTTCTTCACTCCTTAGTTGGCTCTCATAGTAGTAGCTTCATCCATGGAGGCAAGAACTTGGTAATATAGAGATGAAGCTCCAAACAAATGCAATAATGGAGACAACTACATAGAAAGAGAATGAAGCCACAAAACCCTAAGTTGGTTTGGCCAAGTTGTAACGAGATTTGTTTGAAATATTTTATTATTTTATTTTACTTTTATTTCCCACAAAAAGAGGAGAATACACTCTATTACAAGCCCATGTAACTTCTTACAACAAATAAATTTTAAATACCTTTCTTAAAAATTACTCCACCAAGTAGGTCAATGCCTACAAACTAGGCTTGGGCCTAAGAGAGTAGGTTTTCTTGAAGACCTATGTGATAGGGATCATAGAATCTATAGAAAGACTAGGACCTATTTAATTCAATTTTAAATATGATAAATTTATTATATGTAGATATATTTTAAGGTTTGTAATTATAATTTAATTAATCTTTTTTAATTCATTATGAAGAATTAATCTATTAGTGATAAAGAGGGAACTGTAATTCATATTCTTAAAAACCACACAATGGCATTGCATAAAGTATTAATTGATAAGGGAATGAAGTCCCTCATATGAGGTATTACATGATTCCCCTCTTAAAATCATCATCCTTAATGCAAAAATCACAAGGAAGAATAATACATTAAATATTCACTCTTAAACATCCCTGAACTACCACTAAAAGCCATTGATATTTGAAGTCCTACTAGTAAAATAACTGAACCCAAATGATCACTGATATGAATATACTAATACAAGTGTCATTATATGATTGAACTATACTAATCAAAACTAAAAAATGCTAAGAAATATTAACCAATACTTATAATCACTATGTCACAACCCAACTGATATCACAAAATACTTCTATCAAACTCTAAATTTGCATATATTCAAAGTATTAATTTTTTGTATGACCTAATAAATAATTATTGAAATCCCTTGGTAAACATACCAAATTAAAAATAAGTGTCAAACCATGGACACATATCATACTACCAAAAATTCTAAACACTATGGAGCTAAAATATCATACTGAGTCATACTAGTCAACTAAATCACATTGTCTTGATGTACCAACTAAATCAAGAATATCTTATGCCCATAGGAAAAACAATAGCCTCTAGAATGAGAAATTATGAACTAAATTCATTCAATATATGCCATGTTGTCATACATATCTGACATCTACATATTGATATCCAAAATCCTCTAATATAATTATGAAATTAAGCAAGTACCCTTCTAATGTAGAACTAATACCGAGAAATAATTATGAGTGCCAATCATGGTGATATTACACTGATAATATAATTATTCATCCATGGAAACACCCTTTTAATAAAAACTAAAACTGAACCATATAAAATCATAAAGAAAAATACTAATAAAGTTGAGTCCTAATATCTAGTGTCATTTAGAACATGAGTACATGAACCAACATGTAATACCAAACTAAGCTGAACCATACTAAATTATGCAATAACATACTAGGTCACAATATCTAGCATCATCAGAATAAAACAATACCATTGCTAAAATAATTGAGAAATCACTATGCTTTATCATATAAACTCCTTAGACCTCCCAAAAGAATCATATCTCTATACAAGGACCACATATATAACCACCATGTCTGGTGGGATGGAAAAGATGGTATTATGAATGGGCATGACCAGTTACTATCATGACCCCAAGATATATTCTAATCTACTACTCCTCCCCCATACCATGCCACTGGCATAATAGTTATGCACATTAAAAACACATGTGAAACTAATACCGATAATTATCCAAAAGAAATTTTAAAATTAAGATGATCATGTAAAATTATAATCAATTTAAAAAAATGAGACCAAGTGGCCTTAAAATAGAAATATAAATCATAAAAATTATATATTAGAGACAATTTCCATGATCTATTACTTGAACAATTAAAAAAAACAAGAGAATAATATTGGACCCTCATCAAATTAATATAAAGTGTTCAAATAAATTAAAATAAATTTGACAAAACACATTGAAAACAAATCACATCACAATCACTATGTGACTTAACAAGTCACCCAAGGTGAGAAGGAATAATGTAAGAGGACATCGAGTTGTCCACTAGCCATCATAGAGAATCAAATTATGTCATTGGGTATAGTATTTGTCCACTTGCCATTATCGATAAGAAAGTAGTCCAATAGCCTTCTAGAAAATCAATCTATGCCATCAACTAGGGTGTGGTCCATCAGAATAACTAACTAGTACAAATGAGGGAGAATAACATATAACAACTCCTACACATGCCATATCAGTGCCATATCATCACCAAATGATATTATACTAGCTCACTTATTTGACCATCATGTAAACAAATTGCTATCAAATAACATTACTTATAGAGAGTAACCATGTCAAAACATATCAATAAATTACATTGTTCCAATCGATGCCATAATGTCATCCCTGATGTATTTTCAACATATATCTATAAATTTAATTATAATCTCATGAGGAATATCTAAGTCTCTATGTGTATAGTGTCATAATGTCCTAAGGTAAGATGTATAAATTATATCTATTATCCATCACTAACCATCACTGAAGAGACTGAATAAATAACCCATAACATCCCAAAGTGCTACTGAAGAGAAAGTATCCAATGATATTTGACCATAACTATCCATCATGATAACCAACTGATACAAAGGAATGAGAATAACAACTATCAATTCCCACACATGACATCCTGGTTTCACATAAATACCAATACAAACATACAAGATCATATCTCTAACTATCACTACTCTCAAGTAGTATATCACATAGGGAATATCATTGTCAAACATAGCTCACTGAAGTTTTGTTGAGTGAAAATTATATATATATATATATATATATATATATATTTGAGTGATGACTACTAAAAAACTACTATTTGTTGTAAATACTAGAAATACTAGGATGGCCTAATAAATCATCACTGAGATAAAATAGTGCTTCAAATGCATTATTCATAAAGAGATACCCTAAATGACCAAAATTTTACCATTCTCGACTAGGATTTAATAAGATGAAGAAAACAAGATTCTACAGACTCTTATATATGTATCAAATATACTACCACATGTTATTTAATTTTACATGCATTAGCTTAAAATGAACTATAAAAAAAAATGCATTATTTAATGCAAAAAATAAGATTCACCTAAAAAGGTAATCATCCACATAAGTTTAAAAATCATAATCAATGTTAAACTATATGCTCTAGGAAACTAGCATATATACTACCACATCAAGGTGTACTCATATCACGAGTATGTTTAACAAAGGGGAAGTGTAGTCACTCAAGATTACCACTACCTAAAGATCTGAAATAAATTCTCTTAGTCAATTATAGTAACACTCATAGGCCACCTACCCAACTAGGTACCACTACTAAAGAAATAAACCACTCCAAACAAGTATTCCATTGACTATACAAATATATAATAGACCTATGATTACCATCTTTATTTTAACATGATAAGGCTATTTACAGGTTCATAATTGGTTAAGTCATATAAAATCAAGATTGGATCAAATAATGCATCATTTAAATAAAAATATCCTAGCCTCAAGATTCATCTAAGTTATATACATATAGTAAAAAAACTTTATAAATCTCATTAGTTTACTTCTACATACAATCAATCACTATACTCATCAAAGGTATATGACACTTCTTCACCACTAAAAAACATTATCATCACCAAACCATGTGGTCAATATCATATTTTTATACCTAAAATCAACAACATATCATATTATTATTAATAAAAATAATTAAAATCAAGTTAATGGAAGGTAAATGTTGCAACCTCTAACCTTAACATCTAGGTGGAATTAATAAGTCTAATCTAACATGTGCACAAATAATTCTTAACCAAAGGTAAACAAATAATTTAGATGTTGAAAACCAAAGCAATACACATCTATGTAGGTCTTACATTCTTACTTATATTCAAATCATAGTAGACACGAACAAAATTTCTTATGAAAATGCATTCAAACCATAGCAATCACTTATAGAAAACAATTCTTCTAGACCACCTCTAAAATGATGTCATTTAAAATGATAGAATAATAAGGAAGTGTATTAAGATAAAAATACCACTTAAGTACATATATAAAAAATACACAATTATATACAACATAAAAACCCAATCTTATATAAATAAATATATATCACACAATAATCATTATATAAAATGCTAACATGAATTATAGACATGACAATGAAGTCATCAATTCTAATTCCAAGTAAAGTTCATCCAATAAAAAAAACATGGTCACACAATCCAATTTATGATCTCAATTTATTGTGAGTACAAATGAACATAAGTATTATTATGATAAGTTTCTCAAATTGATCATAAATACCAAATGCGATTCCATATAACTCCTAGTGTTTAACCCAAGATATAATACCAAAATGTAGCACCCAAAATTTCACCCAAATAAAACCTATAAAAACACCACTAATTTTTTTTGCTTATCTTGTGCAACACTAGCTCCACACAAGTAACACTTCAACCATTAACATAACCATACTAATATGCACATTAAATACATGTTTATTGTAATCCATTATCCACAAGAATAGGTAACCTTAAGGGTATACAAACACAGTCAAGGTATGTTATATCCAATGTAGATGCTCACCTTCTATTTTAGAAAATAAAAAGTATAAAGGTGTTCAACAAGCTAGATGTGTCTAAGTTTTGTTGACTACACCAAAATTCAATGTGCAAGAATAAATTCAAATTAAATAATCAAGGGGTATAAATTATAGTTTGGAATAATAAAACCAAAAATTAAGCTCATCCCATATTGTATGGAATGTGATTCATCAACATTTTGTTGGCACCTTGTATCTTATAACTATAACTATACACACGATAAAAAGACATAACCAAACTCTTAATTATCTCAACCTCAAATATAATCACCATACTACCCATGAGTAAACTATTTAAGGTTAAACTTTCATATATAATTGGAATTACCTAACCATGGTGCATCAAGACTTGTCTAGCTCACCTCACAAACAAGTTACAATTTCATCAAATTACTAGCAAATGATAATGGATAAAATACCCCCACAAGGTTAAAAGTATTTTTAGGAGTTATAATTTATTATATTATCTAAATTATACCACTATAAACCTAAAAATATAATCTATATAAATTTAAATTCTAAAATAACTCAGTGTTCCAAACAGGTTTTAACATAAAAAACTATTTTGTTAAACAATTTCTTGAATAAACTGGGTTAAAAAATGATTCATTAAAAATAGTAAAATATCCAAAATTGTTGAATGAAAGTTGTATAAATTTAAATTTTAACATAATCATTACAAACCTCCAATTTCACCTATATATTCTTACAACTATTTTTAGTCACTTAAATTTGAAACAACTTCACAAGCTGAAAAAGAAAATCAGCTACAGAAAATTGCCAGTTATGTCCAGAGTTAGACCCACCAAATTGTAATGGAATGAGTTATAAAATTTAATATTGAGGATAATAATTATCATGATATAAGTCTATAGCTTAAAATATTTATTTTTATAAAATCTCTTGTTCTCCTATTAATTTGAGTCCGTTTGCAAAGTGACTTCGTAAACTAAAATCAAAATAATAGATTTTTTTTGAATAAATTTAATTTAGAAAAAGAAATATTTAAAATATTAAATGATTAAGTTTTGGTTAATTAAAGTTGAATATGTTAATTTAAACATAATATAAAATGATATCAACCCCCAAATCTGAGATACTATCACTCTATCTTCTTTTGGGAGGGTGTTGCTTGAAGGGGTTTTAGAAATTAAATAAATCAATGAGCGATTAATTTTATCATTTTCCCTTAGAAATAGTTTCTATAAAAAATAATTAGATGAGGTGAAATGATAAAAGTCAATTAATAATTTTTATTATGATAGAGGTAAAGGTTCAAGCTTCCATTTATGCCAATTAACTAGTAAAATTGTTTACTTGAGATAAATTCCAGCTAACTTAAAATGATTTTTAACTTAAGTAGATTAATTTATTTGATATATTTTCAATAATAATGAATTCAAATTATGATTAAGTGATCAAGACAAATCCTTGTGAAACATTTTGGGTCACTATTTTTACATTACTCATTTTGAGTGTACGATAAATCTAGATGTATACGCCTATAATTCTACCAATTTTATTTGTCAAGTGCTTTATGTTACAATAACATGATTCATAAATAGTATTTAATTATAAATATATGACTATAAAAATTCAATTTCAGTACTTGAATCTTTAATTTTCCCATTTACTGATAATCCATATTAGGCCTATAGTTTTGGGACTCTAAAAACCAATAATCTAGAGTAAAGTTTGAATAAAGATTTCCTATAGTGTATTAAAATTTAGGACTCAAAAAACTATATAGAATTAAAAAAGGGTTGAAATAAATACAAAATTAATTTTTGTAATTATGAGGAGCTTTATTTTTATAATGATATCAAAATGGATGTATTGCAAGAGTACACTAATGATCTAACCAATCATGCTAACACGAGCACTATCTACTGTAAAAGTGTAATCCATTACAATTAAATAATATCTACACCCTCTATAATCTAGGTTACAACAACTTACTCATAATCTATGGAAAGCTAACACTAAACCACAAATTTATTTACAAAAATCAAAAATAATAAAAATACATTTTATCCTGTAAACAAGTGAACTAGATCTCTTTTTTCCTACATCATGACATAGACATCAAGGGGTCAATGAAAAAGCTGAGCAAGTGACTCCTCCTCCCTTAAACATTTTTTTTCCAAAATTAATAAACAAATTAAATAATCAATCTTTCAATTAAACAAAACATGCTTATGATAATTCTTCAAGCAACCCTATAAGAAGGATAAAACATTACACTTTAACATCAACAACACTAGACTTATTATTAACAATACCTAAAACTAATCATTAAATAAAAAACATTTTATTATGATAACAATATAAAACTACTAATAAAGCTATTAAATTATCACACTACATTCAAGTGAATAGACTGGCAACTCATACATCATATTAACTAGTAGTTTTGTAAATTCCCATAAATTGTGCTATCAATATTAAAATAGAGGGTAATCTTATCAGTTTCCACTTAAAAACTTCTCAATTTATAAATCAAAGGATCAATCAATCAAATATTCAATTTTTCTTAAGTAGAATTGATTTAATATTTATACCCAAGTCCATTTAAAAGTAGCGGTAATTTTAAGAATTTCTACTTGTATACTTTCAACCATGTGTCTAAAATCTTTATAAATATATGTTTTCAATGATGACCAATTGTCACTATAATTCCTTCCTCTTTTGTTGTTTGAATATGTATATGTATATAAAATTAATTATTCATAATGACTTTGGGACAAATATTTTACTGATGCACTCTTTTGCACGTAAATACATAACTTTGAATATATGTTCAGATATATTAAATATCCAAAATTACATTTATATATTATATTCCAAACTTTATTATATAACTAATAATGGATTTACATTAAATAGAATCATATTCATATGATTTAAATCACATTCTTAGGTATATATATTTATATATATATTTATACATGCTTATATATATAAATCCACATATATATTTATATACACTTAAAAATATATGAATCCATAATAAATGCACATATATTTAATAAATATATTTGTAAATCCATATATTTATGTATTTTAATTTATAAAATAAATAATTAAAAACTTAATAAAAGAAATTTTATCTTTTTTTTGATGTAGATTCTTTTAAAATAAAAGAAGCCTATGTTGCCATGGTTGACGATTGAGCTAAAGGATTGGTCATGGCTATGGTGTCATGGCCATGGGGAGGGCCGACTAGAGGGCCTCTCCTCCCTCCAAATCATGAGAGGGGGTAGGGGTCGGCTAAGTCACCCCCTCCCCCATTATATATATTTAATATTTTTTAATTTTTTTATAACAGATGAAAAAAATGTAGCTACTATTATATTATATTTTTATTTTTATTAATAATAAATAATAAATAAATATATAATATATATGTACACTCTTTTTTTCCAAAATAATAAGAAATACACACACACACACACACACACATTTTTATTCTTTCTTCTAAGAATAAAATCTATGTAGAGATATGATACGTAAATATACATATATACATATATTTTTGTTTTTTTTATTTCATTTTTTGGCAAATCATCCAAAAAGGCTATCAATTTCCTTAGTTAAACCCTAAACTATTTGGATGAAAAATTGACAACACAACTATAAAAATAAACCTAATTTAAATCAAAATGAATTTATTCTTCATTGTTTAGCTTGTTTATTAATTTATAAAAAAAGAAACTAATTTATTATGGAGGAACCTGTTGCCTATTAAACACTAATCTTCATTTTCTTCTTATTCTCCTTCTTTTTCACTCCTTGGTTGGATCTCTAGGTAGTATCTTCATCCATGAAGGCAAGAACTTGGAAAAAGAGAGGTGAATCTCCAAAAAATGAAATAATGGAGACAAATACTTGGCAAGAGAATGAAACCACAAAACCCTAAGCTAGTTTCGACAAGTTGTAAAGAGTTTTGCTTGTAATATTTCTTTATTTTGTTTTACTTTAATTAATTTACTTATTATTTTATTATTTCCAACCAAAAGAGGAGAGTACACTCTCTTACAATCCCATGTGACTCCTTACAATGAATAAATATTAAATACCTTTCTAAAAAATTACTCCAGCAAGTGGGTCAATGCCTACTAACTAGGCTAGGGCCTAAGAGAGTAGGTTTTATAGAAGACTTATGAGATAGAGCTCATAGGATCTCTAGGAAGCCTAGGAACTATTTAATTAAATTTTAAATATTATAAGTTTAAGATATGTACAAATATTTTAAAGTATGTAATTATAATTTAATTAATCTTTCTTTATTCATTGATAAGCATTAATCTATTAGTGATAAAGAGGGACCTATAATTTAGATTCTTAACAACTACACAATGGCATTGCTAAAAGTCTTAATTGGTAATGGAGGAATGTCCATCATGTAGGGTATTACATACTCCCCCTCTTATAAAATCATCATCCTTGATGCAAAAATCATAATTAAGAATAGTATTTTAAGTAATCACTCTTAAACATTCCTAAACTACTTCTATAAGACACTGATACTCAAAGTCCTAGCAATAAAATAATTAAACCCAAATGATCACTAATATTAATAAACTATTACAAGTATCATTCCATGGTTGAACTATACTATGCAAAACTAAGCAATTCTAAACAATACTAACCAATACTGGTAACCACTATGTCACAACTCAATTGATATCATAAAATACTTCTATCAAAATCTTAAGTTGTATATGCTCAAAGTATCAATTTGTTGTATGACCATAATAAGTACTTAGTGACATCCCTTGGTGAACATAACAAATGAAAAATAAGTGTCAAACCATGGCAACATACCATACTACCAAAAATTTTAAACACTACTGAGCTAAAATGTTGTATTGAGTTATACTAGCCAATTGAATCACACTATCTCGATGTACTAACTGAATCAAAAATATCCTATACCCATATGAACATGGATATCCTATTCTAATATATGTCATGTTATCATATATATCTGACATCTACCCACTGAAACCCAAAATCTTCTAATATAATTATGAAATCGAGCAAGTACCCATCTAATGTATAACCAATACTGAGAAAGAATTATGATCATGAATCATGGTGATATTACACTAATTAGATAATTATTCATCCATGGAAAAACCCTTTGGAGAGTAACTAAACAATATTGAACCATATCAAATCATAAAGAACAATATTGACAAAGTTGAGTCCCAATATCTAGTGTCATTTGGAACAAATGAGTATATGCACCAATATGCAATACCAAACCAAGATAAACCATACAAAAACATACTGGGTCCTAACATCTAACATCATCATAATAAAATAATACCATTGCTGAAATAATTGAGAAATCATTGTGCTTTATCATATAAACTCCTTAGACCTCCTAAAAGAATCATATCTCTATGCAAGGATGACATATATATAACCACCATATTTGGTGGGGTGGGAAGGATGGTGTCATGAATCGAAGCAATTGGTTCCCATCATGACCCACTAATTATATTCCAAGATACTTATCTTCCCACATACCATGTCACTGGCATAAAAATTATGCACATTATGAGCACATCTAAATCTAGTACCAATAATCTTCCAAAAAAAATTTGAAAATTAAATTGATCATGTGAAAGTAGATTCAATTGAAAAAAATGAGACCAAGTGGCCTTAAACTATAAATCTCAATCTTATATATATATATATATATATATATATATATATATATATATATATATATATATATATATATATATATATATATATTATAAATAATTTCCATAATAGGTTACTTGAAATATTTAAAAATAAGAGAATAATATTAGTTTCAAGTCAAATTAAAATAAAGTATTTAAACAATTTTTTTTTTGACAAAACACAGTGAAAATAGATCACATCACAATCACTATGTGACTTAATAAGTCACCCAAGGGGATAAGGAAAAAGGTAATAAGACATCAATTAGTCCTATATCCATCATGGAAAATAAAAATACATCATCAAGCATAATATATTGGTCCACCTACCATTACCAATAAGAAAATAGTCCACTAGCCTTCCAGAGAATTAAACTACATCATCGACTAGGGTGTGGTCCATCATAACAACCAACTATTAAAAATTAAGGAGAATAGTAAACAACAACTCATACACATGCCATCTTAATGTCATATCATCATTAAATGATACTATACTAGCTCACATCTTTGACTGTCATGTAACCAAGTAGTTATCAAATAACATTACTTCTAGAGAGTAACCATGTCGAATCATATTAAAAAATTACATCGATTAAATTGATGCCATAATGTAATCCTTAATGACATTGTAAACATATATCTATAACTTTAATATAATCTTGTGAGAAATATCTAAGTCTCTCTGTGTATAGTGTCACAATGTCCCAAGGTAAGATGTATAAATTATGTCTGTTATCCATCACTAACCATCACTAAAGAGACTAAAAAATAATCCATATCATCCCAAAGTGCTATTAAAGAGAAAGTATCCAATGACATCTAACCATAACTATCCATCATGAAAACTAACTGATAGAGATGAATGAGAATACCAACTATCAATTCCCACACATGACATCCTGGTACCACATAAATACCAATACAAACATACAATCTTGTATCTCTAATGATCACTACTTTCAAGTAGTATATTACATAGGTAATGTCATTGCCAAACATATCTCATTGAATTTCAATCGAGTGAAAATTATATGTATATTTTAGTGTTGATCACTGAAAAAATACTATCTATTATAGATACCAGAATATTAGGGTGGCCTAATTAGTCATCACTGAGATAAAATAGTGCATCAAATGTAATATTTGTCAATCCATACCCTAAATGACCAATATTTCACCATTCTTAACTAGGATGTGATAAGACAAAAAAACATGATTCTACAGACTTTGATGCATGCATCAAATACACCACCACATGTTATTTGATTTCACATGTGTTAGCATAATAGGAACTATAAAAATGATGAAATAGTTAATACAAAATATAAGAGTCACCTAAAAAGGTCATAATCCATAAAAGTTTGAAAATCACATTCAATGCTAAACTATATGCTCTAGGCAACTAGTATATATACTACCACATCAAGGTGTACTCATCATGAGTATGTTTAAAAAGGGTAAGTGCAGTCACTAAAGGTTACCGCTACCTAAAAATTCAAAATATTTTATCTTACGTCAATGCTAGTAACACTCAGGCCACTACCCAACTAGGTGCCACTACTAAAGAATTAAACCACTCTAAACAAATATTCCATCGAATATACAAATGTATAATAGACCTATCATTGCCACCTTTATTTTAAAATCATAAGGCTATTTATGGGTTTGGATTGGTTAAGTCATATAAAAACAAGCTTGGATAAAAGAATCCATCATTTCAATAAAAATATACTAGTCTTAATATTCATGTAAGTTATATACATACAGTAAAAAAACCTTATAAATCTCATTATTTTACTTCTACATACAATCAATCACTAAACTCATTACATGTATATGACACTTCTTCACCATTAAATAGCATTATCATCACCAAACTACATGGTTAATACCAAATTTTTATACCTAAAATTAACAACATATCATATTATTATTCAATAAATATGTTTAAAATCAAGTTAATGGAAGGTAAATGTTGTAACCTCTAACCTTAACATCCAGGTGGAATTTAAAAGTCTTATCTAACATGCACACAATTATTTCTTAACCAAAGGTAAACAAAGAGTTTGGATAATGAAAACCAAAACAAGATACATCAAGGTGGGTCTTACATTCTTACTTAAATATTCAAATCATAGTATACATGAACAAAATTTCTCATGGAAATGTATTCAAACCATACCAAACACTTATAGAAAATAATTCTTCTATACCATGTCTAAAATGGTTTTAGTCAAAATTCTAGAATACTAAGGAAATGTATTAAGATTAAAATACCACTTAAGTACATATATAAGAAATACACAATTATATACAACATTAAAACCCAATCTTATATAAATAAATATATATCACATAATAATTATTATACAAAATGATAACATGAAGTATAGACATGATAATAAAGTCATCAATTCCAATTCAAAGTAAACTTCACCCAAGCACAAATAACATGGTCACTCTGAGGAATGGAGAGAGAAAAGGCAGAACGATGGAAAGGACACACCTATGAGTTGGGTTAATTGCAAAGTAGAGGCTTCTCTCCAACTTGATTCTTGGATGTGTAAGGAGATTAAGGATCTCAAAAGGAAAGTGGAAATTATGGAAGATAACCAGAAAGCTGCATGGAACAAAATTAACAACATGGAAAAATAGATAAGAGATATCCCAGTCAAGCTCAAAGATTATGAGAATAACCTTCGGGAACTCATTAGGGAGAACAGAACGAAAATGGAGGAAGTAACATCCAACATTTGTGTTGCAGCTGCCAATATTGGAAAAAGAGCTAGCGAGGAGACCAAATCTTTGGAGGGGCCTAAAAAAAGGATGAGACAAAGCTCAAGAAAGAAGGCTACACAAGAGGGAGCCAAGTTGGTGGCAACTACCACTTAGGATACTGTTGTGAAAGGTATAAAAACTGTGAAAATGATTTTGGAACTAGAAGAATAGTTTGGTTCTTCTTGCTGGTTATGTTTTTTGGTCCTGTTCTCTGGTTTCTTTTTGTAATCTTCTATCTATGGTGTAGCCAGATCTATGTTAAATTTGGGTTTTGACCAGTGGTCTCTCTGGTGGTTTTAGGTCCATTTAAAACCTATTTTTGCTACTTCTCTATAGTAGTTTTTAGGTTCTGCCTGTGGGAGTTGAAGCTTTATCTTTCTTTCCTTGTACTTGGGTTTTAGGATCCCATCAAAACCTATTTTTACCTTTATCTAAAACATGGTCACACAATCCAATGTATGATCTCAATTCATTGTGAGTACAAATAAACATAAATATCATGATGATAAGTTTCTCAACTTCATCACAAATACCAAGAAAAATTCCATAGAACTCTAGGTGTTGAACCCAAGCTTTGATACCAAAATGTAATGCCCAAAATTTTACCCAAATAAAACCCATAAAAGCACCACTATTTCATTTTTATTCTCTTGTGAAACACTAACTCTACATAAGTAACACTTCAACCATTAACACAACCATCTTAATGCTTACATTAACTACACGCATATTCTAATACCTAATCCATAAGAAGAGGCAACCTTAAGGGTATACAAACACACTCAATGTATGTTATATGCAACATAGACTCTCACCTTCTATTTCAAAAAACAAAAAGTATAAAGGCATTCGACAAGCTAGATGTGACTAAGTTATGTCGACTAAATAGAAATTTAGTATGTAAGACTAAAATCAAATTAGATAATCAAGGGATATAAATTATAGCTTGTACTAGTAAAACTAAAACTCAAGCTCATCTCATATAGTATGGAACATGATTCAACAATGGTTTGTTGGCACCTTGTTTCTTACAACTACAACTATAAGCACAATAAAATTACATAATCAACCAAAATTTTAATTAGCCCAACCATAAATATAATCATCATACTACCCATGGGTATACTATTCAAGGTTAACCATTCATGTTGAATTTGAATTACCCAACCACGATGCATTAAGACTTGTCTAACTCACCTCACAAATAAGTTATAATTTCATCAAATTGCCTATCAAATGGTAATGGATAAAATACCCTTGTAAGGTGATAAGTTTTTTAGAAGTTATACTATATTATATTAGATATAGGCTACTGTTATAAACCCAAAAAGATAATCTCTATCAATTTAAATGCTAAAATAATTCGACGTTCCAAATGGTTTTTAATGCATAAAATTATTTTGCTAAGCAAATTCTTGAATAATCTAGGTTCATAAATGATTTATTAAAAATATTAAAAACATCCAAAATTGATAAATGAAATTTGTATAAATTTAAAGCTAAAAATAATCATTAACAACCTCTAGTTTCACCTAAATATTCTTTCAGTTATTTTTGGTAGCTCAAATTTGAAATGACTTCACAAGCTGAAAAAGAAGATTAGTTGTAGAAAATTGCCAATTACCTCTAGAGTTGGACCCACCAAATGGTAATGGAATGAGGTTTAAAATTTATGATTGAGTATTCTAATTATCATGATATAATTTTAGAGATTAAAATTTTAGTTTTATAAAATCTCTTGTTCTCCTATTATTTGAGTCCGTTTATGGAGCGACTTTGTGACTAAAATCATTACAATAATTTTTTTTGAATAAATTTAATTCGAAAAAAGAGTTATTAAAAGTAGTAAATGATTGAGTTTTGGTTACTTAAAGTTAAATACATTAATTTAAACATAATATAAAATTCCATCAACCCCCAAATCTGAGATACTATCACACTATTTTCTTTTGGCAGGGTGTTACTAAAAGGGTTTTGGAAATTAAAATAAATAAATGAGTGATCAATTTTATTGGTTGCCATTATAAATGGTTTCTCTGAAGAAAAATTTGATGAGGTGAAATGATACAATTCAATTTATCATATTCTGTTATGATAGAGGTAAAGGTTCAAGCTTTCTTTTATAAAAATTAACTAGTACAATTATTTACTTGAGTTAAATCCCAACTGACTTAAACCTATTTTCAACCTAAGTAGCTTAATTTATTTTTTATATTTTCAATACTAATGAAGTTAATTTATGATCAAGTGATCAATAAAAATACTTGTGAAACATTTTGGGTCACTATTGTTATATTACTCATTCTTAGTGTACGATAAATCTAGATGTATATGCCTATGATTCTACTAATTTTATTTGTCAAGTTACATCCTTTATGTTACAATAGCATGATTCACAAATAGTATTTCATTATAAATCCATGACTATAACAATTCAACATCACTACTTGAATATTTAATTTTTTCATTTACCAATCATCCATATTAGGCCTATAGTTCTGGGACTTAAAAGACCAATAATCTATAGTAAAGTTTGAACAAAGATTTCCTATAATGTATCAAAATTTATAAGGATTCTAATAATTTTTCAGAATTAAAACATGGTTGCATTAAATACAAAATTTATTTGTGCAAATATGAGGAGCTTTATTATTATAATGATATGAAAATGGAAGTATTACTAGAGTACATTAAAGCTCTAACCAAGCATGCTAACATGAACACTATCTATTGTAAAAGTGCAATCCATTAAAATTAAACAATACCTACACCCTCTATAATCTAGGTTACAATAACTTACTCGCAATCTCTGGAAAGCTAATACCAAAACACAAATTTATTTACAAACATCAATAATAATAATAATAATAATAATAATAATAATAATAATAATAATACATTTTATCTTATAAACAAGTGAAATGGACATCTTTTTCTTACATTATGACATAGACATCAAGGGGTCAAAAAAAAAGTTGAGAAATTGACTCCTCCTCCCTTAAACATATTTTTTATAGAACTAATAAATAAATTAAATAATGAATATTTTAATTAAATTAAAAATTTCTTATGACAATTCTTCAAGTTACCTTACAAGAAGGATAAAACATTACACTTTAACATCAATAACACTAGACTTATTAGTAACAATACCCAACCCCAATCATTAAATATCAATCATTTTATTATGATAATAATAACTTACTAATAAGGATACTATATAATTGCACTACATCCAAGTGAATAGATTGGAAACTCATACATTGTATTAACCATGAGGTTTCTAAATTCCCATAAAGTGTGCTATCAATATTAAAATAGAGGGTAATCTTATTAGTTTCCACTTACAAACCTCTCAGTTTATAAATTGAAGGATTAATCGATCAAATATTTGATTTTGCTTAAGTATATTTGATTTAATATTTATACCCAAGTCCATTCAAAAGTAGTGGTAACTTTAAGAATTTCTACTTGTGTACTTTTAACTATGTGTATACAATATTTATAAATATATGTTTCCAATGATGGCCAATCGTCACTATAATTCTATCCTCTTTCATTGTTTGAATATGCACATGCATATACAATTAATTAATCATAATGTCTTTGGGATAAATATTTTAATTATGCCCTCTTTCGCACGTAAAAACATAATTTTGAATATATTTTCAAATATATTTAATAACCAAAATTACATTTATATATTATATTCCCCACATTTATTATATTGCCATTAATAGATTTACATTAACTAGAATCATATTGATATGATTTAAATCACACTCTTAAGTATAAGTGTGTATATATATTTATACATGCATATATATTTAATAAATATATTTGTAAATCCATATATATATATCCATAATATATATCTAAATAGATATATACATAAATCCATATATTTATGTATTTTAATTTATAAAATAAATAATAAAAAAACTTAATAATTTTTTTTTTATCTTTTTGTTGTTGTTGTTTCTTTTAAAATAAGAGAAGCCTAGGGTGTCATGTCCGGCATCTGAGCTGAAAGATTGACCATAGCCATGGTGTCATGGGTATGGGGAGGGCCAAATGGCACACCTCTCCTCCTTCCCAACCATGGGAGGGGGTAGGGTTTGGCTTAGCCGCCCCCTCCCCCATTACACACACACAGACACATACACACACACACACACACACACACACACACACACACACACACACACACACACACACACACACACACACACACACACACACACACACACACACAATAACAGATGAAAAAAATGTAGCTACTATTATATTATGTTATTTTTAAATTTATATTTTTATTAAGAATAAACAATAAACAAATATATAATATATATGTATACTCTTTCTTCAAAATAATAAGAAATTTATATTATATATATATTCTTTTTCTTCTATGAATAAAAATGTGTAGAGATATAATACATAAATATACATATATTTTTGTTATTTTATTTTATTTTTTGGTAAATCATCCAAAAAGTCTAGCAAAATCCTCAGTTAAACCCTAAACTATTTGGATGAAAAACTTGACAACACAACTATAAAAATAAACCTAATTTAAATCAAAATGAAGTTATTCTTCATTGTTTAGCTCATTTATTAATTTAGAAAAAAAAAAGAAACTAATTTATGAGGGACAAACCACTTGCCTATTAAACACTGATCTTCATTTCCTTCTTATTCTCCTTTTCTTCTTTTTTTTCACTCCTTGTTTGGCTCTCCTGGTAGTAGCTTCATCCATGGAGGAAAGAACTTGGAAAGAGAGAGGTGAATCTGCAAAAAAATGCAACAATGGAGATAGATACTTGGCAAAATAATAAAAACAAAAAACCCTAAGTTGATTTGGCCAAGTTGTCTAGAGTTTTGCTTGTAATATTTTATTTTTTTATTTTACTTTTTTTGTTGGCAAATTGGAGAGCAAAATATAAATTACACATATAAACTTAATCACACAATATAATATTATGGTTTTTTAATATATTTGATATAAAACATTTGTCTATTATATAGCCATGGAGGTAGCCCAACAACCTCCTAGAAAATAGGATCTAATAACCCAAAATAGTCACGGGTAACAAAAATATTATAGGAATACAATTCTTGATAATAATAAACCAAATAACATGATATAATAGGTTTAAAATAATTAAACCTATGTAAAAATTAATAATGTTATTAAATCCTAACATTCACCCCCTTAACATTATTAATTTTTAGCACCCCCTTAATTCAAACATGATAAAAAGTTTTTACACACTTTGTGTAGCCTGCTCACCTTTGAGGTGGCATGCCATCTTTGTAGCTTCATGGTATTGTGGTGGAACCTTATTTTTTCCTTGTAGGATTACCACAAACCTAGAATTGATAGGAGTAAATCTCTCTACTTAACACCTTCAGTGGTTTTTTGGATTACCACAAACCCATATAGTTTTCTATAGTAGGTTGACCATGAACCTAGAGGTGGAAAGAAGTCTTGACCACTTCGATGGTTTCTCAGATTTACACAAACCCTTTTCTAAGAACCAAGTGCTACTTTAGTGCTTTTGATCCCTACAATGTTATTCATTAGGAGGTACCAAACTAGAAAACAATGCTGAGTATTTTTTATTAAAAACCACACTACATAATAAAACTACACCATACACAACATAAAATAAACATACTAAAAAAATGTCATCATATAAATTATGTGACCCCATCATAGGAAACTCATGAGAGTATGCCAATTATCCTCCAACCTCTACGTATCCTCCAACCTCTAGTTTTTGTTACTTAGCGAATATGGCAATGAAGCTCATTAGACATCACATACAAGTGATATTACATCCTTGAACAATTTTGTTTTTTGTAATTTTTGAAAATGATTTATAAAATGTGACTCTTGAAAAAATGACCTGAATATTGGTGAATTTTTGACTAAAGACTAACATATTAAAAAAAAATTGACATAAGACTATAGATAATGAATATGTAGTGACTTGACTTAACATTATATGTGACAACCTAAGACATAACAAGAGACATGTAAAACCTAAAAATATTTTAACATGAATTAAAATATAAATTGTACTAATGGCCATAAAAGAAATTAGATTTACCAAATAAATAAACCCACTATGATTTTATGGACATATACTATTGACTATATTAACAATACTAAACCAACTTAAAACTATTGACTTGACTATTTATAAAGGTAACTTTGATAAAATAGTAAATTGACACATGTACCAAAATATAAAATATATGTAGAATCTAAAAACATTACCCTAAAGTTAGTGACTTTACATGAACTATTTGAATTAGCACATTGATGTGGGAATCATGATGAGTAGTCAAATTAGATCGTAGACCTAAAAACACAAGTCACAAGAATGGCAACTGTTGAACATGTAGCAAGTTTGGTGTACATGTGTCAAACTTGATTAGATCTACACACATGAATATAGATCTCCATGTAGCATAAGAGAAGACTCAATCCTATGTTGAGTGTAGTCCTCAGATAGGTGAGTGAGCTAGATGACATGCATATGACAATAGAAAGATATTAAGAGAAGGTGTTGAGACCATATCTGGAA